>JAGXOD010000107.1:5380000-5592500 GCA_020368025.1 Brachyhypopomus occidentalis
GTTTAATGAAGCAGCTTGATGCCAGGGCCCAGTGTGTCCAACGGAACAGTGAACACAGCACATCAATTCAGCTTGGGAATTGGGGAAGCTTGGGTGGGTGATGACCACTACACACTACACACTACACACTACACACTCCCCCCCACTACACACTACACACTCCCCCCACTACACACTACACACTCCCCCTACTACACACTCCCCCCACTACACACTCCCCCCCACTACACACTACACACTCCCCCCACTACACACTACACACTCCCCCTACTACACACTCCCCTCCCCCCACTACACACACAAACCCCCCCCCCCCCCACTACACGCTACACACTCCCCCCACTACACACTACACCTACACACCCCTACTACACACCCCCCCACTACACACTACACACTACACCCCCCCACTACACGCTACACACTCCCCCCACTACACACTACACACTCCCCCCACTACACACTCCCCCCACTACACTACACACTCCCCCACTACACACTACACACCCCCCTACACTACCCCCCCCACTACACACTACACACTCCCCCCCCTACACACACACTACACACTCCCCCCACTACACACTACACACTCCCCCCACTACACACTACACACTCCCCCCACTACACACTCCCCCCACTACACACTACACACTCCCCCCACTACACACTACACACTCACTGCCACCCCCCCACTACACACTACACACTCCCACCACTACACACTACACACTCCCCCTGCTCTTTAACACTCCCCCCCACTACACACTTAACTCCCCCCACTACACACTACACACTCCCACCACCACACACTCTTGCTGCCACATACATACTGCAGCTCTGCCAGGGAGTCACTCCCACTGCTCTTTAAGCCTCACTCTTAATCCATTTCTCTTCTCCTCTCTCTCCCTCTCTCTCTCCCTCTCTCTCTCTCCTCTCTCTCTCTCTCTCTCTCCCTCTCTCTCTCTTTTCAGCCTGGGCCCCAGCCGGGCCACAGCAGATGGTGTGCCAGTGTCCGTGTGGTAGGGCGCTGGCGGGATGACCTTTGACCCTCCCAGGTCTCAACCCCCCCAGCCACCAAAGCCAGTAGCTCTCCTGCCATTACTATCACACCAGCTGCCGAACCTAGTCACACACACACACACACACACACACACACACACAGTATATGGCATGTTTACAGAGAATCGCACAAAATGACATCACTTGGCTCTGCACAAATGCCCAGGTTGTCCGGCACATACACACTGTCCTGCAGGCACGGTGGCTTTGCCCAGCAGGGCCATGCTGTGGCTGTGGGAGCATCCCGCACTACCTACCTTGGGCAGAGGGGGCGATGTTGCTGAGGGCAATGACACAGGTGCAGAGGACCCAGAGAGACCGAGCCATGGTGGGTGGAGCAGGGGGGGGGGTAACAAGCAGACACTCTAGAGGGTCCCTCTGCTCTCCTCACACTCTCCCAACGAGGAAGAACCTAGGAGAGAGAATGAGGGAGAGAGAGGGGGAGAGAGAGAGAGGGAGAGAGAGAGGGACAGATGAGGTCAATAGTAACAGCAGGACTTCGGTCCTTACAGCTGCCTTTCTTCTCACTCGCGCTCACACTCGTTCACTAATAGACATTCCGCTCGGCTTTTTCCCTCTTGCTCACACACTCCGAAAGGAGATCGGCGCCTGATCCACCTCGGAAGTCCATTTTCACCGCACTCGCTGCAGATGACGGAGAGATAGCTCGGCCTGGACAGGCTGGAGGGTGGGGGTGGTGATGGAGAATGCCGGAGGGAGGGGGGGGCTTGGAGTGTGTATGGGAGCCACACACCAGAGCAGACACTGGCACCACCATGGCAGTAGAGATGGAGACATGGGGAGATGGAGATGGAGACATGGGGGAGAGGGATGAACACAGAGAGATGGAGATGTGGATGGAGAGACACAGAGAGGTGGAGAGGCACCAGTGGTCTGTCTCTGGTGCCCGGAGGACCCCACACATCTCATCTGCCTAATGAACTAAGTGTGAGTGTGGACGGCCGTGTGTGGTGTGTGTTCCTGGAGCCAGCTCTTCCTCCAGGGCTGCAGCGGGAAAGATCCCAGAGATGTCGTGTGTGCATCGAATGTGTGTGTGTGTGTCGTGTGTGTGTGTGTGTGTGTGTGTGTGTGTGTGAAAGATCCCAGAGATGGAGGCACTGCATGACTCGAGCTAATGCGACACCTGCTGAGCCCTCTGATAGAACAGACAGATTGTGCTACGTGTTTATAGGGGACTGAGCCAAGGTGTGTGACTCAGCATGTGTGTGTGTGTGTGTGTGTGTGTGTGTGTGTGCAAATCTTTGAGGGGTTTTACTTTGATCCTTCTAACCCTCCACCCTCTCTTCTCATTGATCTTTGCAAGTCATAGATGTAAAAAATAGATTGTGCAGAAAAAAGCAGACACACACACACACACATGCAAATACACACACACACACACGCAAATGGGTACGCTTAACCATAAAATCACAAACACGGCACACACCAAAGGAGTCACATTACACACTCTGGCTCTGCTGTGCATGTGCCTACACAGCTGGACTGTGCTTGGAACTGGCACCTTTTCAGCGTTTAATGAGAGACCCAGAGAGGGAGAGAAAGAGCACCTCCTCTCTCCTCCTCTTCTCCCCAGAGAGAGAGAAAGAGAGCACATCCTCTCTCCTCCTCTTCTCCCCAGAGAGAGAGAGAGAGAGTACCTCCTCTCTCCTCCTCTTCTCCCAGAGAGAGAGAGAGAGAGTACCTCCTCTCTCCTCCTCTTCTCCCCAGAGAGAGAGAGAGAGCACCTCCTCTCCTCCTCATCTCCCCAGAGAGAAACAGAGCACCTCCTCTCTCCTACTCTTCTCCCCAGAGAGAGAGAGAGAGCACCTCCTCTCTCCTCCTCTTCTCCCCAGAGAGAGAGCACCTCCTCTCTCCTCCTCTTCTCCCCAGAGAGAGAGCACCTCCTCTCTCCTCCTCTTCTCCCCAGAGAGAGAGAGAGAGCACCTCCTCTCTCCTCTTCTCCCCAAAGAGAAAGAGCACCTCCTCTCTCCTCCTCTTCTCCCCAGAGAGAGAGGGGGAGCACCTCCTCACTCCTCCTCTTCTCCCCAGAGAGAAAGAGAGCACCTCCGCACTCCTCTTCTCCCTCAGTCTCACCCTCCAGTCTGACCGCTAACGCATGGCTCCATCTGCAGAGCCAGTGCAACTCACGGTTCCCACCCGCCTCTCTGGCTCTCCGTCCTCCAGCACCTCTCCTCCCTCTCCTCCCCTCTCCCCCTCTCCTCCTCCTGACCTTCTCTGATATTTACTCTCCTCTCCTGTGGCACAGCTGCCTGCCTCTGAGCCCGTGGGGGGTGGGGTAGGGGGTGGTAGTGGGGGATGGTAGTGGGGGGTGGGGTAGGGGGTGGTAGTGGGGGGTGGGGTAGGGGATGGTAGTGGGGAGAGGGAGAGGGAGATGGAGAGAGGGTTGGGAGAAAGAATGGGAGAGAAAAAGAGTGAGAAAGAGAAGGAGGGATTAGGGCAGAGAAAATGGCAGAAAAAGAAAAGATTAATTGTGTGGAGGTGAGAAGCTACAGAGGGAGAGAGACACACACAAATATGGAAGAGTCAAGATGACTAAGTTGTGTGACTAACAAGGCCTCTTACTGGCAGAAACGATGAGTAAACTGACAGAGAGAGAGGGAATTATTTTAGAGAAAGACTCGCTGTTCCTCCACCAGATATTTGCACAAAAAACTGAATCAGACCACCATTAGCACAGTGAATCAGAACACCATTAGCACAGTGATACTATTAACACACATGATCACTGACTAGAAAATAAGTCACAGTAATTTGTCACGTTACAATAGTGAAGCTGTTATCAACCGTCAGGTTTAAAAACATAATACTTAATTGCATGCTACAGTTATGCAACGCGCATATGTTTGTTAAAGCTGGTCTCTTCAATAATGATGACTATGGCCAATCTACATCAAGAACTGACATTGAGGAAGCTTTGCTGGTTTGATGTGAAGGACAAGCTGAGTTTCAGACGCTTTCGAACACATGCCGAAAGGGCAAAGGCCGTGTGATATCATGACGTGTGTGTGTGTGTGTTTGGGGGGGGTGATGGCGGTGCATAAACAGATGGAGATGTTCACAGGTACCTTTCTCTGTGTGCTGCTAATGGACAAAGCCAGTGTGCCCCCCCTCCCCCACTGCTCCTGTGGGGGCCACAAGAGGTCTGTTTTTCTCCTGCTTTTGTAGCTGTTAATAAGGAAAAAAAATGTCTTTCAACTCTTCTCTTTTGATCCTGCTTCTGTCTGTACTCAGCACAATAGCTCTCCTGTGGTCTGCACAGATAAATAGAGAGAGAGGGAGAGAGGGAGAGAGGGAGGTGAGAAACACCAGTAGGAATGATAGAGAGGGTGTAGATATTGAGATAGAGAGATGGGGGGGGGGCAGACACAGAGACGCAGGCGAGAGAGAGATGGAGACAGGAGGGTGGGGGAGACAGACACAGAGAAGCAGGCGAGAGAGAGATGGAGAAAGGAGGGTGGGGGTGACCCGGACTGTGTCCGTTGGAGTTCGGACTTCGCAGCACCTTGTGACTGGCCTTTCCCTCCTCTCCCTCTTTATTAACCTCCGTCTCTGTTCTAATGGAGAGGAACGGAATATTTTACGCAGCACTGTGGAGATGGGCACTGTTAAGTCCTCGCTGGGGGGGGTAAAGGAGGAAGTGCAGAGGGGTCAGACACAGACAGAGAGCGACACAGAGAAAGAAAGAAGTTCAGCGTGAATTGTAAACCGATCACCCCCATCTAATATATGTCCCTTTCCCTACTATTCATTTAGAGACAGCCTTGATCCGAGGCAAATAACGTAATTATGTAGTTATATTAGAACATTATTATAATCACCGCGAGCGTTATTATCTATGCGCTCAGCCGACACACTCTTCTAGGCCAGTGTGCTGAACATCTATTTTACATGTCCCGCGGGTTCCTCGCAAGAGATCAGGACGCTTCCCTCTCCAGCTGCAGGACCGTATCAGATAAAGTAACGATGAAAGTCATTCGAGGAAGCATCAGTAGCACTAGTGGAGGAACAGACTGCGTCTGTATTATCCAAACTCCATATATACAGCACACACACACAATCACAGGCAGGCTGCACTCATTCTGCATACATGTAGTCAGAATTCCTAAAATCATGCATGTTTTAACATCGTACATGTGAAAGATAACATGTGAAAGATAACATGTGAAAGATAACATGTATAACAACAATTTGCATCGCGGTCTTTGCTAAGAAATCCTGCGGAGCTGATTGTGTCTGTGTGGGTTATTTTGTAGTGGCACTTACTGGGAAGAATAGTGTGGATAAATGTGTCTGAGGTAAATGTGCCCGTAAAGTGGTGGTTGGTCAGTGTGCCGTCTAGTAGTTTTCGGGCCGCCACATGCAAGACTAATGGGGTATGAGAGAGAGCGCGAGAGCGCGAGAGCGCACGTGTGGGCGCGTGGGCGCGTAGTGGAGGCCCTGCCTAGTTTAACCTCTCGTGCGTATTATTATTTTTTTTTTTGGACGTTGCGCTCCTCAAAGGAACCACTGGCCAAAATGGCGCAAATAGCTGTGAAAATAACTGTTGGAAGTGTGATTCATTTATTAGCCTCACGCCCGTTCATAACTAATCACTCGTCAAATGGATGTAATTATCGCACTTTTCCTTTCTGAATTCAGCGGACATTCCATGAAATAGCATTACCACCTCCCATCTGCATGTGCGCAATACCTATCCGTATGCCAAGTCCTGGCTACGCTCTTTACCGTCAAATCACTGTTTTACCAGATGAAGGTGTGACAGTCGCCGGTAAATCTAATGATATGCAAATTTGGTAAAAGGACAATTAGGGCCGCTCAGACTGATGTTGACATGCGCGTTAACCCCCCCCATCCATCTTGGATGATTATGAATTAGAGCAGAAGCGAGAGCGTTACCGGTAAGATGTCCACTCTGTCCAATTTGCCACACGGGTTTTATCCGTGAGCGGACATCGTACCCGATACGGAAGGTAGCCTATTTCTGAAAACTCTTAATGGCGATGGCGCCTCGTGCTAATGTTTGGTGTCCGTATTTATTGATCGAATTACAGCCGAAGCCTTATACATGGGCTCTTACGTGCGATCAATCGGACAGGGCGGTGCCGATCTCCCGTGACACGTTTGATAAATGATACAAGCCCAAATGTAAATAGGCTCACAAAAACCTTACTGTGATCTGCATAACTCATCGATAAATCTACTCTCACACTTCTCGGTTGTATTCCCAAATATAGATCAACAGTAATAAAGAGGGACTCGCGCGCGAAATGGAGATTTCTCTCCATAACTAAGACCATAAAAGCGGCACGAGCAAATACCGCCACACGCTGTGCATAGGTTAGGCGTTTAAATAGGAAAACAAAATTGCATGTCACAAAGCCGCAGACGTAACACCCGCACCGACGCTCGAGCCCCAAAAGCCACAATTCTGGCCTATTCAAAGCATTTTCCGACAGCTATCTGTACAAAACGTTACCTCTAACACAAGTGCAAATCAGCGTGTAACCTGTGCCCAGACGACCTAAACCGGCATGACATGAGGAATAAAAAACCGGATCAACAGCTTCCTTAATACTACGGCATAGGCTCGGTATAGGAGACCTCACGAGCTCGATTCCCTGCGCCCATCCAGCGGTGTACCTGTTCTTCAGTGCCTACACACGCATGCTAAACCAGCAGTTAAGACTACGGGACAAAACGCGCTTCGAGTGCGGACACACAACGACTCGGAAACGTCTGATATTTCCTATTCCATATGGTTCCCACCACAGACTATGGAATAAGAGAAGCTCCACTTTGCCCACGCAAATCCACCACCAAGCACAACACAGATTAGATCCAATTATAGGCAGATGGACCTGTATTAGCCTGTATATTTAACGAAATTACTTTTTAAAAGAAATGAACAATTTGTGACTATCCCAAAAAAAAGAGAAAAACCCTTTAAATGTATGACCTCATTAACATTTGTAGAAAAAAATAACCTTTATTTAAATAGGGAATCTTTTATTAACGTTATAGGCCATTAAAAATACAAAGTAGACGGTTCATGAAATTTTCTTTTTGCAGTAGTCAGAGCGGCACGTTCGTAGACCATGTACCGAGCCTGTTACTGATGGCCCAGGTCCATCATTCATGCAGCAGAGAATCGAGCCGTCCACGGTGCGACCTGTCCACCTCATGCTAAATGTCCACGGGTGCGACTGGTCCACCTCAAGATAAACGTTTGCTTCGCATCTCTTCAAACAGGAGGCAGGCCACGTGCTCTCCCGAGAACACCAGATGATTGAGACAGCAGAAAATTATCTCAGAGAGTGCTGAGGGAAGCCAGGCAACAAGGCTCTAGTCTTTTTGCATGTGTGTGTGTGCCCGTGCATGCTCGCGCACGCGTGTGGGTGTCTGCATCCTTTGAAGAAACTGGATTAGCCTGTGGACTTGTTGTGTCTGTACATTTTGCACGCTTACTGTTGGTTCTCTTTTTTTCTCCCTCAAATGCTGCCGCGCAAATCATTAACATGACAGTTCTGTGTTGTACATAGCATTGCATGGTACGTATCTGGCGCGCGGGTTTAAAGTCGACTGTGTCAGCATTGACGGCCTGCTCCATCTGCTCCCGCTAGATAGGAAACGCGACAGCGCACGGTTCAGTAGCATTCACGCTATAACAACGAACGGCTAGTACCAGGCCCTCCACAGCCCCCACTTAAAAAAGAAAACATATCATTCTTTTGTGACCACCACGGTGAACAGTCCCGTCCGTACGCCAGTCAGCGCGCGTCATTATAACACCACTTCCACAACGCTAACTCCGGCTGTAGGGGGGTGTTTAACGGCAAATATTACACATAAACACCACCTAGGCTACGTGTGTTTATATGTCCCGGTAGTGTCGCGTGCTACTCTCTTCGTCGATAAAAAAAAAGGCAGGGTTTCACACAACGCTGCGAGGCAGCCGTTAACGACCATAGACCGACGTGGTACAGGCGGCGCGAATGCTAGACTATTCAGCGCGGCCAGCGCGAGCGCGTTAGCCACTCGCCGGGCCAGCCGCGGTAAGCACCGCGCGCGGCTGCCGGAGCTGCGACGCTAGTTATTTTAGCATAAAGGCGCCGCTGGAGAGCCCGCCACAGATGGGGCCCGAGCGGCGGCGGTAATGAGCCATGTGTCAGACACAATGCGTTTGATTATTGCCTCAGAGCGAGAGGTGCTGCGTGGAGGGTTGGAAAAAAAGAAGAGAAAACCGCTCCATCTCAAACGTGATGGGGAAGCGTCGACAGAGAGCGAGGGAGGGGGAAGAGAACCAGGGCCTGTGGTCTTCCAAGTCTCTATGTTACGCAGCTTTTTTTCGGAAACATGCTCTCACCTGCCGTCTGGGGGGGGGTTGCTAGCGCTTTTCCCACGGGGCGGGCTAGCGCTGTGTTAATTGTGAGCTCCTTCCACGCCACTCTCGCCTCACTCTCTAAGGCCACGCGTGTAAGCGTGCGACTAGCCCAGGCGCCAGCTGTGTGTGTGTGTTTGTGATGAATAAGGGTGAGGTTGTCACTGCTTATTTCACTGATGCAACAGGAGGCCATGGCTCCAGCCGTCACCAGCAGGGCTGATGAGCACGGGGGAGTGAACAGGAAGTCAGCCAGGATCACCTTCCTGTCTCCTCTCACTAGCACATGGTGCGGGCTGCTCGCTGCCACCATCTCTCTCTCATCTGATTATCTTCCACGTTTATCTCTAATCTTATTATCTCACTCTCTCATCTGTTTATCTCTCTCTCTCTTGCATCTGATTATCTCACTCATCTGTTTCTCGTTTGTCTCATTCTCTCCCGTCACCTTATCTCACTCTCATCTGTCTCTCTCTCTCTCTCTCTCTCTCACCTTATCTCACTCTCTCATCTGATTATCTTCATCTGTTTATTTGTTTCATTCTCATTTTATCTCACTCTCATCTGTTTCTATGTTTCTCTCATTTCCGTCTCTCTTGTTTTTCTCGGTCTCTCTGCTTCGGCGGCTGCCCCTCTCTCTTCCCTCCCTCTCCGTCGTTGTTTTCTCACTCTCTCCCCTCATCCCTTGCTCTCTCCCCTCTGTCACCCCCCCCCATTCTTCCTTCAAATTAGAGCTGTTTTGTAAACAGCTGTGCTACCACATATCTCTGCAGCATATTAATCATTTAATACGGAGCTCTGCAGAAGCAAGTGGCAGGGCAGACACTAACACTGACATTAGTCTTGTGTGTGTCGCCAACAATGGGCTCTGATAACATAATCAAACGCGAGGCCTCCACACATCCAGGGTGCCGCGCTGTAGCAGGAGGAGACTCAGCTGGGGCTGGAGACACCCTGCATACCAGCGCTGAGGCGGGACACGACTGGTGAGTCACGCACACACGCACATGTGCACGTGCGCAGACACACACACACACACACACACACACACATATATATATATATATATATATATATATATATATATATATATATATATATATATATGTATGTATGTATGTGTGTGTGCATGTGTGTTTGCATTAAATATATATATACTGTATGTGTGTGTGTATATATATATAGCTGCTGTGACATCTGCTGTGGCTTGTGACCCACCGCCTCCTCTTAAACACATACGCATATGCATGTGCACAAAAGTGTGGTATTAATCTATGCCTAGAAGCCACAAAACCAGCGTGCTCAAACAGGCATTCACAGGTAAGGTCCTCACTCTGCACAGGTAAAGTCCTCACTCTGCACAGGTAAGGTCCTCACTCTGCACAGGTAAGGTCCTCACTCTGCACAGGTAAGGTCCTCACTCTGCACAGGTAAGGTCCTCACTCTGCACAGGTAATGTCCTCACTCTGCACAGGTAAGGTCCTCACTCTGCACAGGTAAGGTCCTCACCTCACCCCCAGGCGAAAGAGTGTGTGCTGCTCAACACAATAAGGCCAGGAAGCAGGCTGTCCCTACGGCATCAATCACCACGGCATCAATCACCATGACAGCAATCACCATGACACCGTTCACCTTCCCAGCCAGGCCACTCACAGCCTTAGAGACAGGTGGGCCACTTCTGATCTAGCACTTAGATACACACGCATGGAAATACATGCACATACACACACATATACACACCCAAATACACAGATACATATACACACACAAATAAACAATTGCACATACACACACACATGCACAGATACACACACATGCATATACAGGTAAACATACACAGCACAAACATGTATGCAAATATACACACATGATATATGCAAACACTCAAAAATGCAAATGGATAAATATATAGAAGCACACACACACACACACACAAATACACACACAGATGTACACAGATACACACACACAGATTCAAACACACACACACAAACACACACACAGATGGATGCACAGCTTAGCACAGCCATACATGATGCATGAATCTCTCTAGGTGCAGCTCGACCGGTGTGTGTGTGTGTGTGTGTGTGTGTGTGTGTGTGAGAGACAGAGAGAGATATATAGAGTTTGATCGGGATGACCCCATTCTGCCTGACATGGTTATCCAGCCAAGATGGGCAGGACGGGCATTCAAAGACTCACAGATACAGCAGAGACAACACACACACACACACACATACACACACACGCGCACAGACCCACACACACACACACACACACAGACCCACATGTACACACACACTCTCCCTCTTTCTCCCTACTCCTATGACACAGTAGCCCGAAGGTAGACTCTGTGCTGAAGGTAACCGGGCCCACACACACACACACACACACCTCCACTAACTCCTTTTCAAACGCACCCAAACTGAAGCACATCTAACCCTGGTTAGCAGGCTGCCACAGCCGGCCCACTGGTCAGGACCCCTGGTGCTCACACGCAGAGCCTCTGTCTCAACACGCTGCATATGAGCTTACTGAACGCACACGTGACAGCTTACTGAACGCACACGTGACAGCTTACTGAACACACACGTGAGAGCTTACTGAACGCACACGTGAGAGCTTACTGTACGCACACGTGAGAGCTTACTGAACACACACATGAGAGCTTACTGTACGCACACGTGAGGCCAAGTGTCTCCATTTTGAAGGATTTGGTTCATATCACAAATGTTGGGGGGGGATGAGAGAGAGAAGAGATGAGAGAGAGAAAGATAGATGAGAGAGAAAGAGAGAGATGAGAAAGATAGAGAGAGAGCGAGAGAGAGAGACATCCATCCATGGATACATGTGCACTCTCATGTGCATCAGAGGACCAGTCACACACACCTTACAGTCACACACATTTGTTTTCAGACAGACCTTGTCTGTCAGGTCATACGTGTATCAAACGTAGTCATATGAGGCCTTCTCCCAGAGGCCAGGGAGTGTGAGGGTGTATATTTGTAAACATGTGGATGTAGTAAGAGAAGCTTTAAACGTCTAAGACAAGCTTTAAACACCTGGACGTATTAAGAAGTGGCTAAGACCAGTTTTAAACACCTGGAGGTAGTCTTTGCTAAGCCCAGCTTTAAACCAAAATAAATATTTGCATGCTTACAGTTCAATAAAAAAGTTAAGAGCACTGTTAGAAGCAGGTCAGTTGTGCTGGGTATGTTACTGTTGTTTTTCTGTTTCTCCTACGTAGTCAGGATCATTTTCTGAAAAATTGGAACACACACACACACACACACTTAGGCATGGAGGCAATTTACTTTGACTATGAACTCTCAACACCATATGCTGTTTTCCCTCTGTTTCATACACTTACTCGCAAAGACACAAACTACCCCAAGGGAAGTACGTCCATACTACTGAACCTATTAGAAGTGAGCCCTGTGTGTGTGTGTGTGTGTGTGTGTGTGTGTGTGTGTGTGTGTGTGTGTGTGTGTGTGTGTGTGTGTGTGAGAGAGAGCTCTCTGCTCAAACCTGCAGTCATGCTTTAACAGGTGCCGCGTTCCACTCCCTGCGTCTGATAATTAGGAACAGTTTGCTGCAGAAACACTCCAGCTCAGAGCAGCTACTGCCTTGTGACTGACCATTAGAGCATAGACTGGATCTGCACACACACACGCGCACACACACACACACCCTCCTGGGGCCCGTGAGCGTCAGCGCATGCTCCCTGCCCCAGTGGTGTTGGCACGGCCGCCGGCTCCATGTGACCTTTTCCCTCCGGATGGAGGGTCAGAGCAGCCGGAATGCTCTGAATCGCACAGCCCCTCCTCACCCCTCACACTGGCCCCTCCTCACCCCTCACACTGGCCCCTCCTCACCCCACACACTGGTCCCTCCTCACCCCACACACTGGTCCCTCCTCACCCGTCACACTGGTCCCTCCTCACCCCTCACATTCTGTCTGTCTCCAAAAGATCCTGAATCAAGATGAAGATTTACACTTTCCCTCTGCTGGAGTCTGGGGGTAGTAGTATGTTGTTGTTGCTTCACTCAGACTTGCTCGCTCACTCACTGACTCACTCACTGACTCACTCACTTTATGCTCATACTGTATATGTACATGTATGGCATACAGGCACATACATCAACAATTTATGAACACACACACACATGAATGAAGAGGATTCCAGGCAGTAACTGCAGTGTACTATAGTAAAAGATATAGATGAAGTCAAAATGTAAAATCACACACATACATATATATATTTTATAGATAGATAGATAGATATATGGTACAGGATGTTTCAGATATATATTATAGATAATATATATTTACATATACCTAAACTTAAAAAATATTCATTATAAAATCAATGAGCAAATAAATAAGTGTCCCTGATTACATCATTACTGTAAGGGGTCAACACAAGTGGGCTAGTATGTGCAGGATTACGGTATTACTACTGCAAACACCAATTAATGCCCCACTGTTCTTACTGGGTAGTGACGTAGCTGCTGGTGTGACAGTGTTCCTGCAGCTTTTTGCCCTTGGCACGGGTTGGTAGGCGGAGTTCAGGGATCAGAGGTCGACGTGCTCTAACCCACAGGAGAGAGAGAACGGCCCTGGCACAAGATCAGAAGAGGCTGCCCCGCTCGCGTCTGAAAGCAGGATTAATTATTTACGTGACACGCTTTGACTGTAACGGGAAGACTACCCAACCGAGGTGGAGCGGGTGGAGCGATCCCCCTCCACCCACCCCGGTACACGCTGCAGAGGGCCGAAGCGCCGCCGCTCATAACCGGATCGCTCGCTGAAGGATGCTTAGCGCACGTGAACAATTGCAAATCAGCTCATTAGACCAACGCAGCCGTTGCCGAATTATTTATGGTGTGCGTGTGTGCGCAGATTAAGATTACGGTCATTTGTTCAACACTGATATCTCTCATCTATCTGATTTAGCCTGCCTGATGTATGAAGTTGCTGACGTTAAAGAGATTTGCTCCAAGCTGGATGCAGCTTGACGAAGGTGGCGGTGGCGGGCAGCAGGGGGCGCTGCGTGTGAAAGGGGGGATTCTTTCTGACAGTGAAAGAGGCAACTAATGCCATATTTTCTTGTGTTCAGCTCTGCAAATGCAGCCATGAAATGCTCTGAAAGACAGTTGGGTTTAACCCAGGAGGGATATCACCACCCCCTTATCCTCCCTCCCTCCCTCTCTCTCTCCCTCCCTCCCTCCCTCCCTCTCTCTCTCTCTCTCTCTCTCTCTTCTCCTCTCTCTCTGTCCAAGATCTCATGTTCCTGACTCCTCTTTCCACGAACAGCAGATCGATGGATTTAAGTTCACTCAATAACCACCCTATGCACCCCCCCCCACTGCCTAAATGTGTGTGTGTGCATGTCTTTGTGCTAATGTGTGTGAGAAAGAAAGCGTGTCTGTATTGGTGTGTGTGTGTGTGTGTGTGTGTGCTCTCGGGGAGGAAGACTATGCTTTCGGGGTTGTGTTTGGCAGGCTTTGTGAGTGTGTGTGCCAGCCCCACTCTATCACCCCGGGGCCCAGGAGTCACGGCAGTGCGGAAACAGATTGATCCCCCCCCCCTACATACAATTAACTACACGCAGCTCAATTAAGCCCATGCTGGAGACGCCTTTAGCTGCTGCTCTCCACACAGCCGTGACCCCTGACCCCTGACCCCCTGCGCCGGGGCAGCCCCTAACATGACGGTCGTGTGTGTACACCGTACCTTGTTCAATTAAGACCCGTGCGTGTGTGTGTGTATGTGTATGTGTGTGTGGGTGCGAATACAGAGAGTGTGAAGAGCAGGGTGGCTACAGGTGGCTGGCTATGTTTGCCAACAGAAACACCCCTGCCCCAGTCATTAGTGAAACACACCACACACCATAGGCTCCATTAGATCTGGGTCACCGTGTCCTAGAAGGCAGCTGCAGTTGACTGTGTGCCGAAGTCACCGTTTCACACTGACCCGGGATCAGTTCGTCATCCCTGGACTCCTACTCCTGACCAGGGAAGGAAAACGCAGCAAAAACTGGTCTCGGATCAGGCCGGAGGAGCGTTCTCTGCCCCAGTGCGGCTCCGGTCTGCTGTGCGCTGGGCGATGTGCCTGCCAGGTGTGTGGAGTACGTCTGGCGTGTGTTCATTTGTTATGCTGTGTCTCCTCCTCCTCCTCCTCCTCCTCCTCCCTGTCCCCTCCCACCCCACATTTAGCGTCCTGCCTCTGGGACGCAGGGCCCAGGAGACACGTGTTGATTTGTCAGCGGAGGACAAACACGTCCCCTGTCTGCCTGTCAGCCCCCTGTCACTCCTCATCGCTCGGCAACAGGAAGGCAAGCTAGCGACGCCGCCGCACGGCCCCGCCGCGAACGCGGGGAAACATTTCACCATCGATATCTCATGTGGGTGTCAGCCGCGAACACACACACACACACACACACAGCCAAGGCCACAGTGGAGCATCTACAGTGAGGGTTCGTGTGTTGTGTTTGTGTTTTCAAGGGCGTAAACATGTTTTGAATTGCACCTCGCACACAACAATGGCCCCCGTAAAACACAAGCATGTCGATATTTACCCCACAATAGGCCTGACGTCGGGGCCGCTACTCCACCTGTGATTGGCTGGATTGGGTGGAGGCAGTGGGGCTGCTGGGTTACGGACGGGGGAGGGTAGCGCTGCACTGCAGGGAGGTATGAGCACAGTCCACACACCACATTGGCATTAGGAAAACCCCACCCACAGGGCAGCGGCATCAGATTATTCCACTGATTATTCCCTCAGATTGTTGCAGGATTATTTCCTAGGTTCTCAGATTATTTGGTCAGTTCCCATCAGTTCCGTTTTTAGCCTGTGCAAGAATGCGATACAGGCTGGATTTACTATGATATCATGTGATGTGTCAGTAATATGGGGCGGACACACTGGATTAGACGGCACGGACACACTGGATTAGACGGACCAGATGAATCAGCACAGTACGTAAATACGTAAATACTCTCACTGCTCTTCTCATCATACGTGCCTCTGTGTCTCTGGCTGGTGATCTGAAGGGACACAGTGTGGACGTGTCCTGCTCTGTGTCTCTGGCTGGTGATCTGAAGGGACACAGTGTGGACGTGTCCTGCTCTGTGTCTCTGGCTGGAGATGTGAAGGGACACAGTGTGGACGGGTCCTGCTCTGTGTCTCTGGCTGGAGATGTGAAGGGACACAGTGTGGACGGGTCCTGCTCTGTGTCTCTGGCTGGAGATCTGAAGGGACACAGTGTGCTGTTCACATACACACGCGCGTACACACACACACACACACACAAACAAACAGCTGCTGCTGTGTTAACTTCCCTTATTACCTCTATGTCACGCACAAGGGACAAACTGTGGGGATGCTGCTTCAACACAACACGCACCATCTCCCAACACACACACACACACACACACACACTCTCCCACCAGGAAAACAAACACACACGCGGACATGCACGATGCTGGTGTGTGCGGTGCAGTTGCCATGGTACCAAAGCAGCAAGGTCAAGACAATGAGCTGTTCCTGCGAGGCACACGTTAGCCGCGCGGCGCTTTGAGCTAGCTCACCTGTGGAGACGGTGTGGGGGCGTGGCTGTCAGCTGTGGCTCCAGTGATTGGCCTCTCAGACTGTGATGGCCGCTGAATAACCAATGGCAGCCTTGATGGTTAGGTTAGCCTGCCAGCTGCAGCGGTGGGGCCAGTCGGGGGGTCTGTAGGCACCACGGGGGCAGACGGGAGGGCAGACGGGAGGTCAGACGGGAGGTCAGACGGGAGGTCAGACGGGGGCAGAGTGCCGATCACAGAACGGCTCGCCACGCGCAGGCAGGCCTCTGACGCCAATTCCCCTGCCACGCCGCACGCGGCACACACAACTCCGCCTCGCTGGGCCCCCAGGAGGACGGGCGGGGCGGCGGGAGGCCCCCCAGTGCCACACGGGCCCCTCCCACCCCCCAGTGCCACACGGGCCCCTCCCACCCCCCAGTGCCACACGGGCCCCTCCCACCTGTGCTCATTAAGCATTCCTGCTCCGTACCTGACTTTTCTAGAAGGCTGCCGCCACCACTGGAAATATCACCCACTCAACAGGGCAATGAGTCTCCTCTCTCTCTCTCTCTCTCCCTCTCTCTCTCCCTCTCTCCCTCCCTTCTCTCTCTCCTCTCCTCCTGACTCCCACTCCCCACAGCTCCCGTTACACCTTCCCACAATTCCCTGCGAATCCCCGGGACTCTGCCTTGGCCAACGGGTGGCAGCAGGCGTGAGGGGTCGGAAAGATCTCGGGCGCCGGCCGGTTCTCACAGGGGCCCGACCCGTTCTGGTCGCCAGGGTTACAGGGCAGCAGTTGAGAGACAGCATGAGCACTGAGGTGCTCGTTTAGACGGCGTGCTGCTCGGACTACAGAGAGGTCCCCGGAATGACTAATCAGGTTCCAACGAACAGACCTGCCAATCACGGCAGCCAGCGTCTAGTGTGAGGCTTATGTTTCTGCCCCCATCACACACACACACACACACACTCTCTTTAGGATGGAGTCTGCAGGACGCTGCTACGAGGTGGACTGGTGTGTGAGCAGTAACAGTGCTGATATAATTGAACCAGCACCTTGTGGTTCCAGCATTCAACCCCTTTGTGTCACACACACACACACACACACACACAGCTCAGTGGTCCCATGCATTGTTGAAGTCTTGAGCTCTCTGCCCTTCTGACATCACAGCCAGCGATCTGATTGGACACCAGATGGCTGTCTTGTCTGGAGTCCAGTCCAGAAACCAATAGCGAATCAGTATTTTAGCAACAGTCTGGGTGCAAATCCAAACCCACCACCCCATCACTTTAAACACACACACACACACACCCACACACACAAACACACACACACACATGCACCTGCACAAATGCCAAAACCACAGCGATACGCATGAAATACATTTTGATCTTCATATTAAACCTCATGCCAGGGGCCATTCTCCGTATTCCGTTTGAAAGCAAAGGGGAATTTTCAGTTATCCCTAATCTCTTCTGTGCGATATGGAAATGTAACCCCAGGTTTCCAGCGCGCATGCTCTGAAGGATAAGCCTGCCTGCCACTCCAGGCCAATTCCGTCCTCTGGCGTGACCTCCTCCTGCTCAGAGCCTGCAGCCTCCAGTGCTTTCAGAGATCCGCGATGGCAATTACCCACACTAAAGCATGACGCGACACCACGGGACATGTCCCGCTCATCCCGCGCCCCCGCCAGCTAGGGACGGCTTGCGGCAGACGTGAGGAGGAGAGGGAGGAGAGCGTGTGAGAGGTGGCGAGAGGACGAGCGGTAGAGAGCTGCGGGGCGACGGAGAACGTGAGGACACGCAGAGGGCGAAGGTACTTAAAGCGCAAGCGTAGGTCTGCGTCTCACTGCTGGCCGCGTGTGCCGCGCGTCTCAGTGCTGTGGTGGCCGCGTGTGCTGCACATTTCACTGCAGTGGTGACCGCGTGTGCCGCGCGTCTCGCCGCAACGCTGGCCGCGCGTGCCGCGCATCTCGCCGCAACGATGGCCGCGTGTGCCGTGCGTCTCACCGCCACGGTGACCGCGTGTGCTTCAGTGGCGCTCTGCCGTTTTGTTTGATGTTGTCATAGCGCGAGCGATGAGGAGCACTCGAGTGCAAAGCTTTCATTTTTTCAAACCACACTGCAGACAGAGCTTGCCCAGAGCTTGCCCACACTTGAACCTGAAGCACCACTTCCCACCCTTTACCTAAGAGAGACATGAAAGAAGACCCCACCCCTCCCCCACAAACACCCCCACCCTTCTCCGCCCATCCTTAGCCAGGATCCAGTTGCAGTATCTGCAGCCTGTAGGCTGGTGAACTAGCTTGTGGTGCTTTGATAAGATCCCGTCGGTACACGGCGACTATCAGCTCGACATCATCGCCATTTCCCTTCAGATTACAGATGGCCGACAGCGCCTGCTGCTTACATGGACATGCTGAATAATCCTGCATTCATGTATTCATTTATTTAAAGTGTGCAGTGGTGTCATTCGGTGTGACCTTGCTCTCTTCCTTTTAATTCTATCAAAGTTATTCACTCGTTTACTCTTAAAGGAATGATTATGACAACACTGCCAGCAAGCCCTTAAAAGCTGTCAAAGTTGTCTTTATTTTATATGGTAATTTCTTTATTCCTAAACAAAAAAATCTGCATAAATAAAGGAGGAAGTGCTCGCAGTAGCCATTTTGGAGTGTCGCCCCCATTCAAAATGCTGAAAAAGTGTCTCCTCAAAAGCCCTTTGTAATCTTATTGAAGGCACCAGCTGACATTTCTTGGAATACATGAGCACGCCGCACACGCACTAAGTGCTCCCGTACAATCATGTCTGCTGGGCCAAAGGCTGCAACACTGACACCTTACAGTTGCGTCGCTCAAAACTCTCCCCCTTCAACACAAGCCGGACTTCACAGTTCCCCAGGACTATACAGAAATAAGAGAGAATATGGAATAGCATGATTGTGTTTGTCGGAGAGTGTGTGTGAGTGTGTGTCTCCTGGTCTCCATCTTTCTGCTCTCTCCCTCTGCTCCTGACCTCCTGACCTCCTCCATCTCCTCCCCGCTGTGCTCTGTCACAGCTCCTGGGATACGCTGCCTTTGTGTCTCCGCCCGACGGGCGTAGGCAGCCCTGCTTGGGACAGAGGGACCCTCTCCACCCAACCCTCACCAGCAGGCGGGTGAGCCATTAGCTCGACTCCAACAGCTGTATTAGTGGAGGTGTATGGACGGAGTATGCATGGTGTATCAGTAGAATATGGGTGGGGTATGGATGGAGTATATATGGATGAGGAATAGGTGAGGTGAGGACTAGTGTTGTGGGCACAGCATGGCCTGTTCCACGGCTCACTGCCAGAGCTGGAGGTCGGGTGGAGATCATATCGCCTCACTGGCTCTGATACACATGCGGCCAATGCCAATAGGGCCTCAAAAGGAAGGGAGCATTCTCTCTCTCTCTCTCTCTCTCTCTCTCATTCTTTCTTCTCTCTCCCTCACTCTCAAACCATGGAACAGGATCAAAGACAGACATCAGTCTGTAGATTTCTGTATGTTTACCAGAACTCCAGCCCTTGAATGTGCTATGCGATTGTGTGTGTGTGTGTGTGTGTGTGTGTTTTCTCTTCCAGCATCTTCAGAGGCCATGGCGGGAAGCCACACAACCGCAGTCCGCTCCCTGCCTATGACGCAGCGTCTCCATGGTAACGTCATTCTGTCCCTCTGTGCCGCTCCTATTCTAGGTCTATAGGACACACACACACACACATCGCTGTTCCCAGTGTCGAACGGCACCCTTACAAACTGACTGATGTTTCACGATTTCAAAGAAAAGGTGAGAAGAGGGAGCCAACCCCATTCAGAGATCACCACACACACACACACACACACACACACACACTAACAACACAGGCACCACACACACACACACAACACAGGCTCTCACACACACACACACAACACAGGCACCACACACACACACACACATGCACACACACACAACACAGGCTCACACACACACACACACACACACACACAGGGTCTCCCATTTTATTCTGATATAATGGCATGAATCTGAGCAGAATCTACACTCCCACAAATAAAATTTCAGGCTTGTTACACATCAGTGAAGATTTAATTCATTAGTCCGCCCGCCCGTCAGCTGCTGGGAGGGTTCAGCTAATTACACGCAAAAGGCATCAGCGTCTGCTCTGTTTGGGGGTGTGCTCTCACACACACACACACACACTCACACACACACACACACCTGTCCGCTCCTCATTCATAGGCTGTTGATTTTATAAGAACCAACTCAAATCATTTGAATATTCAAATGAAAAAAGTAGATCATGACCTTAAAAAGTGACCAATGGAAACAAACAATGGAATGTGTGTGTGTGTGTGTGTGTGTGTGTGTGTGTGTGTGTATATGCATTTGTGTGTGTGTGTGTGTGTGTGTGTGTGTGTGTGTGTGTGTGTGTGTGTGTGTGTGTGTGTGTGTGTGTGTGTGTGTGTTTGTGTGTGTGTGTGTGTGTGTGTGTGTGTGTGTGTGTGTGTGTGTGTGTGTGTGTGGCTCGAGGATTGCAGGCATCTCAGCTTAGCCCTGCTTGCTTTCCCCCGGCTGCAGTGCCAGTCAGGCGTCCCTGCCTTTGAGGCCAGAGGCCTACAAAGCTGCAAACTCCTGGGGGGCAGAATCCACAAAGCCCAGAGCTGACAGGGGTCCTGGGGCGCCAGACCCTCCCCAATCCCACCTCCGCATGGAGAGAGTAGAACCACACAGAGTAGTGGAGAGGATGAAGAGAGAGAGGGAAGGAGGGGAAAGAGGGAGGAAAGAAGTAGATGAGGGTGTAGAAGAGAGAAAATAAATTGGTGGGGGGGGGGGCTGAGGAGGAGAGGAGGAGATGAAGGGATTAGACAGATGGGAGGACAGAGGAGCAGGACATCCAGGGAGAAGTGGAAGGGTAGTGTGTACTGAGGGGACAGGACAGGCAGGAGGGAATCCAGGACTGGATCAGTGGAACATGGAGGGCAAAGAAGGATGACAGAGAGAGAGATAGAGAGAGAGATGGACGGAGAGAGAGAGAGAGGGACGGAGACAGGGGGAGGGAGGGAGACAGGCAAGGAGCGAGGAAGAAGGAAGGAGAGCGAGACAGGGGGAAGAGACAGAGAGACTCAGAAGATGAGAAGAGTGAATGAGGTGACAAGGGTGTGTGTGGGGGGGTTGGGGTTGGGGGAGGCCGGTCTTTAATCACAATGTTTTCCAATTAATTTTATAATTAAGGCCTGCTCGTTAGCTCTGCCGCACTGGAGAGATGACATTGCTCATAGTGCTATGGGTGTCATTAATGTAATGGTGACAGATTGTCTGCCCTATGGGACCTGTGCTGAGCTTCAACCTGTCAGAGAACAGCACAGGATCAGCTCACCTGCCGCCGCACCTGACACAGCGGAGCGGAGCGTGGCGATGACGCGCCCCGCGCTAACCCGTCACCTCCCAGCAGCCCCACGCGTACCTGATCACATCCTACACGCTCGCGGGCCCCGCGGGTCTGACCCGCTGCAGTTTGTCACACGTGCGGCGTGTCACACGTTTTTAATCCCGAGACGAGGACGGGTTAACCTGCGCCGGCACGCGCGCGCCTGCACGCACGCTCCGCCGGGTTCGGGCCGTCGTCATGGCAACCCCGTTAGGAAGGACAGTGATGGCAGTAAAAGCAGCGCCCCCCCCCCCCATCTTTCCCTCCCTCACCCCCCATATATATATATATATATATAATCCCTCTCTCTTCCTCTCCCGCTGCCTTACCTTTCTCCTGTTCCCACCAAGTCCCAACCTATTTGCTCTGTCCTCTCTCTCATTCTGTCTTCTCTCCCCTCTCTCTCTCTCTCTCTCTCTCTCTATGCCTCATGCTGGGTGAATGCTGTCTTCTGTCTTGCCACAATTAATATGGCATCTATTCATTCGCACTCTGCTTCCTCTCCCTCCTCTTCCTCCGCCCTCTTCCTCTGTTGAATGTAAATCTCCCTTTACCTCCGACACCTCATCATATATCTCTCTGTCTGCAGCCTGACTACACCTCACACGTAATCACTTCCAGGCTCTCCACCCACACACCCCAAACCACTCTCTCTCTCTCTCTCTCTCTCTTCTCTCTCTCTCTCTCTCTCTCTCTCTCTCTCTCTCTCTCTCTCTCTCTCCATCTCTCACTCTCCCTCTCCATCTCTCTCTCATTCTCTCACCCTCTATCCATCTCTCTCATCCCCTCCCTCTCCCTTTCTCTCTCATACATTCTCTCTCTCTCATTCTCTCATTCATTCTCATTCTCCCACATCCTCTATCCATCTCTCCTTCATTCCCATCTCCTCTATCTCTCTCTCTCTCTCTCTCTCTCTCCTCCTGGTCCCGTCTGTCTGAGAGTGCGGAGTACATTTCTGTGGACAGCAGCATGTCTGAGCGGTCGTGCCCTCTTCAATTAAAGAGGAGATTTTACAGGGTGAGGGAGAGTCAGGCGCCCAGGACAGCTTTAATGGGAGCAGAGAGGAAGGCAGGCTCACCAGCTGCCATTCAGAACCACACACACACACACACCTGCACACACACACCTGCACATACACACCTGCACATACACACACACACACACACACACACACACACACACACACACACACACACACACACACACACACACACACACACACACACACACACACACACACACCACACACACACACACACACACACACACACACACACACACACACACACACACACACACACACACACACCTGCACACACACACACACACACACACACACACACCTGTACATACATACATACATACACACACACACACACACACACACGCACACACGTACATACACATGCGCACACACATGAACATGCATACACATATGCACACATATGCACACATATGCACACATATCTATATGCACACACTCCTGAACATACACATATACACACATCTATGTGCACACATATATACACATGTGCATCACATATATAAACACACACACACACACACACACACCCTCCCCCTGCTCCCCTGGGTACCCACTCAGACTCATCCAAACTCAGCACTCAAGCTAACACACACACACGTGTACAAACGCTATTGTAGTGCATCTCGCTGCCCACTCCCTGACGTCGCCTGTGTCTGAGCGACAGGGCTGGCGGTGGGGCGGAGCCAAGCTGGGCTGGAGGGGGGCGGAGCCAAGCTGGGCTGGAGGGGGGCGGGTCCACGGGGGCCCAGCTGCGCTGAAACACGGCGTGGGGAGATAATGCTAACGCTGCTCCCACCTGCTCCAGCCCCTCTGTGCGAGCGTGGCTGGCGGCAGACGCGCGCTAACCCACGGCCTGCGCGTCTGAGATAAGCGCCTGGAGGAGCGGGGGGGAGGGGGGCGGGGCTAAAGCAAGGCCTGGGGTTACTGTCCCGCCTCCAGGGGGCGGGAGAGAGAGAGAGAGAGAGAGGGTAGTGAGAGGGAGAGAGAAAAAGAGAGAGACAGAGAGAGAGAGAGGAGACAGAACAGAAAAGCGAGACAGCGGGAAGAACAAAAAGGAGGTAGGGGAGGAGGTAGGGGAAAAAGAGAACAGAAGGAAAGAGGGTAGATGGAGAGAGAGAGGAAGGATGGAGAGAGATGAGGAATAGGAGGAAGAGGAGGGGGGGGAGAAAGATGAGAGGGGGGGGCTGCTGTGAGAGGAAGGCAGAGTACTGGAGCAGGATAAAATGGGCAGAGGGGAGAGACAGGAAGTGAGAGCAGTGAAGAGAGACAAGCATCTGCTACTGTTCCTACACACACACACACATACACACATACACACTTTTATACAGACACAGTGCTGCTCAGGCAGCAAGCTAGTGTTAATTTCTCACCAAGGGCTTCTGTGCACCATTAGCAGTGTGTGAGTGAGTATGTGTGTGTATGTGTGTTCGTGTGCGCGTGCGTGTGTGTGTGTGTGTGTGTGTGTGAGAGAGAAAGGCTGTTAGAACACAGTGCCGGCTGCATTTACAGTGATGCATGTGAGTGTGTATATGTGCACCCACAGCATGCCCAAACCCATCTGAGTGCAAGTACGCCTGTACTGTTAGCCCCAGGCCCATAGCTCTGGTAAAAGCTAAACTACCCTGCTTGTTAGTGAGGTTGTGTGTGTGTGTGCGTGCTGAATGTACTTGTTTCATTTGTCTCTGATGTCAGTGTTTCTGTGTGCTTCCTTTTCTATGTGTATTTACTAACTCGTCAAAGAGAATAACAGCTGTGGAGTGAGAGCTCTAGATTATGGCGTTTAGCATATACACCTGACGTCTCATGCCTTTCAGCCATAACCAGGAACAGCTGGGATTCTGATGTGGCCGCCATTTTGCACAAATTGAAGAATTAGACCCCACGTTACACATTCGTTCATTTGTATTTGATTGGGCCATTACTACTGCTGCTGCTCCCCCGCGCTAGCTAACGTCTGTCGTACAACCCAGGCGCTCGAAGCTCTGGAGGCGGAGCCAAGACGGATGTTCCACCAATCGCCGTGAAGGAGGAAGGTCAAGCGGGAAGAAGAGTGGCAGGGTCTCTCATGGCTCCGCATTCCCCTATCGCCATGGGGACAACCTTGACGTTGCCTTCTCACATTCTCGCCGTCTCCTCTTTGTGTGTCTGACATTTATCCGCTTTCTCCGGATGTTTCTGTCACGCTGGACAGCCGCACCTCTGACCAGCGCCGCTTTCTGAATCTTTTCTCCAGTCGCCGCGTGTCTGGTTGGTCAGCTGTCTGCCCAGTGGCTCCTCCCATCAGGGGTGGGGGGCGGTGATGGGGAGGGGTTGTGGTATCCAGCTCATATGCCTCGCGCATATTTCAGTACATGATCCCTGCTAGGCTGACGTGTTCGGCCCTCCTGCCAGCGTCTGCTGCCCTTCTGGGTTCCGTCTCAGGGCCACACTTTCCCAGGCTGCATGTCTGGTCCCGTCTGACACGATGCAGCCCTGATCCAACTCCCAGTGCTCCAAATCCCAGTGCTCCCACAGGGCACAGGGCCTCTGCCAAGCTTTGGCAGGACCCTCTCGTGTCAGCCACCTCTGCTGACTCTTCCACGGGCAGGTTTCTTCCTCCGCGTCCCTCATCTGACTGCAGTTACATGGTACGTTTGCAGCGATTGCCTCTCGGTGCGAGAGACTTCTGTATCTGCTGCATGTGCCCTTCCCGGGATTCGAACCCACGTCCCCAATTGCACGTGCACCACGCTGGAAGTGTTCCACCAGCTCGTCTCTCACATCCTGGGGGCCAGATCTCGGACAGTGGTGGTTATTATTATGCTTTGAAGGTGGGTAGGTAGTCTTCGGACGCTGGGTCTTGGATGGACTGCTCCAGGCATTAGGAGTCTTCTAGCCTTGATTTTGGCAGAATCCAGTTCTTCTCTCGGCCAGTGTGTTTTACCTTCTGGGCTTGTTACGACTGGCAGACACTTCTCCAGTCACAACGACAGCCAGACATCCTCGCTGCAGGTCCTGGTCTGATAGATCAGCGAGTCCGTGTCCCTTTATATCTTGGCATACATCTTGACGTCATCCACATACAGGTGATGGCCAATACCAGCAGCTCCACTCTTGGGTCTGAACCCGTACCAGATCTTATTAATAATCTGGCTAAGGGGACGAAGCCTCTCATGGTCTTAACGATTTCATACCCGGTCGGCCATTTGAAGATGCGATTGTGTAGCACCGTTTTCCTGAAGTAGGTCCAGCCAGCGCTCGGAGGGGGGGTGTCTGATCTTGGCTCCTGGGTGACTGGAGCCTCGGGTGATGCTTCCTGTTCCCCTATGCGCAGTGCTCATACACACACGCTCATCTTCACCATATATCCACCTGTGTGGGGTGCGGGCGCTTAGTGTTTTAATTAGTTGTGTTACGGTATGAAATAAATGCATAAGATGTGTAACTGATTAAACAATCAGTTCCCTGGCGACCAGGATGACCCAAACGGGTTTGACCTTTATCAGCTGCGCACGCAGATGGATCCAAAACCTGCAGCAGATGAACCGGAACCAAACCATATTCAAATTTCACGTTGGCGAACGCAAAATATTAGTCCGAAGTTCCACGTCTGCAGCTCAACGACTGTTTCCTCTTTAGGGTTCCTAACATTGCTACCATAGCAACAACTAGCAATGTTAACATCATTATCATTAGAAACCCTTGATTCGGATGCTGTGAAAATGTACAACCACATACATGACGTGTGTGTGTGTGTGTGTGTACTTACACATACACACACATCTTGAAAGCACAAGAGCACAGACGAGCTGTAGTGCTACTGAGACAGACTGCATGCTGGGTAGACCCCAGTCCCCCTACCCTACCAGACATCATTTACTATGTCTGAGTGTGTGTGCATGTGTGCGTAATAGAGTGTGTTTGTGTGTATTCCTTTGTGTGTGTGTGTGTGTGTGTGTGTCATGTTGTTTTAACCTGTATCAGGTCTGATCACTGTCAGTGCAGCCCCGTGTCATCAGTGCCCCCCCCCCCCCGTCTCCCTCCACACTGCACGACTCTTTTGCATCACACACACACACACACACGCACCCTCACACACCCTCACACACGCACACGCACACTCACACACCCTCACGCACACACACACACACACACACACTCACACACACACACGCACACTCACACACCCTCACGCACACACACACACACTCTTTCATGTTCGTTTGTCCCTCCTCCCCCTCTCAAACCTCTGCAGCACGGCTGTCTCTCTACTGCAGTAAAAATAAAAAAGTGGAGAGAGAGATACAGAGAGAGAGAGAGAGAGAGAGAGAGAGAGAGAGAGAGAGAGAGAGAGAGAGAGAGAGGACAGAGGAAGAGTGGGGGAAGCGGTAGAAGTGTGAGATGAAGAAAGAGCAGTGTGACATTTGGCTCACTGTTGCATTATTGGTTCTGGATGATGTGATCTGAGGAGATTACAGAAATACAATACTCCCCCAAATCAGCACTCCGCCTGAACACCCCCCATCACCCGCACACCCCATCACCCGCACACCCACATACCCCCATCACCCACATACCCCCCAGCCTCTCCTCATGCTACATAATAATAAACTTAATTTATATAGTAGCTTTTATACATTAAAATTCAGCATTAAAATACAACATGAGATAAAAAACAGTGAAAGAAGAGAAAAGATGTAATCAAAGAAATTAAGTAATAAATAAAAGACAAATAATGAATATATGCAAACAACAAATGCAATGTCAGAAAAGGGGATATGTTAGTTAATTTAAAGATATGCGAATTAGTTATTAATATTTTTTAAATATATATACATATATAAATAAACAGGCGAATACAACATCTAACATAAAAGTGATATAACAGTAAAAAAATAAGGGAAATAAACTAGCTAAATGCTAAAGTAAAGAAATATTGTACTGTTTAGCTGTTTAATAAAATCAGTGACAGGAATGTGAGTGTTTATAGGTAATGTGCTCCAGATCTCTGGCGCATACAACAGAATGCTGCCTCTCCGTTTGAAGTTTTATATGTGGATTTTGGAGAAGGCTAGCGCTAGGTGATCTGAAGACACAATTTGGAACGTAATCTGTCAGGGACTCGAATGTATGAACGTGCTAAATCATAAAACTAGCAGTTTTATCATTTAAAACAAGCAGTAAGATTTTAACATTGAATTCAAAGGAAGCAGTATGCCAGTGGAGAGATGGTGAAACTGGTCTAATATGATCTTGTTTTCTCGTCTGTATTAATATTCTTGCTGCTACGTTTCCGCTTGTTCTCTGTAAGTTGTACTTTGTAAGTACTTTGTTTGCTGTACTTTGAACAAATGCATAAATGCAACTAAAATGTTGGTTGCAGAAGCAGATGGATGTCACTGTCACTGATTTTAATATGTGGTTTAAAAGTTAAATCACCACTAGAATTACCACACGATTCCTAACTTACGTTTTTCTGTTGAACTACCTAACAGTGCGGGACAGATTAGTACCTTATCTGCATCATTTTGTGTCACAGATATATACAGTTCATTCACACAACTATGCAGATTGAGTCCATGCCTCTTAATATTCTCCACGGCAACACATAGAAGAATAGTTAAGCACGGTGTGTATTAAGTAAAGTACGGAGAACATGCTTCACCACAGAGGACATCATGCTATTCTTAAAAATGAATATATAGAAATCCAAATGTTTAACACAGAATGAGCAACTGGGTTGTGAAGTCTGTGGTCAGCCGTATCTTACACAGTTTCTTTATTTCGACATACCAAAACATCATCTGCATCAGTATTTATTCTCAAATCGTTCGCTGCCTTCACTAACATGGTTTCAGGACTGGCGTTTGCCCTGAAGGCAGACTGGAATTTTTTTATGGATATTGTGAAATTGTTCAAAAGTGCGAATATTATTCAACTATTTTATTTAAAAAGGGAAGATTAGAGATGGGTCTGTAATTGCTAAAGACTGAAGTGTGAAGGTTGTGTTTCTTCATTTAAGGTCTTACATCTGCTGCAGTATGTGGCAGGGAAAGAACAATGTCTAACACTCTAGACAAAGGCTGCTAAATACATCTTTAAAATGCAATTGGAATAAAATCTAAAATACAGGAAGAGGAATTAGCTGTATGACAACATTTAAAAGTTCTGTCACTAATCTTTTTAAAACAATGAATTGTGTTTTGATGTTGAATTAAAATAGAATCCACTATTTGTACTTTTGGGGTTCTAAATTGTGACAGAATATTAATAGTTGAATACAAATATAATGCAATATAATCAGTACACCTTGATGTAAAACCCTCAGTGCGATAATCATTGATTTAGGATTAAATAGGTGAGCAGTTATTGAAAATAAAACTCAGGGGCTGTGACCGTCATTTAAACTTTATTTATATAGCACATTTTGAACAGTGTGTCTGTGTCTGTTCATATCGCAGTGGTATAAATGTTTTTAAGGATTTCATGGTGGACGGTTAGCTGGCTTCTCCTCCACTGGTGTTCGGCTTTGCCACAGGTCTTCTGCTGGATTATCATCTCATTATTTTTCCACAGCATTTTTGTGGTCAAGGAATGGTCTTCAATTTTATCTGGTGCAGCATCTGATGCAACACCGTCTACAGCAGATCTGAAGAGCAGACGTTTGGTCATGAACGTACGGGCAGGCGGCTGGTCATGGCCTGCACCGTCCGCAGGTGAGGGAGGGGTGGAGGCTTGTGATGTGGAGTGTTACTATAAGCGGACGCCACGGATGTGTGAAGATGCATTTTTTTGTTCATCTTTGTTCCCTGTCTTTATGTCAACAGAAGCAGGCGTGCAAAAAAACACAGTGTGCTGATCTGAGACTCGTGACATGACCAAACCTGTGGTGATTATCAGTCAGGGTAGTTATGTGCAGAGTCAAATCAAATGTGCTTTAAGATTCAGTGACTTTTGCCTGTGGCTTTAACATGAAAACTGAGGACTTCTGTCATGACAGTAGACTAGACACTACTGCAAGAAACAGTGTGTGTGTGTGTGTGTGTGTGTGTGTTTGCATGGACCATAGACTAATAATACTGCATCTGGACCTTTGAATAGAACGGCATGATATTAAAAGCAGAAACCGTTCCAAATGAAACGATTCTGCAGCTACAAATACTGGAAGAAGCAACTGCAAAGGTTCCTCCTGCTTTATCCGTCTGCACGGTTTGGATCAAATCAGGATTCAGCGGAGCTGCTCCATCTGAGCCAAGTCAGGATTCGGTAAGTGTCCTAAAATCTCATGTCTGTTCACGAATAAGATCATTTACAATTCTGCTTGTTAGTAAGTGCTCTTATATTTAGCAGTGCCACTGGAATATTTCTTCTCGTCTTTATTAATGTGTGATTAATAGGTTCACAATGTTCAAATAACCTCAGCTATGTGTTCCATTCAAGTCCTGTGGTGTATTGTACTGTACGAGTAGCCTGTACAGTTTGGCGTACGCCAGATGAGCTGGTGTTCATTCCATTTACATTTTACTGACTAAGACATCCTACTGCCTTCAAAACCAGTGGGCCATCGTGCACACGCATGCACATAGACATAGTGGAGCTTAGCCTTACAGAGCACAACTCCCCATGTAGCACCCCACCCAAAAGACCCTCCACCCAGCCCCAGTCCAGCCTCCACCCAGAGGCGCCCCCCAGATGCCTCAGACACCCTTACCTATTGTCTACTAATTACTATCATTAATACAACTGGAAAGCAAACAGAAACGACCAGGGGGCTTCAGAAAGCTGAGCGTGCTCCAGTTTGGCAATGTAATGCATCCATTATTAAACACTGCTCTTAGTGGTTGTGTTCCTCTGCACTTAGCTGTGCTCGACGAAACGGCACGGAGGGAGGAGAAAGGAGGAGCTGGGACGGAGGAGAGGAAGGGGTGGAGGGAGGAGAGGAAGGGAGAGGAGGGGAGAGGAGAAGAGGGAGAGGAGAAGAGAGGAGAGGAGAAGAGAGTGGGGGCGAAAACATTGCCGTTACTTGCATTTTAATTCAACGAAGTTCAGAGAAACGAGACTCACACACACACACACACACACACACTTGAGTAGTGAGAAGAATAATCTCCAACAAAAACATCAGCACCACTTGCTGGCTAGACACAGAGACATTCTGTACGGTAATTCTGCTCAAGAGATCTGCACACAAGCACAGGCCCTCCGCACTATTGACTGGTGCACACACCGCCTCCACACCGCCCGAGCCCTGTCTGAGGCATGTGTGAAACACAGCCAACCCCCGCGTCCCTCCCTCCACAGGCCAGCGGGACCCCGGGACCCAATCCATAAACATCGATTCACCCTTCGACAGCACTTACTCGTTTATCTATTTACTCATTCGCTCACTTATCCGTTTCGGCTGCAAAGCGGGTCCGCGTCGGGCCGAGTTTCCCTATTGATCTACGGGACAGAAGTGAGAAGAGACGTTGAGAAAGGCTCGATTTCTGAGGTCTACGTCTATACAAAGAAAGGCGGCGTGGTTTTCGTTTACAGTCAGAATGAGCCGTAAGAGTCGGATAATAAGTCAGCTGCTGGTCGCTGGCGCGGAAGCTGGTGGGAGGTGTGGGATTCGGGCGGAAGCTGTTCTTAAGGGGAGAGGGGATCAGACCGCAAGGCCACACCACAGCCCCACGACCTGAATGCAGAGGGATGAGCCTACGGGAAGTGACGGCTGCTCTGAATATGACCCGAAAGACCACAAATGAGACAAGCACAAGCAGAGTGGCATGAGCGAATGCTAACGCGCCTGGATGCTAATCAGCCTTGATGCTAACCTGCATGAATTCAAGCTGAACCTGATTGCTAACCTGCCTGAATGCAAGCTGGACCTGGACGCTAACCTGCCTGAATGCTAGCTGAACCTGGACGCTAACCTGCCTGAATGCTAGCTGAACCTGGACGCTAACCTGCCTGAATGCTAGCTGAACCTGGACGCTAACCTGCCTGAATGCTAGCTGAACCTGGACGCTAACCTGCCTGAATGCTAGCTGAACCTGGGACGCTAACCTGCCTGAATGCTAGCTGAACCTGGACGCTAACCTGCCTGAATGCTAGCTGAACCTGGACGCTAACCTGCCTGAATGCTAGCTGAACCTGGACGCTAACCTGCCTGAATGCTAGCTGAACCTGGACGCTAACCTGCCTGAATGCTAGCTGAACCTGGACCCTGAAGAACACGCCTGCTCCAGTCCCCCCAGTGTGCAGCAGAACAAGGATCGTTACGCACACGACACAGACGCAGAAACCACGGGATACAAGCCAATAAAAACCAAGATAAATAAGAAAAGAAACAAAAAATGACACACACATATATGCACTCAAACACACAGGCGCATGTGTGCGTGCACATATGCATGGTAGCATCATGTTGTCTGGCCAGCAGACAGGCTTTGGACATAGAAACGGTGAAAATTAAATTCCATTTAAGCCTAATTCTATTTCCAAACTGCCGTATCCCACCGCTATTGTGACAGCCGGGCAGGTCTGGCGTAACGGCTACACTGCAGTAATCGATGGCGAAACACGATAGTCCGTTAACAACACAGCCAGGAGTGGGTCCAAGAGGCCAGAGACACGTCAAATCACTGAGAGACAGAGAGAGAGAGACCGAGAGACAGACAGAGAAAGAGAGAGAGACAGAAAGAGAGACACAGACAAAGACAGAGAAAGAGAGACACAGAGAAAGAGAGACAGAAAGAGAGACACAGACAAAGACAGAGAGAGACAGAGAAAGAGAGAGACAGAAAGAGAGACACAGACAAAAGACAGAGAGAGACACATAGAGGGAAATGCAGAGACAGAGATTAAGCGAGACAGAATGAGACAAAGAGCGAGGCAGAGAGAAAAGAGAGAGAGGCAGACAGAGAGAACGAGAAACACAAGTGTTGGTGGTGCTCTTCTATTTTGTAAGTGCTCTTGCATCTCTGTGGATCCTGCAGGCTCTGCTGTTTCTGCCTGTGTTTGTCCTACACAGACGTCTGGGGGGGGGACGGGGGGCGGAGGGAGACGGAGGGGGGGACTCTCTGGAGCTGCAGAACGGCCAGTGGAGGTGTCCCAAATCATTAGCGCTCTCACAGCTAGCCTATTCTGGGCACCGCATAGGGAGGCCTGTGTGGAGCTCCCGTGGGGGGGCGCACCTTGGGGAGCAGAATAAATTGTCCTCCCCTTCCATAGTAACAGCCCTCCTCTAATGGAGAGCTGGACGAGCCGTAGCCGTCCTCCTGGTGTGAGCAAACACACTCGTCTGTTCGAAAACACCTCCCTCCCGCTGCACGTACAGAGACATTAGCACCAGGATTATTGTTTAATGGGGTTTAATCTGGAGACTCGTTTTGGCCTGAGACCTTCCTTATGCTGGTCGAATTGTTTGTTGATGTTTATCTATTAGAGATATCTAAGATATCTATTTTGTTTATCTCTTGGGGGAAAGACGGGAACGTCCAAAGTGAAAGGGCGCTAACAGAAGTGGGCGGAGCTGTGTGAGGTGTTGGGGCGTGGCTTGTTCTGGAAGCTCATTTGGAGGACCAGATGAGGGAAGAGGGGAGAGAGCGTGTGGCAGAACCCTCCCAGAACCCTCGCAGAACCCTTCCAGAACCCTGAACCCGCCCTGTTTCTGTAGCCCAATCTCACAAACGTAGACGCACTAATTCTTGCCGTGGTTTGTATGCGGCCCACGTCCCGAGACCTCACACTCCAGATCCAGCCAATTTTGCATTCAGCGTGGCGTTTGCGGGTCACGGTGGTTTGGGCCGACGCCCCCTGTCAGCGCTCTCATCGCTAACCTCTATTACGCGCCTGCTTGCTCTCCCTCTCCTGTCTCGCTTGTGAACCAAACACCCCCCCCACACACACACACACACCACCCCCCACTCTCTCCGTCCCAATGGCCTGCTCCGGCCGCCTGCCTCCCCATGGCACTAATTGACGCGACGGTTTGGCCAATCCCGGGCTCTGTGCTCCAGGCCTATAATGCCAAGCGGACAGTGGGATTGGCCGGGGAGGGGTGGGCGGGGGCGGAGCCTCCCGCCAAGGATCCGTGGGCCGTTTTAAGTGCTCATCATGCCGGCATGCGCACTGCCAGATGGACGGGAAATAGAGGCTAGACCTTTGCTGGCTCACGTATATGAGTGTGTGTGTGTATGTGTGTGTATACATGAGAGAGTTTGTGTGTGTGTGTTTGTATGAGTGTGTGTGTGTGTGTGTGAGTGAGTGAGTGAGTGTGTGTGTGTGTGTGTGTGTGTGTGTGTGTGTGTGTGTGTGTGTGTGTGTGTGTGTGTGTGACTGGTCCAGGGGAGGACGTTGTGATCGATACCAGCCCCTCTAGGCTCTTCTGCTCTGGGACCTGAGTGGATAGCAGCGCTGGATAGTGCAGGGCTGGGTTCAGCTGTACCATCTCCCATCAGCCTCCTCTCCCTCCTGCTACCACCTCCTCCTCCCTGCCCCCGGGGGCACACCTCGCTCCACACCTGACGCCCAACGCCACACCTGACCGCCACCTCCGTGGAGGGTGGAGGTGGCGGAGATCGGCCCCTCATCTCCACCCAAACCCCCCTAATCCCCTCACACACAATATAAGAGAACACAGTCTCCATGACTCAGCTGTCACTCTCCTCCACCTCTTCGTCGCTCCACCTCTCTCGCCCCTCAAAGTCTTGACACCCCCCCCCCGAATACCCCCCCACTGTGTATTTGATTTTTCTCTCTGCGGGGTTTGGGTGGTGGTGGTGGTGGTGGTGGTGGAGGTGGTGCATGGATTAGCGCACTCTTGTTTATCCGCTCATTGGGTTTATCTATCCATCAGCGAGCGCCCGCCGGTCGGCCCTCGCCCACCACGCTCCCGCTTTTAATCCTCCGTCAGCCGCGTGCCAGCTCATCCATCAGCAGCGCCGTCCAACGCGTCACATCCATCATCCGCCCATCTGTCTCCCGCCCGGCCGCCCGCGCCCCTGCCGCGGACGGGGAGAGAAAACAGACGGCGTAACGGAGGGAGCGATGGCGAGAGGGACGAGTGCGGAAGAGACAGAGAGGCTGAGGACGGATTCTGCTGTGCTGGTGGTCCCCTCTCTGTCTCTCTCTCTTTCTCTCTGTCTCTCTCTCTTTCTCTCTGTCTCTCTCTCCGTTTCTCTCTCTTTCCTTCCCTCTCCTTCTCTACCGCTCCCTCTCCCCTCCCTCTCCCTCTCCCCTCCCTCTCTCCTCCCTCTCCCTCTCTCCTCCCTCTCCCTCTCCCTCTCTCCTCCCTCTCTCCCCCCTCTCCCTCTCTCCGCCCCCAGCCCATGGAGAGGGTGCACCGCATGTTGCTACATGCTTATTAGCTGTTATGTTTGTTTGCCTGTAATTTGTTTGTTTTTCTCCATCGCTAATTCCAGCCAATGGGAAAAGTGCCAGCAGAGAGAGGGAGCGGTTCGCGCGGGATGGGTCGTAAATCCCATAATGCCCTGGTGAGGTTAGGATCCGCTCCCCTCCTCGGGGGGGGCAGAGTGGCGGGGCAGAGTGGCGGGGCAGATCAGAGCTTAACGCCCTGAAAGAAAATGAAGAAAAATAACAAATAAAGCTCATCACGGGGGGGGGGGGGTCAGGCTGGATGCTATTTATACACAAGGACATTTAAAAGCAGAGGAAGGGCTAGTATACAAGGAAAAGAGATAAGGAAAGATTAAGGGTGTAGTGGAGTGGAGTGTATGGTGGACTGAGGTGTGTAGTGTGTTCCACACACACACACACACACACACACACACTGGTCACCTAGCGGGAGGTCCAACGGGCAGCAGCATCACTGGACCTATGACCAAATCCCGGCGTTCAATCCCACCGAGCGGTCTGGCCGAGATTCCAGACCCCGTCTGCCGCGCGCTGATGCCGGATTATTAAGCTTAATAAGAGCATCATGAGTAGCTACGGAGTCGGTGGGACTTTGCGGGAAGTTTGAAGGGCGTGACACAGGCAGAGCAGCAGTGGTGTGGAGTGACGTCTCTGACGTCTCTGCACTGGACCGATCTGCAGTTTGGGCCACGCTAACGTCGCCTTCTTCCTGAGACACGTGGCAAGCCGTGATAGGTGCAAAAAAAGGAAAGAATCCTGAAGAACACAGCTCTCTGGTTTGGTCTCCGAACAAATGTATTATTTTCGCAAGCGAGCGGAAAGCAAACAGATGTCAGAATCGATCCATAACAATCCTCAGCTAAGCAAAGCTAATTAGCTGAAGAATTGTAGGCTGTCTCACACCCAGAGACAGCAGTGACTGAGCCTCCTCACGCTTACCAAATCAAGTGTAGTGCTCTGAACATACCAGTGGGTGTGGAAGAGCATGTGTGTGCGCCTGTGCCATAGGGATATTTGTGTGTGTGTGTGTGTGTGTGTGTGTGGGTGGGAGGGGTGAGGGGGCTCTAAACCAGTTGCCTCTGGAATCAAAACGGTTGCAGTAACAGATGCAGTCACCAATCTATGTTGACACACACACTCACACACACACACACACACACACAAGCACAACCCGCACACCTGGATTGATCAATAAAACCACTTTCAAACAAACCACAAATAGGGCTGATCAAGGTTTAAAAAAAAACCACTTTCAAAAACAATACAAAGTCAAGAGTCCCCAAAAGTCAAGAGTCCCCTATCCTTCCATTCACACACACACACACATATATACACACACACACATATACACACACACACACACACACACAAAAAAAAAAAAAAAAAAAGACATATACTCACAGGTTACACACACAAAAAAAAATACTCACATCCGTTCAAAGTCAAGAGTGAAACAGTACAAAGTCAAGAGTCCCCAAAAGTCAAGAGTCCCCTATCCTTCCATTCACACACACACACACACACACACACACACACACACACACACACACACACACACACACACATACACACACACACACACACACACACACACACACACACACACACACACACACACACACACACACACACACACACACACACACACACACACACACACACACACACACACACACACACACACACACACACACACACACACACACACACACACACACACACACACACACACACACACACACACACACACACACACACACACACACACACACACACACACACACACACACACACACACACACACACACACACACACACACACACACACACACACACACACACACACACACACACACACACACACACACACACACACACACACACACACACACACACACACACACACACACACACACACACACACACACACACACACACACACACACACACACACACACACACACACACACACACACACACACACACACACACACACACACACACACACACACACACACACACACACACACACACACACACACACACACACACACACACACACACACACACACACACACACACACACACACACACACACACACACACACACACACACACACACACACACACACACACACACACACACACACTCACGCACACACACACACACACACACACAAACACCAAATGCCTTGAAAGTCCACCAGAGTCCCCGGCAGAGATCACTTGTGACTTGTGGGTAAAGACAGGAGCCGGTAATAAGATAATTGGTCTCTGTGATGCCTGGTTCACGGACAGTAGCACTCCTGTACGTTCAGGTTAGCTCAGAGGGACAGACTAATAGAGGGCGTGCAGTAATTAGCATGGGTCGCGCTGACTGGCCGTCATCGCCGTGGAGGCGGGGCAACACCTCCCCTGGGTGGATGTGCAGGCCACAGATTGGACATCCCCATCGACAAAGTAGCGCAGCAGGAGCATGCTCAGTCGATGCGGTGCACACCGAGCATGCCCAGAACGATTCACTGACACAACCACTCCGGTTTAAGCTATCGTGCAGAGAGCTCCTACCTTCAGGCCGTTCCAACACACAGTGCAGGTTCACGTTTGTTTCTGAAGTCGTAGAAGTGCATGATAAGGCCATTTGTGAAGCTGCAGAAATGGGTGGTATGGTTCTCTCAAGCTTGGCTTAGATGCTGCTGGGCTGTACGAGGTTATGGCAACTGTGTGTGTGTGTGTGTCTGCGTGTGTGTGTGTGTGTGAGTTGTGTTGAGTAGCTAGAGTGGTCAGTGGGTTTGGTAAAGGTGCAGAGAGAGAGAGAGATGGAGAGGGAGAGAGAGAGAGAGAGAGACAGGGAGAGAGAGGGAGGGAGAGGGAGGGAAAGAGCTATGAGAATAGAAGGGGGAAAGGTCTATACTCAGGTGAGAGAGATGCACAGCCCCAGTGTAATTATAATTCCTAATTAGTCTAACTATGTGTGTGTGTTAAAGTGTGAGTTTCTTCATCCTCGTTCCCTCCCTCCCTCCGTCTGAGTTCCTGATGAAGAACTTTCTTTCTCAGCTCTGCCCTGTCCGCTCTCCTGCTGTCTTTAGACACCGTTTCATGTTTTCATCCTCTTTTCCACACTGGCCTTACACTTTCCTTTCCTAGGACTCCCTCTCTCCTGCTGCTTCTATTCCATCCCTCTCTCCCTCTCTCTCATTCCCCCTCTCCGCCTCTCTCTCTCTCTCTCTCTAAACCCCTTCGCTCCAGAACCACACAAACAAACAGCTGCCCCATATTCCCCTGGCTGTCTTCCTGAGTTTTCTCTCTCCCTTCCAAACACACGCGCAAACACCATAACAACGTTGAACTGCAACCAAAAGTCACCATCTCACAGGCCAGTTGCTTTTCCTCTATGAGGATCTCTTTCCCGTATAATCACGTTTTCCTGAAGACACAGAGGACGCAGGTGACTACAGTGACGTCTCAGCTCAGGGCATCGCGATTAAGATCAGTTGGTTAAACCCACATCTGCCTGGATTGGGATTACATATTGGAAGTTACGTCTGAAAGAAAACGGGCGGGAAATGTCATTACCTATTAAACCACGACTATTCCCTGACCGCTAGCTCAATTCAACTACAGATGTTACATACAGATTTAATAGCCACCGAAGAATTGCTGGTTTTATTATGCTGGTTTGTGCAACCACATATGAATTCCAGCCAGCTCTCTAATTTCAGATCTATTGAACTGTTTCAATGAATGAATAAGTCAAAGCATTGTGCTTTTGCCTGGCTAATACCGTAGTACGTACAGAAATAAGTAGTGCTAACCCTGAACCCACCTTCAGAACTGACATGAAGCTAAGGGAATCCATACTGCCTGATCTGTTGTGTGTGGTTATTACAGTTGGTTCTGTAACATTCTAAGGACATTCTGAACACTAAGGACATTCTGAACACTAAGGACATTCTAAACACTAAGGACATTCTGAACACTAAGGACATTCTGAACACTAAGGACATTCTAAACACTAAGGACATTCTGAACACTAAGGACATTCTAAACACTAAGGACATTCTGAACACTAAGGACATTCTGAACACTAAGGACATTCTGAACACTAAGGACATTCTAAATGCTAAGGACATTCTAAACACTAAGGACATTCTGAACACTAAGGACATTCTAAACACTAAGGACATTCTGAACACTAAGGACATTTTGAACACTAAGGACATTCTAAACACTAAGGACATTTTGAACACTAAGGACATTCTGAACACTAAGGACATTCTGAACACTAAGGACATTCTAAACACTAAGGACATTTTGAACACTAAGGACATTCTGAACACTAAGGACATTCTGAACACTAAGGACATTTTGAACACTAAGGACATTCTAAACACTAAGGACATTCTGAACACTAAGGACATTCTAAATAATCTTTGATATTCCAAACACTATGACATTGCAAACACTGAAATTTGAACTCTATGATCGTGCTTCTCAACATTTTGAATAATCTGCGGTATTCTTAACATTCTGTGACGTTCAAAGCACTTCGACAGTGTTAATCACAAAAATCATCTGACTACTGCAACATCACAGGAATCTTCTGCAGAATTTCTTAAGGAAAATGTAAACCACACCGTATGAAAAGGAAGACGTGCGTTCACTCCAGCAGACGGAGTGGTTTGCCACTGCTCTCAATCGCTGTTAATTCACATGACAAATTTAGAATTTAAACACATACTAAAAAGAGGTAGACAGGCACCGTGTTCGGGTGAACTCACCCTCCCTATACCTACCCTCTCTCTATCTCTCTCTCTCTCTCTCTCTCTCCCTCTCTGCAGCCCAACATCCTGCGGTGCGTTCAAGTCTCCGACAGGCATGGCTACACTTCAAAACACTGCTGTACTCAAGGACTCTCTCTCTCTATCTCTCTGTCTGTCTCTCTGTCTGTCTCTCCCTATCTGTCTCTCTCTCTCTCTTTCAAAGGCCTTCAGAAAGCACTGCATAGAGGCTGTGGCGGAACGCCGTCTCTCACCCCGCCACATTCCGGGGGGCAGATAAACACCGTATCTACCTTTTGCCTGCCTGTGTTCTCAGTAATGCGTGTAATTACTAATTACCTTGGGGAGAAGAGACAAAAAAATAAACCATCATTAAAATGACGAATGCAGATGGGTTTAGCGCTGCAGTGCCAAACCAGTGTGTGACATCAAACTTGTAAAGTCCTGGACTATTGTGGATGGTCATGATTAATAATAATAGTAATAAATGCATAAATTAACAGTAATAGTAATCAATACATATATTAGCAATAGTAATACGTGCATATATTAATAGTAATAATAAATGCAACCCTATAAAGTAATCAAAACACAAAGTAGCGGTGAGTGAAAGGCAACTTAGATAACTGTGCTAAAAAAAACCACACAATGCCAAACCACAGGAACTGTTCCATTTATGAAGCGCTAGCGTTAGCCGCTAATAACTAAACGGGCTGTTCTGCAGCGCTGCGGGGGAAGCGTAGTGCAGAGGCGGTGACGGGCAGGTATGGCAGTATGAAACCGTGTGATAAGAATGTAGCCGCGTGCGATAATAAGGTGTCCTGCTCGAATGAAGAAGACTCCCTCTGGTTCTTTCAGCTAGCTCTGTCCACGAAGCAGCCGTGGCCCATAATGCACCGAGGTTTAATAGCAGGGCAACTGAAGGCCCCCGAGAACTGAAACACGTCCACTTTTTCACTTTTCACGCTTAAGTACCTTCAAAAGGAGGCTCTTCCTAAGTCCTCTCGCATGTAGTTTCTAAAGGGAGTTTCACTTTCAGAAAATCAAGAGCGTGAGCCTTCGCTCCGACGAAGTTCCAGCTCTACGGCTCGTTTCCCGCTAAACGGGCGTGACTGAGCCCTTTCTGTGACGCTCGCGCCACCATACGTGCCCACCTCAGCTTTGGGGGGGAAAGCGACGCTTCCGCGGGACTCGGCTGTGAAGGCTCGCGGGCTCGGAGCCGAGCGGGAGTAGGTGTCTGCTATTAGCATATGGAGAGTACCGGCATGCTAATAAATAATTACGGTGTGTTAATTAAATTAATTATTTGAAACCTCTGCTTAAATATGTATCAGCAAATGTTAATTGTGAGTTAAACTCAAGCTCATTAGCCAAAATGGCTGAACTGAAACGGAACCGTGAGAGCTATGACGGATTCTTAAACGAATCAGTCCCCTAAACACCGAGACACGTCCACATACAGGTAAACGCTCGGCGCGTGTGTCAGCACAGCCCGAGTGATAAAAACAACAGGCGTCAGTGTTAACATGAGAAGAGGCCTAACACCCTACACACACACACACCCCAAACTGGCAGCGTGTTTTTTTTGGAGTTTTTTCTTGTCAGCGCGGTGAACCTGGGGCTGTAATTGGGAAATCACAAGATGGGAAGGAGTGGGGGGGTCCACGGCAAAATTAACCAATCACGACAATGTATTGTGCACTCTGACATGACTGCGAGTCAAGTAGCACGAACCCGCGCGGCGCCGTCGCCTTCTGATGGCGAGACTGGGTGAAAGGCCAGACTGACTGAGTGCAGCATTGATTGGGTTCTGTTCACAGATGTAACCCACCCCCCCCCCCCCCCCAACACACACACACACATACACACACACCCTTCACAGTTGACAGACATGCTACCTGGATACAGCAGTCAAACAATCCGCTATGTTTCCACATGGACCCATTCAGCTAATTTAGCATGCGCTCAATTCATGAACAAGAGCGTGCATTGATTTTTTCTACTCATACACACTTGTTGATTGGGACATTCCATTGTAGGGGGGGGCACTCTGGAGGATTCTACACCAGCATTGGAAGGCCGGGTCACAAAATGGGTGCACGTAGGGGTTTGGGGGGCTGTGATTGGCTCCCTGTGGCGCCCTACCCGCCCCCTCCCCAACCCCCCCTACCACCAGCAGACTCCAGCTGTAGCTGGGCTCCAGGGGCCGTGCTGTCTCCGGCTCACACAAAGGCCCCCGTGTTGTGGACGGCGGCAGCACTTTACCACAGAGCGGCCCCAGCATGGCCCCGGCACGGCGCGTGGCGCCATCAAACAAACGAACGGGATCGTTTGCATTCTACTTGCACCACTACACTTCTCCCTGTCTCCCTGTTTCTTTATTCTGTATGTGTGTGTCTCTATCTCTCTGCAGCTGTCTTTCCGTCTCTCCCGGTCGGGCTGCGTTCATTCAGCAAGGAGGAGACGTGCAGTGAAACAGTCGCCGTCAACGCTTTTTTTTACGCAGCCGTCTGATTCGTGCAGCCGCTCAGACGAGGGCCGACCCCGCTCCCTCGGACGGCCCGTCTCGGGTCGAGCTCCTTCTGCGGCGCCTCCGTGAGCGATACCCCGGGGTCCGACGCCTCGTGGGCAGGTGGACAGGGCAGTCGTGTCAATCTCAGCCCTCTCGCCGTAACAAACGAGGTTGGTTTGATATTCAAAGCTTAATTACTGCACTATAATGTTCATCCTCGAACACCACAGACGTAGACGGGGGGGGGGGGGGGGGGGTCAGAGAGAGACGGACGTTTAATCGGCGTCCCGCTCAGCAGAAGTCCGAGCGTGTATTTTGCTTACAGAAGGATGGTGAATTAAAACAAAAATGACGGGATCTAACAAAGTCGGGCCTTGGGTGTCCACTCTCATCTAGCGGGCCTTTCCCCTACGTGGGGGGGGGGGGACCTGACCGACAGGCAAGCGTCACCGCAGCCCTTCAGGGAGCCAAGCACGGTGCGGAGACTAGCGACACAAGCAGCAGTCAAAGGAGACGTGCGTGGAGCAGGCCAGAGACTTCTGTGTGTAACGGCCGGTGTGCAGGGACAGCGCGGGGAACGTGGGGGCGGCCGGCGGCTGCGACACACGGCCCTGGAGTGGGAACGCTCGTCCGCACAGGTCCCGTGCCGTACGGGGGAGCACGCTGCCTCGATAAGCAGCCTCCACCTCTCAGCAGAGCTCCTCCACCCGACGCTACGCCCCACATCGCCCCCACCACCACATTCACAGCGTGGCCCTAAATGTCAATGAGCCTTTTTTTTTTCCCCCTGTCTTTCTCTCTTTTTTTTTGACCGAGAGGCCCGACAGTTCAAATCAGGACAAACCCGCGTGGTTCCTGGCCCGCTCGTGACACCACTGGGGTGACACCAGCTGAGACTCGGACGGAGTGTGTGTACCGAGCGTGCTCGCTGTGGCCAAGAGCACAGGCCACACTCGGCAGACTCTACACACACACACACACACGCGATCCGGCTGCACAGTTACACCACGACGAGGGCATATTGACTGGTGGGTCTATAGCTGGCTCAGAACAGGTACAGACACACACGTGTGTGTGTATGAAGACTTTACTACATGTGTGTACTCTCAACATGGGGTTAATTGCCAACCCCTTTACCCCACTTAGCACGGGAGTGGTGGTGCAAGCAACACCCCGAACACGCAGGGCAGAAATCCTACAGTACTGGGAAATGCTACTGGCATAGACAGTATTAAGTGGTATGGATTTGGGGTTAAATCTCACACAGCTACACTTCGATTCATGTGCGTGCGTGTGCAGCTACAGCGTGTGCAGCCGCTGGGACACACGGGGCGGAGAAAGATCCTTGAAATATCTGTTACACAAATGCTATCATACTTTCTCATTATCTTGTTTATCACTTGAAATATGAATCAAGTGCCCTTACTAAAAAAATGTGGACAAGTTATGATGGAAATAAATTGCTCTCTGATTACTGCCACATTACAAGACACGGGGCCATAATTAATATTGTGCTAATGCTTGGGCTATAATTCATCCATTGAAAGCTTAGAATAATTGTTCTGATAGTGATGTGACACACAGACAGAAAGACATAAATCCTTCTGCCGCTCCACGGTGCGTTTGGCAGCTAACCAGTTCTAAAACAGTGTGCGCCACGTCCTGCTGACGTGTGATACCCTTTAAAACGTCAGGGGTCAATTTTCAAAAAACAACAAACAAACCGTATTCGCAAACAGTGGCAGTTAAAAAAAAATCTTTTACTCTTATCCAAGTCAACAATTGATGAATATTCTCCACTCGTATGTGGTCTACGGCTAGTTTTAATGTGTCTGGAAAACGATCCAAGATATTGATAGTTTAGGTCTAGACGAAAAACAGTGATGTGAACGGAAATAATGTGAACGTCAACAATCCAGCCGTTCCTGAAAATGCGAGCGTCCGTGCATACTAACACCGTTCTTTACGAGTATTCCGTCGCCCTCGGTTTATTTTACACAGTATGTAGTCTTAAGTAGATCATAGTTTACAGAGCAACCTGTAGCCTATGAGAAATATACTTCAAGTCCAGTTACGCTGCTGTGATGCCATTATCATATACATTTTAAGGCAGTGCTCATTTAGGCCGGATGGTTTCCGTTACGACACGTTGAGGATTATGATATGCCTCCGTATATTACGGACTAACGAGCAGCTCACGTTCTGGTTGCGTTGCGCCGCTCTAATGCGGATTTTGTGGTACAACATGCCGTGTGTCGCCAGATAATGAAAGGTGTGTGTTCGTCGGCGACGGCACTGAGGAAGAAAATGTAGACAGAAAAAAAAAACAACACAACGCAAACCCACCTCCCGCGCGCGCGCGCACTCTCTCTCTCTCTCTCTCTCTCTCTCCAGAAGATAGTATGGTGCTCCAGGGCAAGTCAATTCGTCCAAACGAGATTATCATGGTGCCTCATTACTCATCCATTTAAATATATAGTGTGGCTCGAATAAAACTGCCATACTCGTTTTGTTCGGTCTTAATAATGTGTATATTAGCCTGCCTCGCGAATGGTGCAACGTTCTTCTGGGCACGGGTTAAATGCGCCACACAGAGAACACTGTAATCTGATTTGTGCACGACCACAAGCCAAGCAAAACTGCTCAATTGCAAAGTGCAAAATCCGCTGTCTTTTCTATTAATTTTAAAGTGCGTGTTAATAGTATTTCATGTAAATATAGCCGCATCTAAAACCGGTAAAAGGCACCCTTCAAATGAGAATCAGTTAAATAACTGGATATACACACTTGACAAATTAACTGTACGGATGACCCAAATGCCCCTTCTGAAACATCGACCAGCACAAACGTGTCAGTAAAGAGCAATGTTGGGCGCATCACTGTAAACTGTGTGTTTGCCCAGGCAAATATAACCTTGATATACAGGACAGCTATAGGATGTCGAGACCTTGGTTTATTCCTTACCTTGATTCCTCCAATCTCCGTTCTTCAGTGAATCTCGTTCATTCTTCCTCGCCGCTCGTGTTTCTCGGGCGCCCTCGTCTCCCCGATTACCCGTCGTTCTCTCCTTTCTTGCTCTCTTTTTCGTGCGGATGCATAAAGATTAAAAATTAATAACCGCGTATCTTCCCGAGCGAGCTAAGAAGCAGCCCAAATTAACGGACACAAAAACATCCAGACCAAAATGAGCACAAAGACGACAAAAATCCGACATGTCAAGTCATTTAAAATGTTTGAAAAGCTCATACATGACAAGACGGCATGTATCTCGTCGGCTACGACGCTCAAGGCTTCTCGTGCAATGCAAACAAAATAAACCAGTCACTTGAACAGTACACAGGAAATTGCTTGAGAAGCCGCAATTTAAATATTTCCCGCAGTCCGTTTCTACGTGAGGATTAAGCAGGTTTTAGTTACCAGCCTTTTCCACTGCTTATCCGTCCACGATATTCGCCTTTAGCCAAGAGCGTTAGTATCGCTTGTAGCCTCTGTCTAAATTGTCACTGACTTGGTGCTGCGCTAAAGTAATTCAACTATCAAAGGTTATTTTTACTGAAGTGGGTTACAAGTCGCAGTCTAAGCATTATCGCCCACATATCAGTGTTCCTCTACCGACCCCGTGTCCTCGCGTCTCGGTTTGATCGGTCCTTCTGACTCTCCGTTAGGAGACAATGTCGGAATAGCTCGCGCAACAGACGACTCCACTCCTCGCTCGGGCTCAAGCGGGTATAGGCTGTTTCCTCGCGAGCCGCAGAGGTCCGTTTATGAACGTTTTTACGCGGGGTGACGGTTCACCGTCGTGCATAACGTTATCTGCTGAATTATTATTTCAGTGACCGATTCTTTTCATTGTTTTAATTTTAACTTCAGGATGGACGTTCGTGACGAGGAAACAAATAAGCCTTGGCCTGCTCCGCGGTCTTGCGGTTCAGTTTTGTAACCTAATGTCTATTCTGTAACGTTTATGAGAACGGGGAAGTGTTCCGTGTGGTCCATTAAGTGTCCCGGAGCTATAGTGCAGCCGTCCGCGTGGTACTAATATCTGTGAGTGGCAGGTGAGCCTGCCGTCAGTGACGACTCTGATGGCTATCAGTGGGATGCTGTTCAGCATTGAGCGCGCGCATTAAGGAGTGTATTAAAACAAAGCCGGGCTCCGTCGGAGCGGGCTATTTCACGTGGAGACACGGAGGCGATAATTAGATTCCCAAGTTGACGTTTGGTCTCGGTAGGCAGGCGCACGAGCGCACACAAAAACAAGCATTTCAGTCACTTCTGACATTTTCCTCACAGAGTATTCCCATAATAATTTATGGGGTAGGTTAGAACAGACGGTTAGACGAGCTGTGCAGGAAATAAAATTTGATTAATAGCCTAATGACCGATGATACTGACCACATGGATATATTATTATGTTTATGCGAGCCTGGACGTTTAGATGGTTTAACAAATCCATTAATAGTATATGCTATAAAGTGCTATGTTACTTAATTTGCTTATTAATTAAATCAATTATGTATGAGCATGCCTAGACCCAGAGCTAATTCAAATTCAACTAAATGCTTAATTCATCATATGGCACTACATGACGAGACTGTATGAGCGATATTTGGGAAAAGATTTTCAGCAGTCACGCTAACTGTAAACAGTGGCTGAGCATGACAAGAATGTACGCCGGTTCATCATTAGCGAATGTCCGTTATGATGTTCTGGGTGATATCCTGAACCCGACTGGACCAATAAGTATCTGAGCTGACACAACACTGACAACACGTAGCCTGCACCTCCTGCTCTGACTTACGCTGATGGATGATTGGCTGTTCACTTCTCGGGAAAATAGCTTACAAAGGTCGCAGTTTCACATATACCCTGTTGCAATGTTACATGTTTTAGGCCGGTGGTTATCCCAGACAATCAGGTGAATTAAAAAAATGTTCCTTTAATTGATGATAATGTGCTATAATCGTATTTCCACTTTTTCCCTAGGAGAATTTTGTAGGCCTAAAAAGAATTTAGTCAACAATCCGAGTAGAATATGGGATACGTTGCAAACCTTAGACATCTTATCAAATCAAAGGGCGTCACCGCGTTCAGATCGTGTTCACATTCATGCAGTGCCTCGGGATTGCTGACCCGGGCATTTGTATTCTGACAAGTACGACGCCCGGTTACGTTTGTGGATAACCCTCGTGTCACTATTAGAGCTTTAGGGGGCGGGTCCCAAGGTCAGGAGAGGAATGTTTTTTTTTTACCAGTGGGCGCCGGTGTCAGCGGAAGTGTTACGGTAACTGCATTTCAGAAAATGTTTTATACCAGACCGCGACCACAAAAAGAAAGAAAAATACGGGCAATATTGGGCATTTTTTGTTATATTAGATTGTTCATTATAATATTCACAAAACCTGTAGCTACAACTTTTCAAATACAATCTAATTTTGGAAAAGTCCAAGATAAAACTTAAATGACCGTTAAGAGAATAACAAATATCCTGGCAACCTACTGGAGAATATAAAGCTATCGTTGCCTTACATTCAGTGACACCTTTGCATCAATAAATCCTGTGTTTAAAAATAGCAGTCCCAATTATTCTACAGTGAACTTAATATTCATATAAAACTAGTGCACTGCTTGGTAAAAAACAAACAAACAAAACAGAATTTATCGAATTACACTGATTTTAATGAGTGATGGACAGAGAGGCGGAGCTAAGGTCGCATAATTTGTGTACTCCTCTCCTTTGTCGTCAGGGAGACGTGCTCCTTATGGAGGAAAAGAAGACGCGTTAAAATCGAGGCAGTGACGAAGACTTGCTAGAGACAGAGTTTATGGACCGAACGCTTAGGAAGGCGCATTTTTTAGGTTATATTCACATATTCGGTTGTTTATGTGCAAATAAAAGTCTGGCGCACTTACCCGCACCTGGTGTCTAGTGTGCAGTCTCGAGCGCCTGCTGGTGTCCCCTGTCACATCTGCTGGCCTTTCTCCACAGGAAAATGATCACAGCCAATCACGTCCATGACAAGAAATGTATTTACCTAAGTCTCGTGATATAAGTTTCGTGATATATTAACATATGATCTCATATGACATAAGGATGGCAAAGCTCTTTTTAGCCTTTGTGGAACGCAACGCGGAGTTAGTATTAACGTGACCTCGTTTCCTGGTGGAAACAGTAATTTAGCCGCACTGCACAACTTGGAAATACAGAAGTTAATGCTACAGTGGGCTACTGGGAATACAGCTAAGTTAAAAGCTTAGTTACTGCTTAACACTTACAATGTAGCCAACAAACTGACAATCTCTAGAAAGTGTTTATTTCACTGGTCTCCCCCTCTACATTTTGAACCATTTTGAACACAGGCATATACACACTAACACAAACACCTTCTTACTTGACCCTAATGTGAGATCTTGATCTAAGCCTTTAGGTTTGTTAGCCCTAACAAATCTACCTGGTTTATGCACGTGTGCCCGTTCTACATGAGGAATACGTTCATTTTAGTGGTCATTTATGTTTCCTCCCTTATCACCGTAATTAAGACCACAAATGATTCAACTCAATGGAGTGCTGCCCAAATATATTACTCTTTCTTCTAATGCACACATATCATTTGAATATGTTGATTCGCAGAAGCTTATGGTCAGTAAGCTCATTACATTTCAGTGGGCATGAGCAGAGAGACGTAGCTGTCATGGAGAGGGAGATCAACACGAGCGGCTGGGATGGTTTCATTATCCCTCGGCGTGTCACTTTAAGACCTCGGGTCCACGCAGCACCCAGGAGCCCCGTGGCCTTTATGGCCAGGGTGTCCACATCAACCAATAGGCAGGTCTTTATAATCAGTAACATCTCAGAACTCACGCACTCCATCTCTTCGTCCGTTTCTCTCTTTCTCTCTCTCCATCACACACACACACACACACACACACACATTCTCTCTCTCTGCAACATGAAATAGTCCATTATCTGTTCTCAGGGCTAATTGGTGTATTAACGCCGTGCTGTGGGTGACAGAGGGAGCAAAGGAGACACTGGATGAATATGGATGAGAGAGAGAGAGAGCAGAGGGAGAGAGAGAGAGAGGGAGACCAGAGAGAGAGGGAGAGAGAGGAGAGAGAGAGAGAGAGAGAGAGAGAGAGGAGAGAGAGAGAGGGAGAGATATAGAAAGAGAACAGAGGGAGAGAGAGAGAGAGAGGGAAAGAGAGAGAACAGAGGGAGGGAGAGAGAGAGGGAAAGAGAGATAGAGAGAGAGAGAACAGAGGGAGAGAGAGAACTAGCGAGATCCAGAGGCAGAAGGGGGCAGTGCCACTAGGGAGAGCGCTGGGGAGGCAGATGGAGGGACAGAGGGAACCGGGAGGCCAAGGTAAATCTTTTCAGCAGTACAAGTGGTTGAGAGCAGGATGGCAAAATGACGAGTGTTGGTGAAAAAAAGAAAACCACCCAGTAATGGCTGTTTTTTTTTCTCAGATGGCCTTCTCTCTGTTCCTCTCCCTCCGTCACCGCATTCAGGCCAATTATCCACTCTCCCTGGCGCCGCTGTCAGCATATGGAAATGCAAATTGCGCAGAGAAATGTTTTCCTTTTTTTCAAAAACAGAAGAGGGCAAGTACTTCTGGAGAATGGGGGAGGAGGAAGTGTGTGTCTCTGTTTGCATGCGTGTGTGCGTGTGTGTGAGTGTGTGTGTGTGTGTGTGTGTGTGTATGCGCACGCATAGGGAAATTGTGGGAAATGAAAGACATATTCTGTCTCAGGTTTTCTTTGTTGAGCATACACACACACACACACACACACATACACATACAGACACAATAAAACATAAAACATTCTCTTTGTTTAAAATTAAATACAAATACAGTAAACTACTTGTATACATACATAAACATGAACACACCCACACACAGGCACACAGAGACATTCTTTTCCCATAAAGCTCTCCTCTATTTCAAATGTCACATTTCCTCTCCAGATTTGGGGGAGGGGTGGCTGGGTGGGGGGGGGGGCAGGTTAAAAAATAAGAAAGACGCCCCCCCGGGCCGTGTAGGAGCGTAGCTCTCCAGGTTTAGAGATCAAAGATGTTTTTCCTTCCTTTTGCTCATGACAGTGAGACCTGCGAGCCAAGAGTATTGTGATAAGCCATCGCTGTTCTCCAGGGTGATGGGGAGGGAGCGGCTGGGGGACGCGGGGTTCATTATCCCTGGAATCAGCCGCCCTCTCTCACCCGCTCAACTCTCTCTCCTCGTCTCTTCTCCCACTGTCTTCCATCGGCGCGTACTGTGATGTCAACGCCTCAAATGTGCAGTATGCACAGTTAGTTTCAATTAACACCCCTCCCCCCCGTCCTGATTGTGCCTTTTCCTATAACTTAATTGTGAACTTGAATGACTTGTTGATTGGCACTGGAAGGCAAACGCAGGCAGGGCAGAGAGGCGAACCCTTCTGGTAATTCAGCTCTGACTGGTCTCAAGCGCCATGCTGTCCGCAGCTCTCAACGAGACAACAGTCGACGCTTGACTGCCGTCCATCAGCCGGGATTAAAGACCGCACAAACAACAGCGCTTCATGTGAAGTAAATAAAGCATCAGAGCGTTGAAATGCATCTTCATTGGCTGGGTGCCAACAGTGGGGTCATAATGACCTGTTACAGTTTGGCACTGTAATTACGTGTTGACCTCAGCGGAGCACAGGATGACCCCCGTAAATGTGGCTCACTATGTAACATATAACAAGACTGTCATGCAGCTCAGCATTAAGTCACATTGCAAATGGTCTCTATGCCTCCTTCAGTAAAGGCCATTAAGTTTACACTGGCTTTCTATACATCTCCACCTGCTTTGTTATCAATGACAGAGTATTTTTACACTCTGGAGTCATATAGTGAAATCTGATTTGATTGATATTGCCTGATATTCAAGTAATTGAACCCTTGTATAACTACATTAAGCAAAGATAACTTGAATGAATCAAAGTAATCAGTTTTCATAATGCACTTTATTACTGTTAAACAGGGCAAATCCAAATTTCCAGTGCAACAGCAAAATGTGTAAATCCATGCTGACCTCCACAGGTACACAGAAGCTGGACTCCTGGGACCACAAAATCAGAACAAAATGTGCAAATGTGGGCACAATCCACCCGACAAATAAAGTTTTACAATGTGGAACTGCGTCTAGCTCAGGTCTTCCATGCTTACGCCTCCCACCGTCCAAGGAGCGCACAAGGGCGGGAATCCGCCTGCCCCCTCTTACACACTTACACGCTTTACAACAGTGATGTAATCACGGTAAAACATCCTTTTCTGTTTTAGTCTTACAGACGGATCGACGGGTGTTCTTGCTGTTGTACAGGCGCTTCAGGACCACGGACAGCTCCTCGACCTTTCCTGTTGATCTTAAGAACAAGCCTGATGCGTTTACATTTACGGCATTCGGCTGACGTTCTTCTCCTAAGCGACGCACGTATTTATCGGTAAGACCGAACGTGCGATGCCTGGGAATCGACCCATGACTTTGGTGTTACAAGCTCCATGCTCTATCTGCTCTACGAGGAGGGTGTAGTCATTTCAGAATGAACACATTAAAGATGGCGTGTGTGTGAGAGAGATGTGAGAAATGTCAGAGCCAGGGCAGCTCTGGCTGAGCAAGGCCACAGGAGAACTCGCCTTTCCTGAAGCTTCAACAGATCTGTGGGGTCATGATTCATGGACAGACACTGCTGGTAAGATCAGATTTTGAATAATTTTGGCTAAGAAATTAAAACGCACTATCTGTACTTATTTAATAACGACAACTGTACATCTAATCACAAAGGATCAGGGGTAGCTAGCTGCAAAAGACCCAAGACAATTCCATAATGTGTTGTCTCAGAACACTGCACAATTTCACACACACACAGACACAGACACACACACACACACACACACACACACACACACACACACACTGCCTTTCTCTCTCTCTCTTTCTCTCTCTCTCTCTCTCTCTCTCTCTGTCTCTCTCTCTCACACACACACACACACACACACTGCCTGCACAGTCACAGATTCAATTCATTTGAGTACCAGGGACATTTCCAGCTAATAAAAATGGGTCAGTGTGAGAGCATTCTGAATATTTTCAGTGATGAACAGATGATTTACAGCTGCTACGTCCCTTTGCTATCATGAGAGCACACTTGAGAAGTAAGTCACTTCCACAGGTCATCCCGGCAGTTGCTGCTGGAATACCGTAGCCTGGCACAGTGGTGGGTAATGTTTCTGCTGTTGGGGGGGGGGGTTGTCTCCTTTATCCTTAATGACCAAAATCAGTGGTTTGCAACAAGATGGAACATCTGTGAAATGTGGTAAACACAATAAAAGAGTTTTAAGGACAGTAGCTATGTTAATTAACCCGGAGGGGAGAGAAATGTAAGTTCATATTAGCTTCCTGTGGTGTATTAGTTATCTTGGGTAAATACTCCTGTGCTCTGTTTGTAATATCGCTGTTAATGGATTTCATAGCTAATATTAGCTAAGCTAAATACATTATCCCAAACATGAGGGTCTATGTAACCATCGAGGAGTTATAGGAAAGTCTACCAGCTCGATCACCCTGTTTTTAAAATGCCTTATAAACTTCCCCCTCTTTTTCAGTGGTTATATCGGCCCCTAAATGAACACATTAGAGTACTCATGTTTAATGTGTTCATTTAGTAGATGTCTCTCAGTAATTACGCTTAGGGGGAGTTGATCTCATGCACATTTTTAACTCAACTGCTGATGCAAAAGTAGAAGTTCAGAGATAAAATTAACTAGATGGTGGCTTTCTTGTTTCTTGCGAATAAGGTCAGTATCATCTCTGCCGTTTCATTTTTAGGATCAAGGACAAAGCTAAAAATAGAACCTTTTTACACATTCAGAACCACGGACAGCTCCGCAGAGCCTCTGAGATTCTCCTGACCCTCTGACTGTTGCCAAGTCTAAACAGGAGCAGCTGGATCAACACTGAAGTTACATGCCAATATGGCTAATAAGACAACAGGTCAGTAATCTATATAACCTGCATCATGATAAGGTTGCTGAGTTGAATTGGTCATTTAAATTTGCAGGTAAAGTGGTACCTTATATAGCAATGCATGTATACTAGTGTTGATCACGTTTTCATGCCCATTTCGGAGTTTCTTGCATAATGACAGATATTCTTAGTGATTTTATAATCCCGTATGTCTTGTCTGTCTAACATTTAAATGGCCTCACTGAATGTTTACCTCGTAATCACAAGCAATAACAAACACTGAGTTTCCAAATATGTCATTGCATGTATTTCCAAGTATGTCATTACATGTGGTAGTGGAGGGGCGTCTGGAGCTTTGTGGAGGACTCCAACACTTTGTGCGTTCACAGTTTCCTTCCACGGTTTTCTTGCACCGCGAAAAAAAAAAACAGCATCTAAGTGCTGGTTCACCGTGAGGCGTGTCATTACTACCACAACCCCATCACCTAACAGCCTCGAGAACACAGCCAGGGAACCGAACCCCCAACACAAGCACTCCCCCACCCCCCCTGACGAGAGCACGAGAGCGGGGTCGGGCGGGCGGGCAGTGGGGTGTGTGTGTGGGGGGGGATGGAAAATTGCATTGCGTGAAGCGAGCGAAACTATGTGGGCCTGTCGGTGAAAGCGCGGAGAAAATAACCATTAGGCGTTTGACAGGAACGTTACAGGCAGCTGAGTCAGAAGACGCAGGCCAGCCGGCCCCCTCACCACCCAGCTGGCCCCCTCACCACCCAGCCGGCCCCCTCACCACCCAGCCGTCCAATTACAGAGGCTGGCTGTGCTTTAACGGCCTGGTGGGGAGGCGGCCAGGGAGCAGCCGTGAGTGCAATCAGAGGCGCGGGGTGACTCTTGTGGGCGGGGCTGTGCCTGATCTCTCCACCCCCTCACTCCACCACTGCCCCGCCCAGATGACAGGCAGTTGCAGGAGGCTCCTCTAATGCTATTAGAGGGCCTAATGAGTTTTAATTGGGAGGAGATCTTAACTTGAAGCCCTAATTGCATCTGATTAAAGACAATATTAGTTTTACTGCTGGTAAATTGGTTGGGGGTGGGGGGTGAGGGGGGGCGGGGGCGGGGGGGTTAGTGGGATCGATGTTCTCCCTCTGGAAATATTTCAATGTCCTTAAGCCCAAATGTCAGAAATGAAGGGAGAGACAGTGGGAGACAGACAGAGGGAGAGAGCGACAGAGTGGCAGACAGAGGGGAGAAAGAGAGAGAGAGGGAGAGCAATAAGGAATGATGGCAGAAGATGAGATGAGATGATTAGACAGAAGGGGAGTGGAATCGTAAGGCATGCACATAACGGCCTTGTTGAAACCTCCCAGAACTGCCGTAATAAATGCTCAAATTGAACCACGGAGTCAACATTTAAATCCACCAAACCGACTATTAAAACCCGAACGTTAAAGCCACTGAAGTAGTCACTGGTAACATATAAAAGTACGTTTTGAGAGCACATCTCAACTGCGTCTCCCAGCAGTTCACTCCCAGCACAGTCTGTTAAATATGGAGTGTATGCAGGAAATTAGAATACAACACATCATAATCTTCCTATTATTTCAAAGTTTCCTATCAGTCTGCCCATGCCTGTCATAATTCCAATATTACTGCAGTGGGTTTAGCTGCACCATTGTTGCATGTATTTATAGAGATTAGCGGGCTTACTGTATTCTTATGGAGCTATTATATAAGAAGAGCTTATAGAAACTCTCCACCCAAATCCTTAAAGGGAAGTGAGAGAGGAGATAATGTGGTGCACACAGCACAGAGCTGCACACAAGGCACACACACACACACACACACACACACACTTAACAAAAACACACACACACACACACACACACACACACACACACACACACACACACACACACACACACACACACACACACACACACACACGTGACCACACACACACACACACACACACACACATGTACACCCGTGACCACACACACACACACACACACACACACACACACACACACACATGTACACCCATGACCACACACACACACACACACACACACACACTCACACACACACCCGTGACCACACACACACACACAAACACACACACACACACATGTACACCCGTGACACACACACACACACACACACACTCACGCACACACCCGTGACCACACACACACACACATGGACGCACATGCACACACACATACACCCGTGACACACACACACACACACACTCACACACACACACACACACACACATGTACACCCGTGACCACACACACACACACACTCACACACACACCCGTGACCACACACACACACATACACCCATGACCACACACACACACACACACTCACACACACACATGCACGCACACACACAGACACGGACATACACACACCTACACCTCCACCCACACAAACGTCCAACCTCACATACACATACACACACCCACACACATGTACAACCACACACGCACACCCTCACACATGTACAACCACACACACACACACCCTCACACATGTACAACTACACATACACATACTCACACCCACACACATGTACAACCACACACACACACCCACACACATGTACAACCACACACACACACCCTCACACATGTACAACCACACATACAGACACACATGGACATGCTTATACACACGCATGGACATGCAGATATGTCTGTACAGAAATCCTCACAAACACACATACACACACAAGGATGTGCACACACACACAAACACACACGCACACACTCCCTCTCCATCAATTTTGTGTTCTCATTCGAGATCCTGAGAAATTTGCTGTGGATCATAGCAATTTAAAGTCAGGCACCAGAGACCGTGTTAAATTATGCTCATATGAAAGAGTATTCCTTGCTTTTTAGAACCGATGCATTTCCTTAATTGCCATTCTCACCTGACCAATTGGAGAAGCCCCTCCCCTCCCCCGCTCCTCCACCTCCCGCCCCCACGCACCTTTTCCTCCCAGAGCATGAGGGCATAATGAACTGTGTGTCCCTTGTAGCTCTCCCCACTGCCCTAGAATGGATCTCACTAATATGCCAATTAGTCACAAGCTACAATTAGTGAGGAAGCAAGTGTGCACTGGGAGTGGCCAACCAGGTCCGCTCACGTCTCCTCACTCTTCTCTGACCATCATCATCACCCCATTACCACACTCTTCCTCCTTCCGGCTCACTCGCCCTGATGAGTCTGCCTCCCACCTGCACACACACTATTAGCAAAGCGCATCACCTGGCCTGGCATGTGTGTGTGTGTGTGTGTGTGAGTGATCTGCGAGAAACTCTCCAAATGTGTTTACGTGCACAAGTGTGTGTGTTTAAGTGCGCCGGGTCTGGCTCCTCTGTCTGTGTGCATGTGCAGTGTGTTGTGGGAGGGGAGCAGGAACAGGTAAAATACACACACACACACACACACACATACACCCACATGGACTGGCAGTGCCCTGGACAACAGGGCCAAGAACAGACACCAAGCCAAGGACCCCAAAACTACTACCCCACCGCCGGGAAACACCACTGTTTGTTAGGGTCATGTAAGCTGGACCCAAGGACCCCAAAACTACTACCCCCCCGCCGGGAAACACCACTGTTTGTTAGGGTCATGTAAGCTGGACCCAAGGACCCCAAAACTACTACCCCCCCCCCGGGAAACACCACTGTTTGTTTGGGTCATGTAAGCTGCACCCAAGGGCCACATTTTTCTCAAATGTTCAAAAGCACCGTGTACAAGACCATGTTTGACACACTCTTCCTGTAATGCCGTGTCAGAGCAGCATTAAAAGAAGTTTATATCCCACAATTCACCAGTTTTAACAATTCACCAAGGAAAGGACACTGTAGCAAAGTAGCCAGTGTAGCTCAGTGGGGCTGATGCCACATATAGTGTCACTATATATAGTCCATATACTGTCATATATGCAATTCATTTTCAAATATATATACATATTACAGGCATGAAGTCATGAAGTATTAGAGCTTAAGTGGTCAGCTTAAGTGGTTTGAAATATGTACATCTGAGCGAGACCGAAAAACGTTAGTGCTGACATCACACAGCACACCAGCACTCTCATGAATAAACATGCAGGTGACACACAGCACACCAGCACTCTCATGAATAAACATGCAGGTGACACACAGCCCATTGGTGCGTTTTACACTAATTGAATATTAATTCACTTCCCTGCAGTGTGCACTCACAAACCCCCACACACCCCCATTTCACATGTGTGTGTGTGTGTGTGTGTGTGTGTACATTTCTAGGTAAGGGCTAATGAGCGTGTGCACAAGTTTACGTCGAGGGTCTTGGAAAAGTTCCACGCAGTCATAGGAGTTGGCGGAAAGAAGTCTGAACTGAGTGCTTGGAGTAATTAAGCAAAATAATTGAGTCAATTATGCGGGGAAAGGGTGTGAGTAAATATGAGAGACACTGTCTGTCCCTGTGGTACATGTCAAAAATGCCACTACACCCATTCATTTATCCATACCCCTCCCTCCCTCTCTCTCTCTCCCTCTCTCTCTCCCTCTCTCTCTCTTGCACTCTCCCCCATGGTTCTTACCTCTCTCATGCTAATGGATACCTCCCCCCTTTTCTGGCTAATCAAAAATCAATTAAGAACACCTAGACGCCTCAAAGGCCTGCAGGGCTGAGGGAGGAATGGACAAGCTTCCCGAACACACTCTCTCTCTCTCTCTCTCCCTCTTCTCTCTCTCTCTCTCTCTCTCCTCTCTCTCTCTCTCTCTCTCTCCCTCCTCTCTCTCTCTCTCTCCCTCCCTCTCTCTCTCTGTCTCGCTACATCTCTCTTTCTTTCACTCTCTGTCTCTCTTTCTCTCTCCATCTCTGTCACTCACTCTTTCTCCCTCTCTCCTCCTCATCCTCTCTCGCCACTGTCTCCTCCGCACAGAAGACTCCGCCCTCCTGTCTACTGGAAGTTTGGAGCATGATTTACGAGAACCGAGGATGTAATTTATATATATATTTTTTTTGCCTTCTGCATCCTCTCATTTATTTATTAGCTATCTCTTCCTGTCTCTGGTGGAGAGCAGGATGGGATTAGAGGAGAGTGAATGAGGGACAGACCAGCAGACTGCTAGCCTGCAGACACCCAGCCGATCTGTCCCACCCTAATGTCATTAGTACTGCTGCTGTCCCCGAACGGGAGACGAGGGGTGCAATGCACACACACACACACACACACACAAGTCAGGCTCCCATGCAAGGATGTGTATGCACATAACTGCACACGCGCACTCACCGGTACATATAAACATGCATTCAACACCTAGTTCCCTGGAAATCACGCCATCATACTATGTAACACACTGACTGCACGCAAGGGCAAACTGTCCCTGTCACATATGTACAACAAAAAGAACACACACACACGCACACACACTTCAGCAAACAAAGAGATCCACACACAAACACACACATACACACACACACACACACACACATGAACATGTGGACTGAAGCAGAAAACACGCTCTGTGTTTCGTCTGAACTGTCTCATCTCAGGTGTGAATGGACGTGTCTGGAGCAGCACGTCGCCACCCCCTCCAGGGAGGCGGCGGATTGGGGGGGGCGGAGCATCACACCTCTCTCTCCCCGCCTTCTTTCCCTTTGCTTTCATTTGCACTTGTCCTCCAGCTAAGCAGGTGTTACTGATCCATGCAGCTTGGGTGACTGCAAACCCCACGCTGCTGTGCAGCACACCATCCCAGCCCGTCTCACCAGACCTGGGCCACGGAGCGGGTGTGTAATCGGAGCCCGCGGGGGAGGGGAGGGAGAGGGAGAGAAATCAGAGAAGAACGGAAAAGGACAGGACAGGGGGGGGGGGGGGAGGGTGAGATCGAGAAAGAGACTAGAACGAGAAATAAAGAGAAGGGTCAGCAATAACAGGAAATGGACCTCAGAATAAATAGGAAAAGGGCACAATGGAAAAGGGGGCGGGGCTGTTAAAACATGCACACGCATCACAATGGGCGGAGACCAAAGCCTGACGGAAAGGCATGTGAACGAGGGGGGACTTTGATGGACGGGCGGAGGTCCCTCCATGTGGCTTTTTGATGGATGGAGACAGAGGGTGGTGAATATACATGGCACTCACCTTTCACCTCTAGCACAGCGCATCTCACACACGCATGGCCGTCACGCCCCCCCCAACACACCCTCCAGAAAGGTCAGGTCAAGAGATTGCTGCCTCAAATCATGAAGAGATTAGCAATTCCTCCCTTATTATTGCCTGAACTAAAGCTTATCCATCATACCTTACACAAGAGTGTTGGGGAGAGCAGGTTCTTCTTGTGTGGGACGTGATGAAATATCATCTCCAACGTGCCTTATGCAGGAAGACGGGGTGGCGTAGTGGAAGGGGGAGAGGTGGGGGAGGACAGGCCTGGTACAGTAAGCCACGCCCACGCATTAAAGACATGCCCACATCCCGTCTGCTGCCTGGATTCTGTGTCCGCGTGACTGGCTCGGAAAGCGAACCACAACGTCTGGAACCTTCGAGGATCTCCAGAGGCTGCTGGGGGCTACCAGCATACATCAGCCTCCGCGCGGAGTCCCAGACTCCCAGAGCTGGTGTCCCTGTCCGTCTCCGCGCCATAATCGGGTGCTGAGGGACGCGGCGGTCTGGGCCTCACCGCGGGTCCCTGCCGAACGGGTCCCGCGCAGGACCGGATGCGCGGGATAATTAACTCGTCACCTCTCCAGCGCAAAACGCAGTCCTGCGGTCGTTCCTCGTGCACGAGCGGACCTTGAGCGGGCTTCGCTTTTTAATCAGAACCAGAATCAGACCGGGGAGGAGGACGCTGCTCATTTGAGAAAAACGCTCGGACTGGGTTTGCGACGCCGCGCGGCTCTGTGACTCCAGCTCACCACGCGCACCACAGCCACGAGTGAAGCGGTGTGGTTGTTAGGACAACCTCCCCGGGTTACTGACTGCTCAGATGACACACAATGGAGAAATTGATTCCAAATATAGGCTCAGTACCAGCAGTATTGACCAACACTATGGCAACAGTGAGTCAAAGATTGTAAAAAAAAAAAGCGCCTTCTTTAATAATAAATAATACCGACCTTTTATGTAGTATTTTATTACGGAAAATATTTGATCATTCATTCATCTTCTAAACCAGTTCATCCAGCGCAGCGTTTTGGTGTGGGGGTAATCTTGTAGTAATGACAACACTATAATGAAAACATTAACCTTATAAATGAATTTAAAAAATTACACTGATCTTGAAACATAGGAATGTGAATTGGAAATAAAAAACTATGCTAGTTAAAATTCTACCTATTCTTTACCTAAAATTCTTTACCTTTAATGCCCGTCCTCCTGGACAGATTAGTGCCCGTCCTGGACAGATTAGTACCCGTCCTGGACAGATTAGTGCCCATCCTCCTGGACAGATTAGTGCCCGTCCTCCTGGACAGATTAGTGCCCATCCTCCTGGACAGATTAATGCCCGTCCTCCTGGACAGATTAGTGCCCGTCCTCCTGGACAGATTAATGCCCGTCCTCCTGGACAGATTAGTGCCCATCCTCCTGGACAGATTAGTGCCCGTCCTGGACAGATTAGTGCCCATCCTCCTGGACAGATTAGTGCCCGTCCTCCTGGACAGATTAGTGCCCATCCTCCTGGACAGATGGACAGATTAGTGCCCGTCCTCCTGGACAGATTAGTGCCTGTCCTCCTGGATGTGATCTGTATCATGTGTTTTGAGTGACAGACTTTACATAAATCGAGTAGATAAATCTGAATCATGTAGAGAGGGAAGTAAATTAGTGCCCTGGGTGGACAAGCTTCAAATAAATGTAACACTGGTCAACTGCATGAAGCTCTCTTGCCACTAACGATGCTAACTAGCTAACACAGGTAGTGACTGCTACACCCATGGGACCTCATTACAAAGAAATATTGGACAGTGAAAACACTCGACTATTCTCACAGCAGCAAATCGTTATGAGCTGTGTTTATAGATTTATAATTTCACTATCATAGAGCTAAATGTCGTAGTGGGCAACATCAGATATCAGTGTAAAATGCAAACTCCGTCCAGCCCCCCCGACATGGGGATTTAACAGCTGATCTGGTGAGACAGCACTGCTGTACCAAGAAGAACGTGGAGAATGCTTGCTAACATGATTAGATGATAAGTCTCTCTGAGAAACAAAATGAAATGTAATGGTGTGCCATGACAACTTTGGTGATGCTGGAAAACTGCGATCGAATTTAAATCAGCCATATAGGTTATCAGCCATATAACACTGTAGTACACCAATGGTGTTAGAGGCATGTTGTGTATTGGAAGGATGGAACCACTTAACCCCTAGATGGAAGATAATGATGATGCAGCTTTAAAGGAAGGGGGGTCTGTGGTGTGTCTCATCTGCCCGGTGCTGACATCTGGGACAGGCAAACCTGCGATTTATTTGTTTGTTTATTTTCTTCTGAAATATCTTTATGAGAGTTCCAGTGTCTGGGGGTAGTTAAGCTGTTTGGCTGGTCACCTCTTTCCCTTACTGCATAACATTCAACTACAGGTCATTACTTTCCCTTTAAGGTTTAATTGTGTTACCGTGTGATCGATCCGTTGTAGAGTGTGCAGGTCTCTGAGCAGGACAGGGGGACACGGGAGGGAGCGAGCCTGTTAAACAAATCATTTCTTGGGCCTAAAACACTTCACAGGTCGCCTGAAGCAAATTTCCTTTGAATCTATCATAAACACTGACTGTGCAGAAGGACCACACGCTAAGATAACTCCTCTTTATAATCCGAGGATGACTTTCCTCCAGGAAATGACTTCTGTTGCAATTCAGTCGTACTAAGCAGAGCCCATTTTCCACCATTTTAAATGACTGTTTTTGTATAAACTATTTCCCGCCGAACGGCCGCGTCTGCCGGTGGGAAGTAGCGGATCAAGCCAGTCGGGGAGCCTTTCCAACTCATAATTTCCCTCCATTTATAACACGAAATGAGTAAAATCTCACCAAGCGTCAGCTCACGGAGGGGGCGCTTCTCGGAGCACCAGCTCACACTCTCCCCTCCATCATTAGCGCGTGTGCCGACAGGCTGAGACCGCACGTCTCTTCTTCTCACCAGCTATCCCTGTCTGATTTTCTTCAATCGCAATGCAACAATAAAAGGATCCACTTAGTATTCTAAGTCGCCGGTGTAACGAAAAGGTGCTTTTAGCATTTGTTGCAGACACTCGCCAAACAACCGCCCGACAAAGCACGCGCACGTCTTTGTCTCTTTCTCTCGCTCTCTTATCCCAGCTCCAGGATTGGGCCGGACAGGAACAGAAGCGGAGAAAGAAAGAGAAACCGACAGCGCTGCGTTTCTCCAGCTGGAGCTCCTTTTAAATGCCGTATGTTCGCCGCTGACGCTTGTGCTGGACGCTGTCAGGACACAGGCTGGACGTTGCAGCAGTGGCCGCCCGCTCCCTCGTTAGCGGGGCTGCGTCGGTAGCTACAAACGGCCGGGGCGAAAAAGCCCGACACAGGCCCATGTTTACACAAAGAAATGAATCACACAAAGAAACTAATCACACACACATATACTGTACACCTAAACACACCCTCTCTCTCTCTCTCACACACACACACACACACACACAGACTCTCGCAAAGGAATTCATCCCTCAGCAGTTCATGCTGCCCTCCAGGTGTTGGAAGCTTCTGCAGACATTGATCAAAATGACTTCAACATGAAGAAGTTCAAATCCACCCCCCCCCCCCAAAAAAAAAACTCCAACCCCTCCCTTTTTAATCCCTTTAATGTTGACAACCTGCTGCACCCACTCAAACAGGACAAAGCACACACACACACACACACACACACACACACACACACACACACACACACACACACACACACACACACACACACACACACACACACACACACACACACACACACACACACACACACACACACACACACACACACACACTCACACACACACACACGCACACACAAATCTAAATCTAATTTGGAAAGTATTCTGGTGTTGCTGGCAGGAATATGAGAAAAAATACACAAAGAGCAGCTCACACAACCTGAACACCGCCCCCCCCCACACACACACACACAACGCAGGGGGTAAGTAGACTGCAACCCCCCTCCTATACACACACATACACACACACACACCTCTTCATTTTAATACTCTTTCCCAGAACCCAGAAGCTTGTATTCCTTGTCACCCTACAGCTGTACCAGTCTCCAGCCACTAGGGGGAGCTCAGAGGAGAACAGTGACACAGCTCCATTGTCTCATGCTGTGAAAAAAAAAAGCCCACATGCTGAGCTATGCGGATAATTACAGTGTGCCTGAAACGACCTCCAGCTGACGGGGTCAGTTATATAGTCATTACTGCTCAACCTCTTCTTCAGCCACACCCTCAATAGCAGGCGGTTGAGGAGATATTCAAGGCTCACACCTGTCTAATTGGTCATCAGACTCCGAATATTCCAGCGCTGCGTTTATGGGCATGCAGTCGTGGGATTGGCCACAGAAGCAGCCTCGCTGATCGTCTCCTCTTGGCAGCCAGAGAGGCGGCTGTCAGCACAGAGGAGGAGGACTGGCCCGGCCAGGGAGGCTGGGGGACGCAGGTTGGGAGGAGGCGCGGCTTTGTTGGAGCCGTTTTGCATATTCCGCCCCCGTAATCCCGCCCCACGTAAATGTTAATGCACGCCCACACGAACACATTTGCTCTCGCAGGGCGAGTTTCTTTTGCAGCTTGTGCTTCTTCCCTTCAGATTTTCTCACTTCCTGAAAACCCATGTAAAACACACACACACACACACACACACACACACACACAGGCAAACACACTTTCCTCCTCTTTGTCTCTTTCTCTCTCTCTTTCCCGCTCTCCCTCCAGGGTGGTAGAACCTCTCCCTTCTTGCAAAGTCAGCTGTAACTGGATCCAGCAGTCGTTCCTCTGCTGGACCTCAGCCCTGCGCGCTGATCTGCCCTCGCCACTGTCCAGCACGCCCCTTCTGGAAGCTCAGGCCTGGGTCACCGTGTGCACACATAAACCCTACCGGCCTGCACTTTGGCTAATGGAGGACAAAAGCCAGAGTAAAAACACGGTATCGCCAAAGCGCTGACTTCAGGAAGCTTCAAAGATGAAATCTCCTAACCCTGATAGAGGCCATAGACATATATATAGTACAGTGTGTGTGTGTGTGTGTGTGTGTGTATATATTTTCAGGGATATATATCTTATTTTTTATTTTAATTTGCTGTCCTTCATGAGATCATGTTACAGATAACCACCTTCTGCCCTCATTTTAGAATTGCACATACACTCTCATCCCTCTTCCTTTAGAGTTGCACACACATACACACACAAACACTCTCATCTCTCTTCCTTGCATTTGAGGATCACTTTTACTTTCAGGGAACTCTTTGCGTCAATGGTTATCTTCCTCATTACAGGCAAGTATTTGTGACTAATTATCGTATCTTTTAACCCACTCTCTCTCTCTCTCTCTCTCTCTCTCTCTCTCTCTCTTTCTCTCTCTCTCTCTCTCTTTCTCTCTCTCTCTCTCTGATGATGTGTAAATATGGAATTATTGGGAAATTGATCGGTCCACTTCCATGTGCACTGTGGTCTCCTCCCATTAATCTGAGATGACTGCAGAAGAATCCCAAAATCCATCACTAGCTTGGGCCTAGACGATTGTCTGAAGGGTCTGCTCCATCCAAATTCAATTACAATCAATGAAGAATACATACACTATATATATATATATATATATATATATATATATATATATATATAGGTTCTTCAACAGACAGGAAGGGGAGGAGAGAGAGACATAGAGAGAGAGAGAGACAGAGAGACATTCAACAATGCAAAACAGTGCTTTATATTAAAGTGATAAGAAACTTTGAGTGTTGAGTTTCTGGATGGTGGTAAAACATGGTGTCTCTGGGCAGGGCATCTGAGGATGATCTTAACTGTGATGATTCCATTTTTAACCAGTGGGTCCATTTTGTTGAATTTACTGTTCTGTTTACCTTGAGCAAGAAGAATAAATATGAATGTATGTATTTGTGTATTTAATGACAGCTGTTTATCTTTGATGTGTTCTTTTATGAAACCTAACCACGGGTTGATCAATATGCGTCTCATTTTTCCAGTTTTTCAAAATGACTTTTTAAAAAGATAGAATAGTAGAGGTTATTTGGAATTAATTGGTATGTCTACTTTCGATGGGTTTCCAGGTGTGCACAGATCTGGTGTTGGAGGGACACTACATAATAAAAGTCTTGAAAGTTCTGATTGATTGGTGGACAAGTCTAGATTGATTGGAGATTCAGCACGTGAAGACTAGAGAGTGAACATATATTAGTGTTTTCTAGCTCCGTGTTGCCCATCCTGTGGTCTGAGTGGTCTGTGGTTATATTCAAGGGTTTTTATTCTTCCAGCATTACCAGTATTAAAACTGGGACCAGTTGATGGCCATGTCTCCCACACTTCCAGTTACTGGTAGGATGGTAGACTTTTCCCAGTTGATGGTATAGTCAGATATTGTAGAGTTTAGTAAGTATATTTAGTGAGAATTTTAAGAGATGTCTTGGGACTCTACAGAAAATCCAAAATATCACCAGCATAGAGGGACATTTTATGTATTCGGTGATTGGTTGAAATACGAATGATGACATCATTCCATCCTGCTGCAGAAGCTAAAGGTCCAGTGAATCCTGAACTTCGGGAAGGTGTGACCGGACCTGCCTGCTTGCTTCCTCGTAGCAGCCGGAATGTTTCAGACATGCCAGCGGGATTTAAATTTACTTCGTACGTCCACCTGGAACACCGACAAACTGACTACATCATAGCTGTGTAGCTGCTGATCTTCAGCTGCTGATCTACAGATCTTCCACATCCTTCTAACAACCCTCGGTGGCCTTCAATGGGAGTATTTTGCCTACCAAAGTGGGACAAACTGGAAATGTGCTGCACACAAACCATCCCTGGCACACCAAACAGACGCACCCTACATAAGGTCCCTCAGCTGCATAAACTCACACTTCACGAAAGACACATGTCTTTGGTTTCTAACCCTGACTGTGTTGCTTAATACCACCTATAGAGATAAACATTTAGATTGTTTATTACAGTTTTGTCAGCTGCTTAAACATCTGAAAGTGAACTTCCCCATAAAACCCCAAACACCTTCTTATTCCTGCAGATAATGCATTATTCAGTACAACATTCACATAGAGTAGCTGTCTCAATTTGTCATTGCTCAAAGTATGAAGTATCATTATGAATGCAGGATATATCAGTTTATAAATCATATTGTATTCAGTATCTTCTTTCATGAGAAAGTGCCTGCCACAGGTTATAATTGCTTTTAACTCCATTTAAAGTTGTGGTGAAAATTGCCACAGTGGTCTTGTAGCCATTAACTGCGCGTTCTGTGTTCTACAGTGGCATCTTTCATGTCAGACTGCTTTTATGGTGCTCTGTATCTTTCTGAGGTTGCTGATCGTTCAAATGCTTCAGTTGTCCAAAGGGCACCATATGAAATGTTTTTGTTAGCTACACGGACAGGTAATACCCTGCACTAGCCTGTCTATTGTCTCTCCCATACAGACACACGTAAAAAAAGAAAACATACATTTGAATGAATGCACCACAAGTACATAATAAGAACGAAGGCCTTGTATTGGTTAACATATGGACTAAGAAGTCGAGTTTCTGTGTGTTTATTCTCCCGCCTTCACGCATAGTTATATATAATCATAGAAGTCACTTCCTTCTCAGTGTCACAGTGCCCTCGGCAACCCTCTTGTTTTGGTTTGGTTTGTGTCTTGGTTTCCTCTTTGTGTGCTTTTATTTTGAAATTCCTTATTGTGTCTAGTTTCACGTCCCTTCCTTGTACTCCGCCCCCTCGTCATGGTTTTCAGGTGTGTCTCCTTTGGTTATTGGTTTGTGTATTTAAGGTTAAGTGTAGTTCTGTGGTTCGGTTCTGCTTGGTCCTGCTTATCCTGGCTTGTTCTTGTTCTCTGTTTCTCGTCCTGCTGCCTTTTGATTGGTAAGTACCGTTGTGTTCGGATTCTGTTTTCATGTCTCCCCGGTCCAGCGTTCGTTTAGTGTTGGTTGGTTTATCTGGTTAAGGTTTGGTTTATCTTTGCCATATGTCGGTGTGCTTGATGTTGGTATTATTGTTATTAAATCATTATTTATTCTAAGATCTCCTGCACTTGCGTCAAACCTGCCTCCCCGAGTCGTTACACTCAGTTCTGCCTGACATGGCACAGTATTGGGCCAGAGACACCGGTCCAGGCAGTGAGACAGGGGCCCTCGAAGACACTGTTGGTGAAGCGTGAGTGAGTGAGTGAAGGCTTTTTTTAGGAGGCTTAGAGATGTGAGGTGACTGAGAGACAGCTTAAACACCTTATCGCCTGTGGAGATGGTGTAGGTGGAGGGAGCAGAAGGTGGAGATAAGACGAACAGGGAGGAGTTGACACTGAACAGTGTAGATAAGATGTATGGGGGAGGAGCAGACACCCAAAGGCTGACATGAGTAGGAGAGGGTGGAGTCAGGAAGTGTGTGAGATTGTATTAAGCTCTATAGCATGTAAGGGTGTGCTTGAATTATGAGCAGCATGACCCATACTGTGTAAGGGTAACTTCTCCAGGGGTGAGATGATGGAGTGAGATAGAAAAGAGATATGGGGAACTGTGAGGAGAGAGACAGATAAGGAGACCTAGAGTATATAAGACTTCATAGATCTTGATAGTGTAAGAGAATGTGATACAGAGGAGTGTGTGAGGGGAGGTAGAGAGGAGGGAGAGAAGGAGAGAGAGAGAATACATGAGACTTGATAGATCTTTGATACTGTAAGAGAATGTGATACAGAGAAGTGTGGGGGGGGGTGTGAGAGACTATTGTAGCTTGTGATGGATAAATCATGAGGGCCGTGATTGACACTCAGACAGCAGGTCGTAACACTCAGATCAGGTTTGGGTTTTTTTTCCTGCATCTGATCAACTTTGTGTCTGAACGCACATGATCAGCTACTCCAACACTTGCATCAGTGTCTGAACTGGGTCCAAATCAGCAGTGGGAAAAGATCTGTCAGCAATCAGACGCTTAGATTTGATTTCTGAAAAAAATGCTTTGTCTGCATGTCAAAATAAGTTTTGATTAAAGAGAACCATATGTTTGCCGGCTGGTCGCTTGGTTGGTTTGCTGTTTTGCCATAACGAGTGACAATAGTCTGAGCAATTGCTTCTTTCCTCCCATCCCTGCGGTCCAAGTCTCATTATCGAATGCTTCAACATATCTAAAAGCAGAACGCTAAACTCGTGCTGAACTCGTAGGCCCGTAGTGACTGCTGATACCAGCACAGCTCCCTTCCAATAAAAACATGGCTGGCTGTGTTAACCAGACCTCCCAGCCACACGTGAGCCTGGGCACCTGAGGTCAGACGTGACCTTAATAAAATGCGTGTGAGAGAGACTCCTGTACGAATGCATGAGAGAGCGTGAAATAGGGACTGCCTCATGACGTACGGGGAAAGTGTGTGTGTGTGTGTGTGTGTGTGTGTGTGTGTGTGTGTGTGTGTGTGTGTGTGTGTGTGTGTGTGTGTGTGCAGGTGTAGTGGTCACAGGAGGCGTGCTATAGAGACAGATGGGTAGGGCAGGCGTGAGCTATCGCCCGTGAGATCGATACCACCAGCCACTGCCAAATGGAGAGTGTAATGATAGGTAATGATATGAGACCTGTAGAGAGAGAGAGAGAGAGAGAGAGAGAGAGAGAGAGAGAGAGAGAGAGAGAGAGAGAGAGAGAGAGAGAGAGAGAGAGAGAGAGAGAGAGAGAGAGAGAGAGAGAGAGAGAGAGAGAGAGAGAGTGTGTGAGAGTGTGTGTGTGTGTGTGTGACGGGCTTGCTGTCCACACAGCACCTGCACTTTCATTAATAGAACTCATTCATCGCATATCACGAAGATGGCTTAATACTCACCCCGGTAGCAATCCATATATACTCACCACAATTGCTCAATATCTGTGTGTGTGTGTGTGTGTGTGTGTGTGTGTGTGTGTGTGTGTGTGTGTGTGTGTGTGTGTGTGTGTGTGTGTGTGTGTGTGCACTCCCCCTTGTTCTCCCTCCACTTCATCTCGTTTGCTCTTTTGTTGACTACTGCCCTTGTTCTTGTGCTCTCTCTCTCTCTCTCTCTCTCTTTCCCTTTCTCTGCCTCTCTCTCTGTCTCTACCTCTATTTCCCTCATTCTCTCTCCCTCTTACCCGCTCTCTCCCGCTCCCTTTCCTCCTTCCCTCTCTCCCTCTCTTTCTCTCTCCCTCTCTCTTCCCTCTCTCCCTCTCTTTCTCTCTCCCTTGCTCTCTCTCTCTCTCTGTGTCCCTTATATTTTTATCACCTGCTGTGCACCTCCATGAGTATGTTCATTTGTTTTTCAAATTAACCCGTCACACACGTGACTGTTGGGGCAGACATGGCCTTGATTCAGTAAAACATAGACACGCGCATACTCACACACTAGCATCAATCCACACAGGCGCCCGAATGCTCGCACGCAGGCACACGCTACGCACACACGCGCCATCCATCTGTGTGTCCATTACAGACCTACTGACTCTTAAATAGTTACCACAGCAACATGGAGTGGTAGAGAATAATTCATTCTGCTACGGTGCCGTGTGACTTACATTAGCCTTTTCCCTCTCGGCTGCTCAAATAGCCTCTCCATGTTCCGTTTGCAAAGTGTTCCGTTTCATAATCCTCTGTTTGCAGTTCTCTAACCTTGTGCCGAAATACTGATTGGCTCGAGCCGCAGACCGACTACGCTGACTCGACACAGCTAGTGGTAGACGTGAACCAGCCCTTAGACCTAAACCGCTTCAGGTAACGATGGGTGTGTCAGTCAAACGGACGCGCGAGCAACTTTGGGTACGCCACTAACTGAGATAAACGATGCGTAATGATGTGAAGACTGGTTGGAGGGAAAAGAGCTAGCATCGCTAATAGCACTCTTCAGCCCGCAATTGCAATTCCACACCAGTTACCAAAGAAGACTGTCACAGCGATTTAATTGTAAATTTTTACATTTAATTAAATTATGCATTTCTGGGACTGTCGTTTATTAATACTGTTTGTGAGGCGTAAAGCTACTACAGGCCTTCTGTGGAAAAATGTTTTGTGTCAAAAATGTAGTTATGTTTTCCTTACGCATTTATAAAGACTTGCCTTTACGATACGCGCTGTGTGTGTGTGTGTGTGCGCGCGCGCGCTCTCCGTGTGGACGGGCTGAAAAGTAGGGGGGTAAATGAGAAAGAAGGCTTGCTTAATGGGAATCGCTATTTTTGCGGCTTTGATGTGCTCCATGCACGCAGGCTAACGGCTTATAGAAAAACAAATTAGAGACGTCGACTGTTTCATACGGACATTAAAAGCATATTAGCACAACAACTATTTGAGAAAGAGGGAGAGATGTGTGTGTGTGTTTTGCTCCTGGTATACTTTTTGATGACTTTGGCAATCCTAAAAAATTGCATATCTTTATATGAATGAACAGTGGTATTATGGAAGATCTTTTCAAAGGTCCTTTGACTGACATCCATCGTCACCTGAAACGGTTTAGGTCTAAGGGCTTTGCGTCACACACACACGACGTGAGGTACAGCAGCACGCGAGATAACCGAGCGATCTAAGAGACAGACGCACACACGGGAAACGCGGTTCACTGCTCTTACACCAGAGAAATGTGCAGACGGTAATATGGGGCAGGTAAGATGCAGAATCCGAGGTAAAGGGTTTGTTTGGGGTCAAAAGCAGTCCAGAAGCGAGCAGCGCGCGCATGCGTGAGGGGAGGTAAGAGCCCGGGACATAAACCAGATGAAGTAAAAGGCGAAGGGTTATTTAGCTGAAAAAGTGCTGAAATCATAGAGTAGATTACAGAACGGCTGCAGTGACCGTGAGTGACCTCGGACCAAAGTCAGTAGATTTGGATTTCGCTGCTGGATAACACACACACGCACCCCCACCCTCCACACACACACACAGGTGTATGTTTCTTGTCGTCATAATTCAAGCGTGAATACCTTCGAAGTTCACAGCCATATACATTCAGATTCACGGTATCATGAATCTGCAGTAGGCTAGTACAACCGCACTGCATTTAAGACACACGACGAGACACTAACCTTCTCTCTCTCTCTCTCTCTTTCTCTCTCTCTCCACACACTAACACGGTTTAATATCCCGTACTAGTTTTCGTTTCTCCCTTTTACGCTAGAATAGATGGTGACAGTGCGCGCGCCGTGCGCCTTAGCTTCGTGCCTGCCTGCAGCTTCATTGGGTAGGTGGGGGGCAGCGAGGTTGCAGGCAGCAATATTAAACCATCAATCACCCCACAAATTAGGCCTCTTTACGTCAGCCAAGCATTACCGGCACCCGCACCCACAGGTACGAGAGGAGAACCGAGGCACAAACTCCCGTAATCGAACCTGTGTCGACGCAATCCCGTTCGCAAACGCGCCCAGCACTCGCCGCACGCGCACAAATTGAGGTAATTACGAGTGCGAATAATCACAACAAATCATTGGAGGTTAGAGACGCTTCTGTGTATTTGACTGACGAGAATTATGAATAACCAATCGACGTCATGCCAAAAGGTGGTTAGAGAGCGAACTTTTATAAGGCAGTAGCCAGTTCTGACTATAAATAGTAACCAATTTCCTGTTTTAATCAGACGTTCTGCGCGGCGTGCTGGGTGATTGCGAGAGGGTTTCGAACACAATTCGTCGCTTGCTTAACATTAGCCGCGGCGAATTACGGCAAAGGATCACGAGGCAGTATTGTGTCCACTTTGCGATTCCTCATATTTCATTACAAAAAAAAACATCTGGGCCATCAATGAGCCGGTAAGCCATTAACAAGCGTAAAGCGGGCAAGGGAGAGGAAGTAAAATGGAGGGAGAGAGAGAGAGAGAGGGAGGGAGAGAGAGAGAGAGAGAAGAAATGAGGCATTGAGCCATTGAAATGCATTCATTCCAATTAGCAACATCAGGAGATTGACTGTGGGAACTGGGCGCCCATCACCTTCCATTAGCACTGTCTGCTGACTGCGAGACAAGACCGTGCAGTACTTCCATTACCTTTTGAATATTTTGCCATTTGAAATCGACAGGTTTGAAAATGGCCTTTCCCTTGCCATTTTGTAACAAAGCCTGACACCCCTTTGGCCACGCAGTAAAATGTACAAATTTTAAAGGGTTAAAATGAAAGGGATTCATAACTACTGTAGGCCTACCTCTTGCATTGTAGTATTGGATTCAGTCCTTTTCTCTTATAGCCGTCTGTGGTTTTGATATGAAATAAATCTTTTTTTTTCCCCTCCAAGCGTACTTAGCCTTTTTAGCCTGCACGGAGCAAGCACATCTAAGAGCAGCCGCCAGAGCTTCTAGAGGCCCGTGAGCGCGCTGGGGAGACCAGGGAGGTGGGATTGTACTGCTGGTGTGACTGGTTAGAGCAGAAACGCTATAAACTCTCGGCATCTGCCGCTGTTTTTTGGCGCCGGGCTTTACTGCGGGTCAGCGTGAGACGGGAGCTGAATGCCCGGCGGTGAAATCCCGCCGTGTCTGCTGTCTGCAGCGGAGGGGCGCGAGCGAAGATCTGAGGCGCTCCACTGCTTCTCGTTTCAGAGCGCCGTTTTAGGAGGGCCGTGCCCGGAGAGCTGGGAGTCAGCACGAGAGCACCGAGATACAGCTGACACTCTCCCACGCGCAGCGGGTTACGCTGCTTGGCTCCGTATCATTACTTTCTTTTGCGGAAAAAAAAAAAACATTTGTGTAAGTGTCAAGGCAATCGATCGATTTTGGCTATTATAAAAGGCTGAAAATGCATTGCTGAAAATATTTGAAATGCATATTTTGTTACAGCTTGTCCTCTCGTTTTCACCTTTTCTCTCCTCTCTTCCTCTCTGCATTAACGCCTTGTTTAAACTGTCAAAGGTATAGGTGAACATGCATGCAAGGCCCACTCTAAACACACACAGGCAGACACACACACATTGACCTCTTCACCTGCTCAGTGTACACCAAGTCTACCCGTCGGGTGTGAGTCTTCTGCTTTTTAGCGCTCACTCTGCAGTGGAATGCGACAGAAATGAAAGGCTTATTTTCCATCTGCTGTCCAAGTCGCTACCATCCTCCTTTCCCCAATCCTGGACCCACCGCTCCTCCAGCACTGTCACAATGAAAGCTAATTATGCTGCCTGTGTGTGTGTCCCGCTGCAGTGTGTATATGCGTGTGCGCGAGTGTGTGCGTGCGCACGTATGGCTAGCTAGCCTCAGAGTGCTGGGATGCTCTAGATACACTCTGACTAACTAAACTGCGCGTGAGAAAAAAAACTGAGAACATAATTACAGCCAAACGCTGCTTTAAAAGGCGTCTCGCGGAGGAGCGGCGTAGTTTGCGGTAGCCCTTTAATAACTCTCAATGCTTCAGACACTTTCGCTCTTTCTTACGTAAAGTACTAATTGAGGTCATTAGCATTTAGGCTGTGGTAAAATGTTCGGTTTATGGTTTTGGTAGGCATAACGAACATAACTGGAACGCCAAGTCCGTCGTAGTCACACGACTTATGAAAAAAATTGAGGTGCAGTTTAACAGTGTTCGTCAGTTACGGAGAGTGCAACTGTAAAACTCACACAGGGATCGCAGGGCTGTTTGGTTTGTTATTGTTGTTCTGTTTTTATAAAACTTCCCAAACATTTGCATTTTCCTTGTGATTTACAGCAGGTTTGTCTGAAGTCCAGGAACTGGCAGTCCTGATAAATGTAGCAATTATCTGTGTCTACTGTTTACACAGATCTCTCCCCTTACCTGGCCTAAAGGACTCCCAAAATGGCTGTACAGGTGCCAAGACAAAGAGACATGGAGAGAGAGAGAGTGAGAGTGAGAGAGAGAGAGAAATGGCTGTGTAGACAGTGAGCTACAGATGACTTCACAGAACTACAGAAACACGTGTGATCACACAGCACATGGAAAAACATTAACTTATCTGACTTCTCAATAATAGTGAATCTCAAATGAATTACACAAATGAATTAAGTCATGGCAACCCAAATTGGCTGTGTGCACTGAGCAAATATGTACAACGTGCACAAATGAATTACGTTACAGAACCCTGTAAATGAGTCGAGCTAATCACTATTGATAAACTGTCCGTGCCCAGTGAGAGAGCAAATTAGAGGATCTTGCTGGTTAATGTGCGTGTGTGTGCATATGTCTGTGTGTGTGTGTGTGTGTGTGTGTGTGTGTGTGTGCAGACAGCCAGGACCAGATCAGCCAAACACAGAGACCCCTAGTGGATTAGGAGAGATCAGCACCTTTCTCAGGACATGCCAAGCCGTCGGCAGCACGTGACCCCCCCCCCCCTTTCAGGCTACTGAGTGCTTCCCATGACAGGTAGCACTGCTTAGCCCACTCTTCCAACCTCAAGACCATTTTAAAAAAAAAAAAAAAAACTTACAACTGGCAGGTCACAGTTTTGTGCAATTTTACATCTTGGAAGCTTAGAAGCACCGTGTGTAGCCCAGTCTCCAGACAGGAGCACAACCACTCCATCTTCAAATGCACTTCCTGGGCCTTGTGTGGAGATAAATCTCCACCCATCCCTCCACCACCACCACTCACTCCCCCAAAAAACAATTTCCACAGATGTTTCCATTTGACAGTCTCACTTGTGATTCCTGTTTCCGGACTGTGGATTTATGAGACGGTTAGACCCCCCGCATCTGCATTGTCACACAACAGACGGCAACGGCGGCGCGAGAACGGCGGCGCGAGAACGCCAGCGCGTTTGCGGCTGCATCTCTCGCGCACGCACAGCCCAAACACTCCGCCGTCCTCTCTGCGAGCCGGCCCAGTTTTATTAATTACAACCGCGTCACTCTTCCAGACGACTCTTTCTCTCGCTCCCTCTCCGGCGCTTGCCGCTAACTGCAGATGAGGTGGTATTACATGGCCGGATCCCAGTCCGATCCCAGTCCGAGGAAGAGGAGGCAATCTATCACACTCTTATCTCTCCGCCGCTCTTCCATTACCTGGCCGACAGGCCGCTAAGCCCTGCGTGCCTGTGTGTGCGCGTTGAGAGCGTGTGTAGTGTGTGCGCGGGGCGCCACGCGCCGATAGCGGGGCTGTCATCCGAGAGCCGGAGATTAACGGGGGTTTGGGGGAGTGGGTGTGGGGTGGAGGGTGGAGGGAGGGGTGGAGGGATGCTTAAATGTGTTTAATATGAGACGCTGACGAGGTTGTCACACTGACGTCTCCTCTCATCAGCCAACCGCGAGTGACTGATGAAGTCACCCGCGACTCACTTGCTGTGTGTGTGTGTGTGTGTGTGTGTGTTTGTGCTGTCTGTCACTCCACTCCCCATCCGCTGCCACTAGCACTTTATTTGCTGAAATGCCATTGATGTACAAGAACATGCTGTATGTCGGCAAAAGCTGCTCTTAAAAACATATACACACACACACACACACACACACATATACATACACGAACACACGTGTAAGCCATAATCATGCACTTGTCCACTGTGTGAGAGGCAGGCTGATCCATGACTATCCGCTGGCCCCGGACGGCCAGTCCCCGGGGCTAGAGCGGGCAACAGGCAGCTGGGTGTGTGGAGGTCCCGGGCGGGGCCACCGGGGGCATGTGGGCGGGGCCACAGGGGGCATGCGGGCGGTATTTCTGGAGCTGGACAGCCGTAATGGGAGACAGTCACACCTTTCAATCCACTGACTCGCGCTCTCTCCACAACAGGCCTGGATAATGAACGTGTCAGCCGTTAACATTCCTGCAGCCTGCCGCCCCCCCTCTCTCCCTCTCTCCCTGTATCATTCTCCCTCCCTCTCTCTCTCTCCCTCCTCCTGCCTTGCTCTCTCCAACTTATTCATTTTCACTTCTCTGTTTCTCTGTCTCTCTTTCTCTCTCTCTCATTTCTATCAAATTCAAATAGCTTTATTGGCATGAATTGTAATTAACAACTGTTGCCAAAGCAATTAACGGAATTATTAATATTAGAAGTGCTAAAACCATGGAGAAAGAAAAAAGGGAAATAAATAAAAAAAAATACAGAGCTTTGCACATACCTACTGTACACTGTCACACATACACTTTAATACATGTGTGATGACACACGCATACAACTAAATAAAGATTATATTTACAAGGGATTGGTCTGAGAGTTTGTTTTATTGAAGTGTGTGGCAGTTATAAACATATTGTGCTGATATTCTAACATGTTCATCTATCACTCCTAAACACACATGCAAAATATCTGAATACCATTTGATATCAAAATGTCATTTTCTCTTTAAAAGATACATGGCTGTGTGTTTTTAATGGGCTTTAGATGTGTGAGATGTATACATTTGGCGCACGAGCAAAGAAAGTCCTGCTGTTTCTATCTGTCTCTCTGTCTTTGTCTCTCCCTCATTCAGCAGGACCTCCCACTCTCTCCCAACACATTTCAATCTCCATCTCCCCCTCCCATCTATCACCTCTTCCTACAATGTTCTCATTTAATCATCCCTTCCAGAAACGCCTTCAGCTCCGATCAGCTCATATCACACTGCAGGACCGAGAACTGCGAGGGCTCTTACTGCTCTTATTATGGTCCTTATTACTTGTGTTCCCTGGTTCAAACGTAAGTGTGTTATCGGCCGCTCCTCCACTCATCTGTTTTCCTGTCTCGCTCGCCGTATGTCTGTGTCGAGACCTCCTTGGGAGACGGGCAGAAGTGCTCAAAGCATAACAAGGTCTCTTTTCTCTCCATTTGCGTTTGCGGTGTCAAAAGTGTCTGTGACACACTGCATAGGTTTGTATCGCTCTCATACCCACCCCATACACACACACACACACACACGCCTACACACAAGCGAACACAAATACGCATTTCTTAAGCTATGTTCGACGTTAGCGGCTCCTCAAAAGAGCTTGATCGTTCCGATAAATGTATGCCACAAATCGAATCCTTCTTTTCCCACCACGCGCCATCACTCGAATTATCAGTCCCCGTCTCCCTGAAGAGTTCGTCCTCTCCTGTGAAGGACGCTAAGCAGCCACACTTCTGATTGGTCACTGCACAGTCAAAGGAAGAACTTGGTGGGGTGTGTTGGGGGGAGGGAGGGAGGGGGTAACAGCAAATGGTCCGGCTGAAGGCTGACAGCTAATATTACATGTTCTAGGAGCTGACACAAGTCCTCGAGGAGCCAACGATAAGTGCGTGTTGAGTCACCCTTCTTGTGCGGGTGGGTAAAAATGCCATTTACCTGTACTTGTCTGATGGGGCCTGCTTCCTCCACCCCTGCCTAACAGCCTCCGTACTGCCCCTCGTCTTCCTCTCCTCTCCCCCGAGCACAGTTCTGACTCATTTCACAGCCGCCCCTGAGTCCGCAGAGGCCCAACACCTTCATCATCGCTGCTCCTCCTCTTCCTCATCACCCCACCGGCCCATCTCTCCTGAGGACGGGTCCGAGATGGAGTGGCAAAGTCTTGGCCCTTGGGTCCCTGTAGGACGTTCAGGTTGGGTTCGCATTATGGACAGACTCCTAATGGCCGTAGCTCGCAGAGCTCTTAGTGTGTTAATAAATAAAGACGTGCTTGTTAAATTATCTTCCTGTCACGTTAGCACCGTGTTCTCTCTCCCTTCTACACCCACCCGCTCTCTCGTTCTTACAGTCTCTCTCTCTGTAATTTCTCTCTTTTCTCCACTAGTCTGAATTTGTCTCATTTCTGTCTCTTTTGCCTCCTTCTCTCGCCCCCCTCCCCCGCCCCCCTTCAGTGTGTCTATTTTTGGCAGGCTGAGACCTCCATCTGTGCAGGCATTCACACACATAGCCGTTTACTCAAACACGCTGCGCAAACGTACTTTGCCTCTCCCGTTCGCATTCGGCCCAGTGCCGCGGCAAGCGGGCGCACGTGCACGGACACATGCGCGGCAGGCGCAAAGGCGGCCGGCAATGCACGTTGCACAGACCGAAGTGCAACCTTGGACTAGACTGAAATAGCTACAATCACTGTCATACGCACAGTACGCAACATAACATTATGAGAAACACACGCGCTCACACGCACGCATGCACACACGAGAACAAATTCTAGCAATCGAATGCGTGTTTATTTGAGTACTATTTAAAAAAAAGTGGACACATTAGTTCGAGTGGAGTGGTTAGGTTAGCCTAGTGCGTGTGTCGCACGGTTGCACATTTAGAAATGTCATCGCGCGGGATCATGCTAGGGACAGCTTCAAAGGGATCTGGAACGGCGGGCGGAGGGATATGGAAAGACCGTGAGGGGGGTTACCGGAAAGCAGGCAATGAAACTGCGATCGATCGTGGAAGCCGCGTGGAATTTTAGTGTTAAGCTTCGTCTCTCTGGTTTACGCTTCCGTACTCCGTTGTGGTGTTATATATAAACGTGAACAATGTCTTAGCTTAGTCACTGTCACGCGCTTTGCCTTCCAGATGGCACTTCAGTGAGGTGTAAGGCCCATGTCATACGGAGAAGCGGCGTCTATCGTACAACTGCTGATTCTCGACAGTTTTGAGTTTTGATAGGAAAGGCAGCTACATTTTACATGAACCAAGGAATTAATTTACACAAGGATCTAACGAAATCAAGCGAAAGGTTACGCGCAACACAACCGCCCGTGCACTCCTTCGTACGTTATAGGCCTGTTGTCAGGATTGAGATTGTATTTACCAAAGTTTCTCAACTAGTGTTTACCTAATCCGTCGTCTAGCAAAAGAAAAACGTGACTCGAGACACGCCTCATACCCACACACACACAGCTCGGACACCTCGTGCCCTTCTCTGCTCCTCTCAGTCATACACTCCCAAGTGACGAAACGCAACGATAATTACTGTCAGCTCGAGAATGAAGGTGTTCTTCTCAGCCACGGGAAAGGAGGAAATATCTGGATAATTATGTAGCAGTGACGGGAGTCCGAGTCTGCTGGGGGTCTAACGAGCTAACAGAAACCTACCAACGAGAATTGATTTCTGGGGAAATATAACTACGTTCGTCAGAGACAGCCAGAGGAAGCGAGCTTGTGTACTTAATTGACAGGGAGCCAATGTGTAGGACGAAATCCCCAAGAGCAAATATTAATAATAAAAAAGAAGCGGAAATATTTAGACACGGAAAGAACCTGATCCGGCGACTCGTTTTCCACTGTCACCTGTAGAGCTAAGGACCTGATCGTGTTTCTCTTCGAGTTTGTCTGCGAAGCTTAAGTATGCATGGCGAGGTTTTTTAATGTGTAAAGTACAATTGAACTGTCCGTTTATTTCGGCGAAGTGGTCCTTGTGCAAACACTCCACTATCGACGCGGCACAGACACGAGAGAATGACGAAGCAACGAGAGTGCAGGAGAATGATTTGACCCCGGCTCGCGGGCAAACGGACAATTCCACCGCGCGAGAGGACCGTGGAGGCCAAGTGCTTCCATCACGGCTTCATGACGACAACTCCTGAGTCTGAATATTTCGTACCGCTCGTCGGTCACAACCAGCAGTTGTGGTAGATATTCGCCTTTGTACTGCCGAACGAGCATATGGATGATGGCTAGGGGGTTCGGACGTCGGGGAGGGAGATTGCTGGAATATGTTTTTGTTGTATTTTGTTGCTGCCGCACTGAAACCAGATTCAGCAGTAGCACATGCGCGATTGTTCGATTCTGATGGAGGTTTGTTAGCGCGTGGTGGATGCTAGAGGAGTAACAGGTGTTTCATGCATAAGGTTGTGTGTTTGATTGCACGTGTGTGTCCCTGTGTGTGCGTGTGTTTCAGTGATTGTGATGCTTGCACAGCCTGTCTCTGGTTGTGTCCAGTGTTATGACTACAAGCGTGGTCTGTTGTGTTTGTGTTTTGATATGTGCAACTGAACGTTTCTCTGGTGTCTACAGCATCCCTTGTCAGTAGTCTCGACACTACACACATATGACTCACTCTGGAAAGGATAAGCATATGTCAGAGTGTATACATGCGGAGAGTCTCGCCGGAGAACACCTGTCTGCCTGGCACGTCCCCCTGCGTCTGTGCCAAGGCCTTTGTTTCTGTGTGGCCTTCAGACATCCTGACGTTCGGATTTAGATACGACCAGAGAGACTTAATGCGTTGCCGAAAATGAATATATAGACAAATTACTTTTGGACGTGGTTTAGCCAGTGCTGGGGTTGTACAACAGTCCGAGTCGTTTCAGGTTGCTATAGAAGCAAGGCCATATTTGATAAAGGGACATTACACCTACACACACAAAGGAAATTTTCACTCAATGTTCTCCCAAGAGAGACTGCATATAATCCCCCCTGTTCCCAATGCTCAATTGCACTCTGCTTCTCTCTCTCTGTTTCTCTCTCTCTTTCACTCTATTCTTCTCTCTTTCTCTCTCTATCAGATTCTCTGTTTCTCTCCCTCTTTCACTCTCTTCTCTCTTTCTGATTCTCTCTCTCTGAGAACTAAAGAAGGCTTGTGGTTCTTGTCTCTTCAATATTTCATGGCTTTTAATTTTCCAGGGTGCTAAGAGTAGCTTCAACCATCCCTCTCCCTCCCTCCCTCTCTCTCCCTCTCTCTCTCCCACTCACTCTCTCTCTCATCGCATTTAGTTTCATATATGATTGTTCAGCAATAAAGCATTAAGCGTCCACAATCAAGTTATCACAAAACACGTGCACCGTTTTCGAATATGCAGCTCAGGTGCCACTAAACTCACGTGACTGCTACGCTCGCCTACCTACCCGCAACGCAAAGACAATAACCTACAATAACACGAGCACTGCAGGCCTTCACGTGACATGCTACAGAACGCATGGGGGTGTACTGTGCGTGTGTGTGGGCACGTGGAAAACGTGACCTGCCACGCACCCAAAGCGAAGATGAAAACGGAAGCTAGTTCGGCGCGTCGCCCAAACGTGCGCGGGGCATCGGCGTATTCCAGTGGGCCTCGTCTGACGGACGGAGGGAAACGCACCACCCGAATGTGAGAGCGGGTCGGAAAATCTAATTGAAGCGCAGCAGATTCTCATTTAATTGAATCACCTTTTAGATACGCACATTTCTCCTTTTAATAACTCACTCACATTCTCTCGTACGCTCATAGTGAATTCTGACCCATCGAATTCCCCCTCGCTGATCTCCTTAACCTATTCACACAATCGCTATTAATTATGATGATCTTTATTGCTTTGTCTATTTAAAATTTTTTAAATATATTTAAAGAAATATCTGTATATTTCCTTCTGTGCACTGGACACACACACACACATGCACACATACGCAATGAAAAAGAGAGAGTCCTGCAGCGTGTGTGTGTGTGTGTGCATCTCATTGTCTGCACTTGGATAATGAAATGGTAGATTTCTTACTGGTTTTAAAAATGAATTTTAGGAACCAAGTATTTCCTTTGTGTTTACTGACATTGGGGTTATGATGACCTTAAGGATTGGGCTTGCATTGTTATTGTTAGTGTTGAGGACAGCTCAAGGTCTTGGTAAAGGTTAAGGGTCATAAGGTAATGGGCCTTGGCACTATTGAGCTGTTGAAACACACGTTTGCATGTCACCAACAGTACAGCAAACAGCTGCTCTTAACACAGATCTACGTCGGATTAGGTACGGCAGCATCGGCGCATCCGTCTGCCCCCACCTGAAGGGCGTAGGTGTGGACTTCCCCCACCTCTGTGCAGTGCGGAGGCTGGTAGGTGAGCGCTAGGACGCGACCAGCGGGAGGATGGAGGTGAGGTGGTGCGTGGTGAAGAGCTACGCCCTCCCTTAGCCTCTCCACGCGGCGTACTACGTCCTGACTGATCGCCTGCTCTGACAGCATCAGGCTGCTCCCCCGTCGGTAATTACACTGTAAAAACAGAAAAAAGAAGAAGAAAAACAGAAGCCTTTTTACTCAGACGCGTCGCCTCTAGATGACCCCATCGCTCAGGAAACTTTCCAAGAAAGATCGGCGTGAATCTCCTCCACGGGGGCTCCACCACAGCTCCATAATAAGGCTGCACCCAAGCTGAAGACTGTTCAGTAGCAGGCTGTCTGCAGACGTGGGGTCTTCTCTCCAGACATCCAGCCGAGGGAATGTGATAGAGACAGAGTCTTTTACTGCTATAGGAGTCTGCTATGGAATCATGACATTCACCCCATTCTGAAATCTACACATCTATCCCTTTGGGATTATAAAGACATATACATATATATATATATATATATATATATATATATATATATATACACTTTATTTATAACCCTTGAGATCATTATCTATGGAAAGAATGGCACTGCGCCCAAATTGTACATTGCTAACTTTGCAATCTGTAACCAGCTGTAACTGTTTCCTGTTAGCGTTTTCCCATGGCCTAAACCTCCAGATTCCTGCTTAATGCACAAATTAGGCAGTTATTGTAAGTAATTAATATTATTTTAAAAGTTGCATTCTACAGCTTTCCATTCGGATACCAGCCAACTGACTCATCGTTGACTTAGTGTGGGAAGAGAGTGACTTTGATTGTATTATAAACATTTATTTTAGATAGTTTCCTCCACCCTCACAACAGAAAGTCTCTTTCAGCGGATGAAGCAGTCATTTACATCAAAACATCAAAGAAAGCAAAGTATAAGTCCGGATGTGATCGGTTTATATATGTAAATGAATGCAAGATTTTACATTTCAGGACCCTTTCTTCAGTCCCCAGCTATTCTCTTAGTTACGAAATTAGTTATTCATGAGTTAAACCTTTGGAAAAGGTGACAGAAAATACATTATTAATGACCAGTACGTATAAACACCTATACCAAGCCCCTTGCACCAGTACTCCCCTCGAACATAATTAATCAGTTATTTAGGTGCCATAAATACACGGAATTAATGGGCTGTTCACTCTTACTTTTACCAGATACTAATTACCCAATCAGAGAAGTGTTAATTAATTATTCCGCTCACGCGCTGAAATAATGCTGCGAGAAAAACCTCACGCTGAGAGTCTGCGTACATTCGGGCCTCCGGGCTGTGGGCGTAGATGGGCTCTAGGGTCGTCTTTTACGGGGGTTATCCAGAATGAAAAAACCCCGCGCGACTCAGTCCAGCAGTGCTGGATTTTTTCGATGGGAAATGCGAATGCGTCCGGCATTGAAAACGCGCCTGCGGAAAAGAGGACAGATTCGTCTGCTGCAGTGATCTTGGTGCGCGGCGCCACGTGAAGACGGAGGAGGATTTAGAAAGGGGGAGAGAGAACTGCGACGCGTTGCAATACGGGACAGGGAATGTGGGCCTCGGGGGAGGGGCACTGAAAGAGAGACAGAGATATATATGCACAGGAGATTGTACCAGAGATTGCCTTGATGAGTTATACAGTTGAACAAAGAGGGAACAGATATATGTCCGCTCGCGCTCCCATAGACGAGGCCGCTGACTGAACTTCCCTAGTCTTTCCGGCAACCACACACTAATTAAACGTTAAACCGCTTCTCTCACAATCCTGATAAAAGAGTAAGTTATAGTTTATGTCAAAATACAAAAACGTATATAGGCTATTTATTTTTCAGCGTTGCTGAGATGACATTCATTCACTTCTTTCACATATACGGTTTTAAAATATCTTTATTTAATCATTAAATGTGTCTGCGTGCGACCAAAGTTAAAAAAAAAAAAACACGAAATAACATTAATTAAATTAGGACGAGCTCAATATGTGTGGAGTGTTATTTTTCTGATCCAGTGCGTTTTGCGAGGGCTCACGGAGCTCTTAGGGTCGTTTACCCCGGCTGGGGGTAGGGGGGTGTGTGTGCCTTTTAATCCCCGACGCGGGTCGCGCGGTAAAACACGAGGCCGCTCGAGCTAAGAGGAACGCAGTATTGGAGCGGAGGCTTAGGTCGCGAGGCGCGGCGAAAGCCGCATCCATTTTTTCCTTCCGAGCGCATTTTTCTCTTGCTGCACTGTTGTGCTTTTGGGCGCGTGTATTTCGGGGATTAGTGGCTTAATCGACCTTGTAATGGGGAGATCAGAGCAGCGTGCAGGCATGGAGAAGAGTACACACACACACACACAACAAACAGACATACACCCCTTTGAAAACACACACTCCTATGGTGCATACACGTGCAAAGTCTGCACGGTCCAAATCTGGAGGACAGCTCGATAAAGTCAAACTTCAAATCCATGCATGTGTAGTTCATACGCAGATATACACCACACAGATGTGCTCTTTGCTAGGCATAGCCCTGTGGATCAAAGCTTGGTCCCGGCCGGCAGCAATGTATGTGTGTGTGTGTGAGTATGTGTGTGTGTGAGAGAGAGAGAGCTGTGCAGGGAGAGTGTAGTGTAGTGTTTGTGTGGGTGTATGTGTGTGTGTTTGTGTGGGTGTATGTGTGTGTGTTTTTGTGGGTGTATGTGTGTGTGAGTGGGGTCTGCAGGGTTCAGAGTCGTGCCCTTCTGAAAGGGGTCAGTGTAATGTCTCTCTCTCTGACTGCTGAAGGGATCTGGCTAATACCTCAGTGTAGACCTACAAGGAGACAGAATGCAGGCTAAAATGAACCTCTCTCCCTCTCTCTCTCTCTCTCTCTCTCTCTCTCTCTCTCTCTCTCTCTCTCTCTCAGTCTCTCGTCTTTCTATGAGTGGTCAGTATGAGACCAAGCTCCCCTTTGTGTGTGTGTGTTTGTCCCCGCCTCTGTGGGGAGGGGTATATGTGTAGGGGGAGGGGCCTAATCCGTGTGCTAACTCGTATCGGTGGTGGTGCAGGGATTGGCTGCTGTCAGGACGATAAGCCGAACAAACAGATCGGTTCATTAGAGCGAAGACAGTGTGCAATCACTAGGGGCCGATCGGCCTCTAATCCTGACATCTCCAGCCATGCTGCACTTACTGCCACACAGCTGAAGCTTGGGACTCCGCCCACTCTCACCTAACGCTCACACACACACACACACACGTATGCATGCACCTGCGCCCACTCTCACCTAATGCTTCCACTTTCTCCACACACACACACACGTATGCATGCACCTGCGTATGCATGCGCGCACACACATGCACACACACATGCACACACTCCTATTGAAACAAACACACACGACTCACATTCTCCTTCACTCTGACGCACACACACACTCTCTCACTCTTCCTCCAACCTTTATCATTTGCTCTCTCATCTTTTCCACTCGTCTAACTTATAGCCAATCTACTTCAGTTCAAGAAGGAGTTAGTGATACAATTAACAGCAGTCAACATTAGCAATACAATTAGTGCCTGCAGTGGTAGCAACATCAACAACAACAATAGAGAACAACAACAATAGAGAACAATAATAACAAATAACAATAATAACAGTAATAGCAAAATAACACCTAACAACAATAACCAACAATGATGACAAACAACAACAGTAACACACAACAATAGTAATAACAACCAACAATGACAACAGCCAACAACAAAAACACCAAGGGACACTATTTCAAGTAATAAAGCTAAGAGTATCACCAAGGCAACCGTCCCCTCTGTACTGGTGTAACAAGCGCACATCAGCCCCTTTATTAGAAACACCTGTCTGGTAGAAACACCTTGGAGACGTGCGGTTTCTAGGCCAACTGTCGCCATGGCTGGTTTGCGTCCACCATGCTCTAGCCCTTTGTCACTGGTCACTTTTTGACCACAAGGCTGCAATTGGCCGGATATTTTTGGGCGCCTGCCCACTCCCAGCCCGGCCGTGACATCGACACGTGTAACAACCCCGGCAACACAGCTGGGCCTGATAAACTTGACCCCGTCTCATCATACGCTACCACGGCAACATGTCAGTGTCACTGCTGCGTTGCAAATGGCATGGCACCCAAACAATATCCTGTCAGCGGTGGGCCTGTGTTCAGGAACTGACCAATCACAAACAGGGAGGGGGGCGGCAGGCAAAATGTGTCTGCCAAAAGATGAGGTGCAGTCGGAAATTCTACAGCTGTAAAATTGCCCGAGGGTGTGGGTGCAAGGTGGTGTCGGTAAGGGGGTGGAGGGGAGTGGATTTCACAGCCCTGATTGCTGTGTGTCCTCCTGTATCATTCAAAGCTCGTCGTGTCATGATAGTTTGGAAAAGCTGGAAGAGTTTGTGTGTGTTCTTGAAAGTTTCTCTCCCCGGCGTGCTTCCCTGCCAGGTTCACCTGCCCCCTTACCCCCCCCCCGTTCCTCTCCTGGCATCTGTTTAACGTTTGCCCTCGTCCACGGCCAGACTGTGGTCATCGAGCTGCAGAGGATCTGTTGCTGCTCTGGATCTGTGACAGGAAGGAGAAATTCTGCCAATCTGTGGTTTCCATTAAATGCCTGATAGCCCCAAAAATATATTTTTGATCCGTTTTCCTGGTTTGTGTTTTCAGGTTTTGTCATAAAACTGTGCCCGTGTGGGGCCGGTGTGTGTGGACACGTGTTCCAGGGTGAGTACAGCCTTGTATCTGGACACCACTGCACACTGGGCAGTCAGGATTTGCTTCTCGGGTTTACGACACCTTCAAACGCCACAGATCAGCTCTGGCTCTCTCCGTCGCTCTCTCTCTCTCTCTGTCCTTTTCTTCATCTCTCTCTCTCCTCCATTTTCTCCATCTCTCTTTCCCTCCTTTTCCCTCTCTCTTTCTCTATCCCTCCTTTTCTTCATCTCTCGATCCCTCTCTCTTTCCCCTGATCTCTCTGCATGCTGCTTTTTTTTCCCCATGTCTCTAAACTAATAATAGCAGGTGCTCACACAGGCAACCCGTGAGGAACAAAGAAATCAATACTCTCCCTCACCAAATCAAGATTTCTTTTATCCTGTCACTTTCATTGCTCTCTCTCTCTCTCTCTCTCTCTCTTCCCTCCCTCCCTCTCTCTCTCCTTCCCTCCTTCTCTGGCCGCACTTTCTCCAGCTCCGCGGTGGTTCTCGGAGCGCAGCGAGCAGATGCCTCGCCACCCACGGTCCTCGTGTAGCACCCTGTCGCCGAGATGTGATCGATCCCAACAATAAGATCCGTCCCCCGGCTGGTGGGCCGTGGCGGCGACCTTTGACCTCGCCGAGTGGCCGTTCAGAGGTCACGCTGCTGCCATAAACACCAAGAGAGCCTGAAGGGAAGAGAGCCGAGGAGGGGTGGGGGTGGGGGGTGGGGGTGGGGTTGGGGGGGAGGATGCTGGAAGGAGTTCTGCTTCTCCACCCCTTAACTAATGTACAGACTGGCACTTCATGCAGCGAGCTAGGAGAAGACACCCACACACACACACACACATGCTCGCATGCAGATGTTGATCAAAGGGAGAATCAGAAGCACAAACTGACACCGAGAGGGAGAAAGAGGAGAGGGGGAGAACTAGAGAGGGAGAGAGGGGGAGAACTAGAGAGGGAGAGAGGGGGAGAACTAGAGAGGGAGAGAGAGGGAGAACTAGAGAGGGAGAGAGGGGGAGAACTAGAGAGGGAGAGAGGGGGAGAACTAGAGAGGGAGAGAGAGGGGAGAACTAGAGAGGGGGAGAACTAGAGAGGGAGAGAACTAGAGAGGGAACTAGAGAGGGGGAGAACTAGAGAGGGGGAGAACTAGAGAGGGAGAGAGGGGAGAACTAGAGAGGGGGAGAACTAGAGAGGGGGAGAACTAGAGAGGGGGAGAGGGGGAGAACTAGAGAGGGAGAGAGAGGAGAGGGGGAGAACTAGAGAGGGGGAGAGAGGAGAGGGGGAGAGAGGGGGAAACTAGAGAGAGGGGGGGGGATCTAGAGGGGGGGAGAGGGGGGAGGGGGGGGGAACTAGAGGGGGGGAGATCTAGAGAGGGGGGGAGCCCCACACCCAGGGCGAGAGACGCTGGGCCCTGCCAGCCTCCAGCGGAGGCAGAGCACCACGGCAACTGGGCCGCCCACCCAGCGCCACTGAGCCTGCAGCTGCAACCGCCCGGGAAAGCATGAAGACGCAGGAGGGTGGAGGAGGGTGGAGGAGGGCATGTTACATGTTACGCTCCTCCCCCCTCCCTCCCTCCCTCTCTCCCTCCCTCTCTCGCACTCTGCCACTCTGGCTGTCTGGCTGGTGTGATTATATGCTGGCTGTAAGTGTGTGACGAGACAGACTGGCGAGGAAGAGAGGCCGGCAGACGCCGCGAGACAGATATTATGCCCCGGGTTTTTTGTACGCATCTGTGTGTGTGTGTGTGTGTGTGTGTGTGTGTGTGTGTGTTTCTAAAAGCTCTGGCAACACCATAATGCCGCCGTCATGCCAATAAAGCCCGTTTGAAATTAATTGAATTGACAGAGTCAGACGGTGAATGGAGGACAGGAGAAGGCAGAGAGAGGGGAGCTGGGGTGAGGATGCATGCAGGAAGCACTCTGTCTCTCTCTCTCTCTCTCTCTCTCTCTCTCCTCTCTCTATCTGTCTCTCGTCCTCTCTCTCACTCTCTGTCTCTCTCTCTGTCTATCTCACTCTCTCTCTCTGTCTATCTCACTCTCTCTCTCTGTCTATCTCACTCTCTCTCTCTCTCTAACTCTCTCTCACTTTCTCTCTCTCTCACTCTTTCTCTCTCTCTAACTCTCTCTCACTCTCTCTCTTTTATGGATCTCTCATTTTGTCTTTGCAGTTTGTTTTATTTATTTGAAGTTAGTGGCTTAATGAGATCCCAGAGGTACTGAGGATAGAGAGAGAGTTGGAGAGAGAGTTGGAGAGAGAGAGAAAGAGAGGTGGAGAGACAAGAGAGAGAGAGAGAGAGAGAGAGAGAGAGAGAGAGGACGAGAGACAGAGAGAGAGAGAGAGAGAGAGATGGAGAGAGAGGACGAGAGACAGATAGAGAGAGAGAGAGAGAGAGAGAGAGAGAGAGAGAGAGAGAGAGATGGAGAGAGAGAGAGAGACAGATAGAGAGAGAGGCATCAGACGTCTCGCCATAGCACATTAGCTTCCTGTATATCACAATACTCCTAATGCTCTCTCTCTCTCTCTCTCACTCACCAAAGCTGTCGGATCCACAGTCACTGTGGGAAGCAAAGTGTGTGTCTGGCTGGCTGTGTGTGTGGGTGTGTGTGTGTTCCCCACCCGAGCATGGACAGGCTTGGGATCCGCCGCCATGCCGAGCGTCCGGAGCTCTGCAAACACACAGTAAACAAGCAGATGCCGGATGAAACAGTGTGTCCATCCGCTACATCTGCACACTCTTTAAACAACGCAGCGTCCCTGTTCGGTGAGCCATGCCCATCGGAACAGCGCATTAGAGAAGGGGAGGTGTGTGTGTGTGTGTGTGTGTGTGCAAATGAGTGCATGAAAGATGCTGACATGAAACACAACCCAAAAATACAAAAGTCCTCCCAGCCCCACGCTGCTTGTGTCCGGCCCCTGCGGCTGGGCGAGGGGGTTCGGCGTCGGGCGCTCGGGGCCCAGTGTGGCTGTACCGTCACGTGGGGGGCGGGGCTAATGCCACCCGCCGGGAGGACCACACCCACCCCTCGGTGGTGGGAGGAGCCTCCACTGTCCTGTAGCACTAAACCCCAACATGGCGCATGAGGAGGAGAGAGACAGAGAGAGAAGGGGACATCGGAAGAGAGGGAGAGAGAGGGAGAGAGGGAGAGAGGGAGAGAAGGAGGTCTATCAGGTCTCACAGCTGGTCTTCTGCTTCACCAGCACTTCCTAATAAGCCTAATCGGCCTATTTTTACTCCGACACCAATCCCCCATAATGGAAAAGAGCCTTTTTCTCCCATAATTGCTCTTGATTAACTGGGCCAGTATGACGATGTTTCCCCTCCAGCTCTCCCTCCCTCTCCCTCCCTCTCACTCGCTCTCCCTCCCTCCCTCCCTCTCTCTCTCCCTCTCACTCGCTCTCCCTCCCTCCCTCTCTTTCTCCCTTTTCCACAGGAGACGTTTGGCCTGGACGAGCTGGTATCTCTCCGCCCCCACCTCTCCTGACCTCTGACCTCGCGTCCGACGCCAGCAGCCCCAACTGAGCTCCTCTCACCTGCAGCCCCCACGAGAGAGCCGCTATGAGGAGGAGGAGGAGGGGGAAGAGGAGGAGGGGGAGGGGCTAAACACAGACGACAGGAAGTGCAGGAGCAAAATGAAGGGCGAGATGAAGAAGATGAAGAAGATGAAGAAGAAAGAATGTGAGATGCGGCGGGATGAAACAGCAAATTCAGCATATATGCAAACACAGCACAGATGCTGCACCTTCACTGATGGTACCCATACACACACACACACACACACACACATTTTCACTCATACAAAAGTGGACAAAAGTATATGCCTGCATTCTGACACGTAGCCATGGATGACACGCACACATGCATACTGTGTACAGGAGACTGTGTGTGTGTGTGTGTGTGTGTGTGTGTGTGTTTCATCGATGGCTCTGTGTCAGGATGGAACTGGGCCTGCAGCACTGACTTCCTGTTGCACTGGAAGACTATTACATGGTCTAGCAGAGCCTAACTAATAACCTCGACCAGATCACCCAATTCCCTCTGCCTCTCAGATCAGCATGTCATAGACCCCCCCCCCCCCACACACACACACACACACACACATACATACACACAAAATATAAACACTTTTGATTGAGCTGCCCCACTGGTCAGTGTTACTGCTGGACATGCAGTAGTGTTGTGGGTGTTGTGTTCTGGTGCTGTGTTCTGGGTGCTGTGTTCTGGGTGCTGTGTTCTGGTGCTGTGTTCTGGATGTTGTGTTCTGGTGTTGTGTTCTGGTGTTGTGTTCTGGTGTTGTGTTCTGGTGTTGTGTTCTGGATGTTGTGTTCTGGATGTTGTGTTCTGGTGTTGTGTTCTGGTGTTGTGTTCTGGTGTTGTGTTCTGGATGTTGTGTTCTGGGCATCATGTGTATGTGTGTATGATCTGTGTTGCTGTGTTATAGGGGACGTGTGTTATAGAGGACGTGTGTTATAGACTCAGTGCACTCACCTTCCAATCCAGCACCTCATGACTGAGCAAACATCTGTCTCTTAGACAAATGGCATCCACGCAGAAACCCATCAAAACACACACACACACACACACACACACAGTGATATGTGTGTGTGTTCCTTGTGATTTCATTTATTTTAATTGCTTGGTTATGTCTCTTCCCTACATTACTACCGGCTGAACTGAAGCCGTTGAGCCACGCAGACTGAGGAAAAGAATAGTTGCGTGTGAAAACGCGCCCCCCCCCCTCCATAATCTCACCCACTTCCTTTACCAAGCAGCTTCCATTAGTGCACGCAGGAGCCATGAGCTATCAGCGTAGGAGAACCGTAGAGCGTGGCCTGCAGACACTACTGACAGACGCTCAGTGGGACTGCCCAACCACAGGCTTCCTCTGGCAACATATGAGATGGGGGGGTGGGGTGGGAGAGGGAGAGAGAGGGGGGGGAGATAGAGGGAGAGAGATAGGGAGAGAGAGAGGGAGAGAGAGAGCAGGTGTTTTGAGGTGTGTGTCTTTGGGGTTCCATGGCTTGGCCTCTGGAGGGGAAACACACTCTCCAGGCTCCAGGCTTGGCAGGAGTGGGGAACTATATTAAACACGCGTTCTTTGCTCACCACACCCAGCTCCTTTACACCAGCCTCGCTGCCACAGGGAAGTGTGTGTTTGTGCGTGCACGCGCACCCAGGCGTCCGCCTCCCTCACACACACACACACACACACGCCCGGAGGCGCGTCGGGCCCTCACACTTCCTTTCATCAATTCTGCCTCCCTCATCCCGACCCTCTGCTTTTTCCTCCCTCCATCAATTCAGTGACGTTCAGCACTGAGCCGTGACATTACAGAAAAACGGGGAGAGAGAGAGAGGGAGAGAGAGAGGGAGAGAGAGAGGGAGAGAGAGAGAGAGAAAGAGAGACTGGAAGCGAAAGTGACAGTGACACAGAGCAAAGGAGGAGAGAGATGGTGAATGAGAATGTGGGGGTGAGTTAAACGACTGTGTATGCTGAGATAGGGTTTGTGTAGCCGAGCATGAGTGTGTGTATGTGTGTGTATGTGCCTGTGTGTATAGAATGGGCCATGATGTGTGATTTCCTTCCTGTCAGGAGTGACACGAAGAGACGTGGGTGCTGGGGTGAAGGAACGGGGAGACTGTCCTAGACATAGGGAGACATAGGGAGACATAGGGAGACAGAGAGAGAGAGCACAGACACAGAGAGACAGAGGGAGAGACAGAGGTAGAGACAGAGGGACACAGAGAGAGACAGACAGACAGACAGACAGACAGACAGAGAGACAGACAGACAGACAGACAGACAGAGGGAGAGAAAGAGGGAGATGTGGGGATGTATGAGTATGAGTGCAGTAGTTTTAATTCAGCAACGTTTTGTTTTCCCGGGTAATAAAAACTCGGGTCACATTGCTCACTCTGAGTTCTCTCTGTAGCAGGCAGGAGCGGAACCACAATCATGTTGCACTGCAGCAAGAGACCGCGCGCCCCTGCGTAATCAAACCCAGGCAGCTCGGGCCATTAAGCCTCCACGCGGCTCTGTGTCGGCCGTCTCATACGCACGCGGCCCTCCGTGCTTCCCACAGAGCTGCTGAGTCGGCCAGATTGGTAGTCTTCTTCCCTCGCTTAGCACTAACACCCATGTGTCCAATTTAGCGTATAAAAATAGCTATCGTTTTTTTTCATTCATTATTTCCGTGTGGTTACCGTGCCTAATTGGAAAGGTCTCGCGCAGATTATGCTCAATATGTTTCTCGAGCGTTTGAATTTGGACGAAAACATTTGCCATTTTGGTTTTGCAGTTTGCACCGAACGACCACACAGCCAACGTTATTTCTCAAGCTGCACATTTAAGTGTAATAAACGGTAGCTAGTTTTCCCCCGTGTACGAAAAGACATCATGCTTTTCCCCCGTACACTTTAATTTCAGCAGTCCTAATATAATGGGGTCACAGCGCCACCTTGTGGTAACGCATCTTTTAGAATAGTTATTAAATGTATATGTAGGTTACTTTTGTAAGTTCCCTGGGCGTGCACGAGGACGGCGAGGAGGCTTTGCTCGTCATTTTAACATTATCTAGCAATCACTTTCATATGAGAGCGTTTGATAATGCAGATATCACGCATGTACTAATCCCACTTTAAGAAGACTTACCTCGCTTTATCCAACATTATTTGTTGTGGACAAATACGTGTTCACCGTGTACATTTAGGGCCGCCTGCTCCAACGTTTTCTGTTATGTCTTCATCCACTGGTCAAGGTGACATTGTCCTAAAACGGGATTACAACCCTCTAGACCAGCGTTTTTCAACCGGTGTGCCGTGAGATCAGGCCAGGTGTGTCGTAAAAAGTTCTTATTGCACATTTTTTTATATCTAAAATTAAAATTGGTTGTTTTAGTATGCTATGCTAAGATATGCATTGGATAAAATCTGCTCAAATCGCCACACGATATGCATGAATTGCCACATGACACCTGACGTAGCGATTATTTTACCTAGATTTGTTAGCTGTCGTGTTACGTATGCGTCATTGCTTCACACTCGAAAAAGGATATGGATAAAATTTGAAAACGCTGACCTTTACACTGTCCTCATGTCGATACAGCGCCCTCTCGCGGCGAAGAACAGAACGGCGAGCAGACAGCGAAATACGGGCTTTGCGTTTGGTGTAGATCTCTCAGCGCCTGTTCCGTTGTGCGGTGACTGGGGAGAAACTGTCCAGTCATGGTCCTTTGTAAACGTTTGCATCTCATCGCACGACTAAAACGTTCCTTACTTGTTTACAAGGGCGTTTGAAAGAGCAAACCGAAAAGAAGGCGAATCCGACGAGAGAAAGTCTCGTGTGTCTTTACGAGCTCTGCGAGTATGTTACTTGTTGCTAAATCGTGTGGCTGAATCGCCGTTTTACACATTTTTCTCAGTTGAGTACCAGTTGATGTGCAGTCATCAGAATATGAGACCCCACTGTACCTTGATAATAAACGAGTTCAACACCAATAAAACGCTTTCAGGTGTAGTCATCCTCTACTGTTTCCTGTATTTGTGTCTGGGATCAGCAGAGACCCAGCAGCAGAAATCGGTTGGTTGGTGTTTAACTTATTTACCATGACGGCTCAGCTATTAGTCAATGTGTGTTTCGTGACACGATTAGGTGAAATGGGGCAGCCGTGAGTAGACAGACCAGGTCATGTCTAGCCGTGTGGCAACTGGGCTACACCTAGACCAGAATCGTCCAGTTACCTGGGATCTATTTTGTAATCCTTTGACTACGAGAACAGGAAATATTTCATGTGACGGTGTCGTACGTTGAACGAGGAGGATTACATCGCGAAATTACACTGGATTACACAGAAAAATGTTTCAGTGAACGATTGACACGGCAGTGTGGTACATCGTTTAATAAGCTACTTATCTGAAATAACAAAAAAAACTTGATACAGCGTCTTTGGTTTACCACGTATTCGTATGCATTCAGTTTTGTTATTTTATCATATTGACTGCTAACCATTGCAGTTAATTCATTATCAATTATATATAATGAAATCATTACGATTCAGTATCTGCAGGCCTAGGACAAAAAAGGTGACATAAATTTGCAACATAAATTGACAATTACATAAATAGTTACATTTACAATAAATTAAAACCAGTGTGTGTGTGTGCGCGCGCGCGCTGTGGGTAGTCCATACAACACTTGCACTGTGTCATTTCCCCATGAAAACTGACCCTTTGACAGACAGACAAGAATTTATTTGTTTTATTCTGTAAAAATAGCATCATATTCTCAGATGCAAATCAACAGATTAATGGGTGAATGGGGAAAAACTCCCTGCACAGAGTAGTTGGTGCTGGCCACAGAGAGTTAGTAGAGGAGCAGGTCTTGCCTTTCACTTATCTCCCAAAACCACTGGGACAGATCCGACAGAACTTGGTACTCTGTGTTCTGCCGGATGTAATCACACGAGCGGCAGGCATTTTCAATGGGAAAGGAGGAGATTTTGACCTTGAAGCGCCTCCTCCATTGGAAGTAGCGGAGGTACAATCCATCGTTTTGGTCCAGGAGGAGGAGGTGCTTCGCCAGGGCTGCCACAGATGAGAAGTCCTGCACGTGGATGAAGCTGTCGCCCGGGATGACGCGCTCATAGTTCTGCCGGGAGGGACCGTGGACCACCGGCACCGCGCCCAGCTCCAGAGCGTTGAACAGTTTTTCCGTTATGTAGTCCTCGTGCTCCGAGTTCTCGAAAGAGAAGTAAAATTTACAGCTGGATATAATCTCTTTGTATTCCTGCTCCGAGACGTGCCGGTCAAAGAAGTCGCCGTAGACGTGAATGGGGAGGTATTTCTGCAACCCTCTGTAGTAGTGAGCGCGCATGTGCTCTGGTTTGAAGTTGCTGACTATCCAGCATGCTATTTTGCTTTTCTCTGGAGGTGCGGGTGCCTCCACCTCCTGGGCCAACGGCACCAGCCATCCGTAGGGCACGGTGATGTCAGCGTCCCTCCGGTAGGTCAGCGTCACGTTAAACAGGCCGTTCAGGCCTGGGATGCGGACGGAGTTGCTCGGCGACTCGGAGTTCATCCAGATCCACTTCTGTTGGGGCGGCCGCGGGGACGGGGGCAGGTTGGACAGGTCCCAGGCGATGTCCCTGTGGTGGACGAGGACGGCGTCGGCCTTTCCGTACAGCTTCTGGTCGGCCGTCAGGACGCAGCCCTCCGTTTTGAAGCGCGGTGCGCAGACGTCCAGGTCGAAGGTGTGGTTGAAGGGCCAGAACCAGACGAGGATGAGGACCGGGCGTACGGAACCGCGGACAGGCTCCACCCGACCGCTCAGGCACGGCAGGGAAGGGGTGTAGTACAGGGTGACCAGGAGCAGGACGACCAGCAGCAGGACGCTGCATCGCAGGACACGCAGGAAGCCACAGCTCACCGCAGGCCGCATCACTACCCCTGCGAGTGGGAAGCACAGTGGTCATACGCAGCAGCCGCCACCTGCTCGAACAGGAAACGCCCCCTTTTTTCAAAAAGTCACTCGATTCCCTGCAGCTTGTCCGAAAATGACTGACACTGCAGGACGGACTGGTACTAAATTGGCTTGCGTGCTAGAATTGGGAGTTTTTTTTAAGACTCAGCACTTTAGTAATAAAGTTAGCTGTACTATAACATCTAGGACCAACACCTGTGAGTGTTGTTGCAGTAGACGACCTTATAACATATCGTTCTTTGGCCCCAAAACCCCTCATCAATTATTAGTTAAGACCAGTCTTTAATAAGTAATTGGTAACATGGGACAGTTGTGGTGGTGGCATTTTCCAAGAAAGAAGCTAATATATCAGCCGTATTGTTTCAGGTAAAACCAATTGAGCAACAGCTCTTAAAGGTGTTTATTAAGAAAAAACACCTTTCTGGCCTGTTTTCATGTCTTTGGTGGAGTGACGGGACAGATTTGAACGCCCGTTCACCAACATGCTCACACGCTGAGAAGCTGCCAAAAAGACATGCGACTAAAACGTACCTTGTAAGCCATTTCATGAGCAGACTTATGCAGTTCAACTACCACAGAGTCAGCAACGTGACACATAAGCAGTACATAACATGATTGTGTCGATCCTTGGACATCAGGTACTGTTTACAACCTGAAGGACAATATAGGACAAATATGTATAACAACAATGTTTTTCTTTACATATCTTGGGGATCCTTTGCAAAAGAGGAGGTACATTTTATTCCACTAAGGTGGAGGTTTGTTACTGATATAGCACTAACTCACACAACAGCTGCCGAATGTTAGATGTTTAAAGCTTCTATAAGCGTTTATACTTTTTTTTCCCCTGTCCCACGAAACCTTAACCCTGCGTCACATATAATGAAATGGAATCCTAATAAACTTGTCTATGGTAGATGGAGGTCTTACCTTCATCGTCTGGCCGCACCAAGACAGACTCACACAGAGGTCCTCAGTTGGCGCAAATGCATCCGTATGTCCACGCCCACACTAACAAGCTCACGTGTCCATGCGGAGTGGCTGTATAGCCCTGCGTGTGAACCTTGCCCCAGGGCAACGTGTTATCACGGGCCAACAACAGGAAATGGAGCAAAGTGATGTGCCAGGGCGTGTAATTACACTCCTCTCAGGACCACAGGGATCATAATTGTGCTCTCCACTGATTATGAGACCACGGAAAGCCTACTCGTGAAACCACACAACTCAATCAAACGTGTCAAAATCATAATCAGGATTAGCTGTGAAAATTAGATGGAAGGACATCTGAAGTGCTGTAATTAAGTATCACTAATTACACTCTGGGAGCAGTTTGTAAAAGACAGTAGTAGTTTTGCAGTGACTGTTAAGTACAATCACATGGTACTGGCTTATGACATAGGGGACTGGGATTTTTCAACCAATCAGGATTCAGCTCGGGGACATATCATTATGACATCATATCATTTTGACATCATAGTAAATATTAAACATCTTCATATAAAACTGCAACAGAGTATATGATGGAGATGGAGATTTTAACTGCAGCTAGCGGCTCCCTGGGAAATGAAAAGATGGACTCCACCAGAATCAAAATCTGCTCATGAACGTGGTGACAGGTTGGAGCAGCGGTTCTGGTGGTGCCGACATTACCAACTTTCACGCCGGACATTTGCAAGAGGTTTTAACAAGTGTAATGACCACATGTCATCATTCCTAATGACTTCATGCCCTTTCTTCACTCCACGCTAGTGGTAGTGCCATAAATAGAGAGCACCTATTTTATTACCACAGTACTCTATTTATATATGCAGCATTTGGCAGAGGCCTTTGACCACAGTGACTTACACTAGTGCTTTGTAATCTCTCTCAAATAAATCATCATGTGATAATAGGTAGGTCAGTGTGAGGAATTGGCAGGTCATGCCAATGACTTGGCTGGAGAGGACAGAAGAAGAAAAAGTGAAAACAAGTTTTGTTTTATTTTATACATTTATAAATAAAATGTAATTGATAAATAGAAATGCCTATTTATGTACATAATGACAGTGACACTATGAGTCTTCAGTCTTCGTGTGAAGACAGCTTGGACGCTTACCGCACCACCTGTCCCAGAGAGGACTCTGGATGCATGTCTTGTTTGTGTCTTGAAGGATGGTGGACCAAGTCCAGCTGTATCACAGGCTGGAAGGCAGCGTGGTGCAGAACAGGGATTGGTTAGTGCTTTCAACTCCCTGAGAGCTGGTCCAGTTATGGCTTTTGTAGGCGAGAATGGGTGTTTTAAATCTGATGTGAGGCGCTACAGGGGGCCAGAGGAGGTTCCGGAGCGGAAGGATGGACGTGGGAGAATCTTCAGGAGGATGAACACAAGACATGCAGCTACATTCTGGAAATTAGGCACATTGGTTCCGTTATCACAAATCAAAAATCTACATGCTGCTGAATGTTTGTAATGTAGTACAGTAAACTAAGCCCAGCATTCTCTCTCTCTCTCTCTCTCTCAATACACACACACATACACATACACACACACACAATTAAGCTTTCGATTATTTTTCACAAGAACCGACTTTTATTTTGACATGTCCTAAAACCAACGTGATCGCACCGAGCGACCATTGAAATTCGAGAGCGACAGAAAAATATAAACCGTTGTGTACGTGGGTCGTTCTAGCTTGGATTCGTCCACATACGGACACGTGCTGAAACTGCGTCGCGGTGTGTGCTACACCTGCCGTGCAAAATGGAAGCGCTGCTGAAGCGGGAGTTGGGAACCACGACGCTGAAATCCACAGGCCACGCAGGGGACGGGTGCATCAGCGAGGGCCTGAGCTATGACACAGACGGCGGAAGGGTTTTCGCCAAGATAAACCACAAGAGCGAGGTGCTGCTTACAAGACCCTTCAGCGCATCCCCTTATTAAACTAGTCCAATAAGCGGCGAGGCGTTCTGTGTTTCTCTTAAAGTTCAAAGACCCATAACGCACTAATTGGAGTAAATTATTATAGTACATGACTGTTGCGTGTAAAAAAAATACTCATTTAAAGCTACTTTGTACTTTGCATGTGTGAGTGGACTTTTTAGTTCAGTTTTTGCTAAACTGAGGCTGTTAAATGGCTGTAACGTGGCCCTGGGTGCACTAACTTCTGTCTCCTCACGCCCAGGCTAGACAGATGTTTGATGGAGAGAAGGCCAGCCTGGAAACCATCTTGTCCACGAACACCATCAAAGTCCCAAGGCCGATGAAGGTGGTGGATCTCGAGCAGGGCGGAGCTGTGTTTGTTATGGAGCACGTGGACATGAGGTCTCTGAACAGGCAGGTTCTGCGCGCAGACGTGCGCCTCCCTCTCACGTAGCTTCGTTAGTTCGATCAACCGCGAGGACGGTAGTAAATATAAACCTGCCAGTGGCGGTAGAGTAATTATACACGAGCTGCTTATTTGGGCCGCTGGTGCTTGTAGCCCAGTGGTCGGAGTGCTTGGCTATGCTGCAGATGTTCAGGGGTTTGATCCTAACCAATGGCCACTGCTGTTGTGTGCTTGAGAGATACACCTGACCACGTTCAGCTCCAAAGTAAGAGTCCCTGCTCTCGGCTGCCGGCTGCTTTAAATCCCTTTGTGTGGAAGTGTCAGGTAAACGTCTCTTGTGTATACTGTTATTCATGAAGGTACTCTGCTCAGCTGGGGGAGCAGCTAGCAGACCTGCACCTGCATAATAAAAGACAGAAAGAGAAACGGGACAAGGGTGAGCAAACCATTGGTAAGACCCAGCGGTTCTGGCCCATCACAACACCTCAGTAACGCACTGCTGTGTAAATGACATTATAAGGGCTGCTGCATTGTCAGTGGTGGCATTAGGGAAGTGTTCACGTTCCACGCTGGGGGGTAAAACAGCAACAGCGCTGTAGTGTCTCCCCTGCAAGTGGGACCTGATGTTCAAGTGCACTTGTGTTGATGCAGCATTTGCACCCTTAGATGTAACGATGGGAAGCTTCATCGAGTGCGTTAAGACGTTAAACACCGTACCGAGCTGTGCAGACTGCCGTCAGGAAGCCCGCGGCGCAATATAACATTGAGTGAACGTTCTGCATCCGTGCAGGAAAAGGATCTGACCAGTCGGACGTCCCAGTCGTTGACCAGTTTGGGTTCCATGTGGTGACGTGCTGCGGTTACATCCCTCAGGTGTGTGTTTCCTAGTGCTGGAGGCTCAACAGTCCCTCTGCTGTGCCTGTAGGCGGCGCTGGGGCCCTGACCTTCCGCCTTGCCACCCTTCCCATAGGTGAACGACTGGCAGGCTGACTGGGTGGCGTTTTACACCCAGCAAAGGCTTCAGCACCAGCTGCGTCTGGTGGAGCAGGCGTGCGGCGACAGAGAGGTCAGGGAGTTATGGGCCGGTCTCCAGGTAACGGTCACACGGCTGATTTATAGGGGCGAGCAGCACTGATGGTGACAGTGATGATGATGATGACAGTGTCTTGGCTAGTGCTATGATGAGGCTGCTGGTTTCTTAAAAATAAAAACTATTGAAAATATTCAGTATGCAAAGGGATTTTAATAATTCACTCTTTGGACATAATACATAATACATATACAGTGTTTCCCTATCAAGTCCTCAGGGACCCAAGGACGATCCACACATCGCGTGTGTCCCTGTGCCTGAGCTCAGCTGTACCAGGTGTGTGGAGTTCTCGACTGCTTGGTTGATACGTGATGGACGCAGGGACAAAACGAGGATGTGGGGCGTCCGGCGGTCCTGGGGGACTGTATGGGGAGACACTCCACCCCGATGCCCCCGATTCGCCCTGATGTGAGGTGTTCTGCGCTGTTCCCAGCTGAAGATCCCGGGGCTGTTCTCCGGCGTGACGGTGGAGCCGGCCCTGCTTCACGGCGACCTGTGGAGCGGCAACGTGGCGGAGTACTCGGACGGCCCTGTCGTCTTCGACCCGGCCTCGTTTTACGGCCACTCTGAGTTCGAGCTGGCCATCGCCAACATGTTTGGTGGTTTCGGCAGACAGTTTTACGATGCCTACCACCAGCAGATCCCCAAGGCCCCGGGGTTCGACCAGAGGCTGAAGCTCTACCAGCTCTTCCACTACATTAACCACTGGAATCACTTCGGCAGCGGCTACAGAGGCTCCTCGCTGCGTATAATGAAAGAGCTCTCCAAGTAGTCGTGTCCTGCTTTGTTTAGACACTCAGTACTGCTGGTGTGAAGCTACAGTATGTACATTATGATTGGGTAATGGATGCAGATTGCAGGTCTGAGTTCTGAATGCTATGATGGTGCCCCCTCCCCCCCTCTGCATAGTGCATGGGGTTTGATAACCATCCACTACATGCCAGATTGTTATAATTTTGCTCCTGTATGGACAGGTTTTCAGACATTTGCTTGTTGGTCTTCAGCTGCGCTCTGCACCAGTGAATCACTGGTCTGTTTATTCACACTTACCTCAGCGCTAACACGCAGAACTTAATTCTTTAATATTGAAATTGAAAGTTGTGTTTTTAGAAAATGCAGAATCTCTCAGAAATATGACATTCCGTTTCTGTCCTGCCCGCAAACTGTTCGTCGTCTGCACGTACGTGTATCGGTAACGCACCTTATATACTGCACATGATAACCGTCATGGGCTCAAACTGTTCGTCGTCTGCACGTACGTGTATCGGTAACGCACCTTATATACTGCACATGATAACCGTCATGGGCTCAAACTGATTGCAGCACTTGTGCAATGTTTTCAGTGCTTCTTCGAATAGCTCAGCGCTTATTAGAATGTTCTGCCTTAAAACCTGTTTAACGTGCAAGTATTAACCTCCCAGTGGAGCGCACGTTGCTGCAGTGATGTGTATAAATGTACAAAAGTAAATAAAATTACATCTGAGAGCCATGTCTCAATTTGTAGTTAATTGTAAACACTTTGTATTATATCAGGTGAAAGGAGACTCTTTGTAATCCAGGATCGGGAATTCGATGTGAATTGAGACGGAGGAGAAAAACGAAACGCGTCTCTCTTTTTTTGCACATTTGAGCCATTTGGCTTTCCGTAAGGTCCGTGCTACGTCACATACCAGCGCGAGCTCCACAACAACAGGGACGCCCTGCACACTCATCACGAGTCTCATCACCTGCAATTACTTCACCTACCAACTGCTAATGTGTCAAAGTAAAGGAAAAGGGGTACGCAAGTCTACGCAGACTAGCTCTAAAAGTTTAACGGCAATCATTTCGACACAAATTTCAAAAGGTTGACAAGTGCTAGTCACACCCGTACAGCGAAGTAGCAACGTTTACTGGTAGCCAGCTGCCTCTAGTATAGTCGCACATTTCTGTCAGGAGGCCCATAGCATCAGGAGAAAGTTCTCCATTGGAGAAAAGCGTCTTCTCTGGGACCAGCTAGCGATATAAGCCAAGAGGTCCTGTTCCCCAGCAGCGCTGTGCAGCGAGCCAGTGTGCTACCTAGCTTAGCCTAGCTGGACAGTATAGATTGTGGACCAGTTTGAAAACAATGGCGTTGACAGACGGGGTTAACGGGTCCAATGGAGATGACGGGTCTGGAGAGGCCGATGTCGTCGCCAGCGCCAGTCTCCTCGCCGGGTTCGGCGAGAGCGCGGAGACGCGAGCCCTGCTGGCAAGTTTACCGGACGTGCACGCCGACGGTGTAACCAGGGAATCCGCGATCGAGAGATTTGTGGGTGAGAATCGTTCCGTCTTTTATCGCAGCGTGGGGGTAGAGGGTAGGTCGCGGCGTCGCATAACGCTGGGAAGGTTCTGGAAGGTTCCCAAAACCTTCAGGTGTGGTTACCACTGCACTCCCTTCATCTGAGACCTGAGTGGTTGAACCGTGTTTGGTGTTGTGCAAGTATAACCAAAAAAAAAAGTGAACAAGCAGTTTTGTGTCCTACCGCAGTTATAATGGACCACTATCAGGAGCAGCCCCATCTTCTGGACCCTCACCTAGGTAAGGATGTGGGGCTTCATCCAAACACAGTTTGGGGGCTCCTTGACTTTCTCAGCGATGCCTTCACTGGTCATTTCTGCACTGTTTCTCAGAGTGGATGACGAACATGCTCTTGGACCTGATTCGGAATGAGAAATCACCTCCTCTCCTGGTTCATCTCAGCTTCAAATTCCTCTACATCATCTCCAAGGCGAGAAAGACCCAGCGTCTCACCCCCACGCGCTCCTACATAGTAGCGAGCTTAGCAGAGGGTCTAATCCTCTCTCGTGTGCGGTGCTCCCTCAGGTCAGAGGTTACAAGGTCTTCATGCAGCTGTTACCTCACGAGGTGTCCGACTTGCAGCCGGTGCTGGACCTCCTGCTCAGGCAGGATCCGAAGGACACGGAGGTGAGGCGGCCATTCCGGCTCCGCTCCGCTTCCCAGCATGCTCCAGCCTGTGTTTGGTCACATGACCTAGACTGACTGGTTGTCCTGGTTTTGATCAGCACTGTATTACACTCATCAGTAAATGTGTGTGTGTGTGTGTGTGTGTGTGTGTGTGTGTGTGTGTTGATGGGGGGGTTTGCACACCATTCACAGTGGAACTGTGTGGAGTTTGTAGTCTGATTTCTGTCCTCCTGCATGTATGTGTGTCAATAACGCACCTTGTATATTGGTGTTATTACAAGGTATTTTTACTGGTGTATAAATTGCTTAATGGTGCAACACCTCTGAAACTGAGACCATGGTACTTTATTACTATAGTAATTTATTATACTTTACTATATTTGGCATTTTAGGCTTATTTCTTTGAACTCTGTTTAATTCATCCTATTTTATTTCTTTAAATGGAAATAGTATTTAATTTAAATAATATTTTAATATTTAATATTTTAATATTTCAATTTCAATGTTAATAAATTATGTAATATTTTTACTGTATTTCTTGGCAAAGCCCTTCTCGTGGTGATGGATCTCAGCTTGTAATAAGCCTTTTTATTCTTATGTCAAGCACTTTGAATTACTGTTGTGGGTGGAAGGTGCTGTATAAATCAACTTGCCTTTTAACGTCTTGGCTTAGCGCTTCATAAGCCAAGGAAACCTCCCACTAAATGTGTCTCATCTGTAAATGTTTAATTACTGTAATCATCAGCTTTAGGAGATTCGGTTTTGCAGACATTCCTGTGAGTGTAATAGAATACAGAGTTACATTTTCTGTTATGTGGTTTGAATTAACTTTCACCTGCTTGTGTGGGAGAGAGTACTAGCTGCATTGTGAAGCTCTTTGTGAAAACTCTCTCTCTCCCTCCCTCCCTCTGTCTCCTTTCCCTCCCTCATTCCCTCCCTCTCTCCTTCTCCCTCTCTTTCTCTGCTTTTCTCCCTCTCTCTCCCTCCTTGTCTCCCCATCTCCCTCTCTCCCCCTCTCCCTCCCTCCTTCCCTCTCTCCTTTTCTCCCTCCCTCTCTCTCCCTCCCCTCCTCTCATAACCACAGACGTGGGAGACCCGCTACATGCTTCTCCTCTGGCTCGCCATGACGTGTCTCATCCCCTTTGACCTCTCCCGCCTGGACGGCCACCTGAACTCTGACCCCCGGCTGAACCGGGAGCCTGTCATGGACCGTGTCCTGGCCGTGGCTAAGGTGGGTGTTAAGGTCGAGTGTGCCGGTACAGTTCAACACTACTCTCACCTCTAATATTGAAACCAGGGATGTTTTAACCTGGTCTCAGCTGGCCTGAGCAGGTCTGAGCCGGTCTCAGCTGGCCTGAGCAGGTCTGAGCCGGTCTCAGCTGGCCTGAGCAGGTCTGAGCCGGTCTCAGCTGGCCTGAGCAGGTCTGAGCCGGTCTCAGCTGGTCTGAGCTCATGCAGGAGTGATGTGCCTTGAAGAGGCTAGTTTAGCGCGACATCTGCTTGGCAATGTTTAGAGGGATTTACAATGCAGGTCATGGTTGTCTATATGTAGACAAACGAAAAGGTTTTTAACAATGCAATCATGAACAAGACATGTTGTAAATCTGTCTGTGTGTGTGTGTGTGTGTGTGTGTGTGTGTGTGTGTGTGTGTGTGTGTGTTCCAGTCCTACCTTCAAGTCAGTGACAAGTCACGGGATGCCGCGTCTGTGCTGGTATCAAAGTAAGCTCACCATCACCCCTTCAGCACATTCACTTTGACATGTCCGCATCCGCATCAGTGGCACTGCAGGTGGGTCTGAGTGGATAAGAGGCTTACTGGCTACTGTGCCAAATCCTGCTTTTCCAGTGTATTAAGGGCAGGTCCTCTGCTTGTAGTTTGGCTTCCTGACCAGTAGAGGGCAGGCCGAGCCCCATGTTAATTGACTGCTCTGAGAACCTCTAGGGGTGAGACCCTTTGGCCTTGCAGTGACAGGCCGATTTAGCTTGTGTTCCATGATGTGATGTCTGATATAAGCAGTTTATATTGTACATTTTGAGATGTTGTTTGTTTTGGTTTTATTTATGCTTATTCTCAGCGTACTAGTAAATACGATGCAACGTCCCATCTATTGCTGTCTTGGTGCTTGTCGTCATGGTTTGATTTTGCCTGTGCAGATTCGTCACCCGGCCAGACGTGAAACAGAAGCGTCTAGGTCACTTCCTGGACTGGACCCTGACGACAGTCTCCGAGGCCAGCGACCTGACCATGGCTGGCACCGTGGCTCTGGACGGAGCTTTGCGGTCCCTGGTAAATCCTTCATCGTGAGGTCCCTGCTTCTGCACACACACCCCTCTCGTGCCACGCCCTCCCCTCCGCCTCCCTTCCCGGTCGCACGGGCTGGGCTGGAGAACCGTGGGGGGTCGTGCCGTGGGCCCTGGGCTCGGTTCCGGGGTGTTCTCCCCCTCTCCCGTCTTGACCTGCTGCGTATGTTCAGGTTATTCATCCATACAGATGAGGAAGCAGATTTTCGCTGACTGTTGCCGTTGTCAAGAGATGCTGGCTTGGCACTGGTTATAAAACATACAGCCTTATTTAGACATTTACAAGGGATGCGGATGCCTGAAGTTTCATGATTATTTTCATCCAGCGGGGGGAGCCGGTGAGCTCTGCTGGCGGCAGAATGAGAGTTCAGTTAATGGGACTTCTCGAGAGCAATTACAAATGTGCTAGCCTTGCGAAACCTCTGAGTCCCCAGCCCGTTAACACACTGCTGTCAAATTGTTTGTACTTGTTCATGTGAGGTAATCCATATGCTATTTAGTGTGTGTGTGTGTATACATGTGCGTGCATGCGTACACACACACACACACACACAGGTGCTTTTCAGGTGGGGACTGAGGTGTTTACCTTTGAGCTATAATTACTATTGCAGCCCTGTCAGGTGTTTGCTGCACCTGTTCTAAAATCGCAGCCCTGTTCATCACATCGCCGACAGGATCGGGGTGACGGCCGCGACGTGTTCACGCTGCCACCGGCCGATCCCTGCGCACTGACAGGGTTTACCGAGTTGACAGACTTCGCCAATTGCTTTAGTTACTCTGATGGTAATCAGGGACTTAGCTCTTGGCTCGGAAACCTGCCCTGCGTGTTTTGAGAGACAGACAGACACACACACACACGCACACACACACACACGCCACTCCTTGCTGCTGGGGCTTGCCGCAGTGCATCTCCGATGCCCGAGGCTTTCAAAACTGGCTCTGTGTGTCGAGAGAGCCTGCGGAGACAAAACCGCCATCAGAGCTTTGCATGTCGTTAAATGTCACCAGGCTACGGGTTTGGCATGCAAAGACACGCGGCGCATTCTCCGAAGGTTGTTAATTACTAGCAGCTGCTTCTGGCTGCACATACAAACATACGATCCAAGTAACAGGAACTGGGACGCGGCTGTTGTTCTCCCTGCGTACCTGACAGAGCTCTTAGCGATGTCCTGTTGTTTGTTTTGCGAACCCCGATGTGCTCGTGTGCGTTTAGACAAACTACCGTCTTAAGGGAATCTCAGCGTGTTTGAAGGTGTCCGGAGTGGAAGAGCGAGGGAATAACCCCCCCCCCCCCAGTGAGGTTGTGCTTTGAGCGGTGGCCTGTGGGTAAAGATGAGGCGCAGTGCGTGATCTCCTAAACGCGGAGTAACTGACTGTGGTAACGGGGCCACTGGCAGCACCGAACACACTGCTGGGACAGCACACACCTTCCTGCCCAGCCTACATCTCCAGGCGATACCGTGCAACCACGGCGATGGAGGTGAGGACTCCTTGAGGGACATCGGTTGTTGTTTTCCAACGAATAGCTGTCATGCAGGGTGTGATGGGAAACTAAGGCGCGGCGAGGACTCAGACGGGGATCTGTGGCCGCTTGGAATGCGGCTGTGGGCGGGGCTTTCCGATGACGGGCAGGCGCGGGGGGGGGGGGCCGCCACCAATCAGACGCCGGTAAAGCGCGAGCTGGCCGCGTCATTGGCTCGTCCCGCTGACTCCGCCCCTCTCTCCGACAGGCGCAACTGTTCAAGCATGGCAAGCGTGAGGACTTCCTGCAGTACGGTGCGTATCGTGCCCTCCCTGCCACCCGTGGAACACCAAACACCGCCGACAGATCCTAACCGCCCCTCTCCGCCCCCCCCACAGCTCCCACGGTGCTCCAGTGCCTGGACCAGAAGAAGATAGCGGACAGTAACCAGGCCATGCTGCGTAAGCTGGGCGTCAAGGTGCTCCAGAGGCTGGGCCTCACCTTCCTCAAGCCCCGCCTAGCCAATTGGAGGTGAGCAGGGTGGGGCAAGCCACGCCCTCTACCACGTTGTTTCTGCCCCCAAGGCCCTTTCTGACCTGTTTTGAGTCATGGGTTAACAGAGGCCATAGCACAGCCGACATGCCTTTAAACATCTCCGGTGCCTTTCCCAGAGCAGCGGTTTCATATACAGCTTACTGTGAATTGCATTCCCACCCACAATGGAAAAATGTTTCAGAGGTGGATTTCATATTTAGAATTTAAATACTGTGTAAATAAGCCTTTCAGCGTATTCCAGTAATGAGCGTAGTCCTGATTACGAATACTGCATAATCATCACGTACAGTGTACAGAATGCCACCACTGTGCATGCTAAGTCGTGTTAATTCATCGCTGGCTTCCTTCCGCTCTGGAACAAAATGATGAAAAGACTCTGAAGGTTGCGGTGAAGAATGGGATTATGGGAGAGAAGCTCGCCATGCGGCAGCTGCTCACCTTCCTCACTCCCGTCTCCTCCCCCCCCCAACCAGGTACCAGAGAGGAAGCCGCTCTCTGGCCGTCAACCTTGGCCAGTCGGCGTCCGCAGGACAGGTGGAAGGCGCAAAACCCGACCTGGACCCTGCCTCCCCGGAGGAGGACTACGACGTAGCCGAAGAGGTGGAGAACGTCATCGGCAAGTCCCCACCAGTCCTTCCTTCCACGGATCCACAGCACTCACACTGTCAGTAAAAAGTGCGAGCGCCGTGAGCATCTGCGAATCACGATCCAGCTCAAAGAGGCATCGCCTAGGTCAAATAACACGCACCAAGCATCATTAAAGCACCAGGGATCACCCCACGTCCCCCTCACACTTACCCCCCTCACACTACACCTATAAGTGCCCCCGGGGTGCAGGTGCAGGTTCGAGAAGGATCAGACTGACAGTAGCACCTAGTTGACTTCAATAATTAATACTAGCTCCTGGCTTGGCAAATCCAGGTGGCCTGGATTTTGAACTCCTGGGTTTTTTAACCTGAACTGTGCACTTTTGGAAGTGCGTGTGTGTGTTCATGCATGTGCGTGTGTGTGTTCATGCGTGTGTGTGTTGTGTGTGTGTGTGTGTGTGTGTGTGTGTGCACTCGTGGCGTAGCTAATCTCTACCTGCTCTTTTACAGAGCAACTCCTGGTGGGGCTGAAGGACAAGGAGACCGTGGTGCGCTGGTCTGCAGCGAAGGGGTGAGACGCTTTTCACACTGGCTCTCCGTCTGGCTTTCCGTCTGGCTCTCCGTCTGGCCCGGTCCATGGCGTTTGGGCTGAGAGCCGATGCCGTCGGGCGCCTGTGTCGGCGGAGGGCCTTGGAGCAGAGATGGGCAGGCAAGCATTCGTTCAGGGACTAACGGCACGTTTGCGCTGCGCTCCCTCCTGAACAGGATCGGGCGGGTGACGGGCAGGCTACCCAAAGAGCTTGCGGATGATGTGGTTGGCTCAGTGCTGGACTGCTTCAGGTGAGCTCCACCCTTAGCTACAGATGGAGGCGTCGGCGTGTTTGAGAAGCAGTGATCTGTTTTTTTGATTTCTCAGCCAACCTGCCACTCTGGCTTAAGGACACTGACATCACTGTGAAAATGGCTTAACTTGTAGCTGCTAATATAGTACCATATAATTTAGCTGTGGTAGTTTTAAACAAATAGGTTATAGTGTTTCTTTAACAGCTGCATTTTTCTCCTGTGTGTGTGTGTGTGTTGCAGCTTTCAGGAGACTGACAACGCGTGGCATGGAGGTTGTCTGGCGTTGGCAGAGCTGGGCCGTCGAGGACTACTTCTCCCGTCACGCCTACCCGAGGGTGGGTTCACTCTCCGTCTAAATCTACCGACGCGTCCAACAAGGCACAAGGCTACTTTAGCCACGTTTCCGCCTTCCTGCTTGTAGCACTGTGTTGAGTGTTGAGCTGCACGCCATAACTGGTCACAACTGGTCACAACTGGTCACAAACTGCTCATGGTACATGGGGCACGTTTTGTAAATATTTGTAAATATTTTATTCATTTAAAGCAAGCTTATAAACAAGCGTTATAGTGGTGAAATGCCGGTTTAGACAGTATAGCCTTTGGCTAAGTCGAGTACTGCACATAAGAGCTGTTGATACCCAGAGTACATGCTTAACAAAAATTGAGACGTGAAGTTTGCAGTTGTGCTGCAGGGCATTAATCAGTTCACAGCACGATTTGGGCGGCTCTAAAGTTCCTGTGCGGACCGGGTCAGCAGTTCTGTGTCCTCCTCCTCTGGAGACGGGCCAAGTCTTTGGTCCTCGAACGCTTGGCGCTCTTGTCCTCGTCCCCATCGGACGGCCGCTTGTGCCCCCGGGGCAGGGTGTTGAGCTCGGGCTGGGCGTGGGCGTCGGCCTGTGCCGCGTGGTCGGGGCGGAGCCTCCGGAGCCGGCCAGCTGGCAGAGGGCGAAGGCGGCGGAATGCCTGCGCTCCCGCTGCTCCTGCTCCGCCACGCTGGCCGGCGACGGCCCGTCCGGGCCCGAACGGGTCACATGGGGGCGGAGACAGAGGTCGAGAGGGGCGTCGTCTTCCTCCGTGCCGCCCTCTGAGGTGGAGTCGACCTCCCCGTCCGATTTGAGGTCGTCCGCGGCGATGGGCCTCGGGTCCCTCTTCGACAGGTTGAGAGGCGCTGCTTCATCGTCGTCATCGCTCTCCTCATCCTCGGCTTCCTCCGACGAGAAGCTGGAGTGTGTCACGGCGAGGACGCGCGTCGTGATCTCTCTGGAAGGAGATGCAACGTGCCACCGTTGGATTGTTATACTGGATACTTACACGTTGGATACTTTTTATAGTGGATATTTTTCCACTGGTGCAGATTCGGAAGGGCGTGTTGTGCGAACAGATTTCACCTACCTTCCTTGGTCTTGTGTACCGTTCTCCTGCTGACGGCTACGCGGAACCTTGGCCGAGTTCCCCAGCTCTGTGATTGGCTCTCTTCCTGGAGAGATGCGCTCTGATTGGCTGGTGGGCTGTGCCTCCCCGTCAGCAGCAGAGTGCTGGGAGTTGGAGTTGTGGCGCTGGATGAACTCTGCCATCCGGGGTCTGTCTGGTGAGCCGGACGCGGCGCAGCCGGCCGGCGGACTCTGCCGCATGGCCCTCTCGCCGCCGCCCTGCTGGCTGCCCTCCGACCGCCTGCCGTAGGCACCCGGGTGGAGGTAGTTGTAGGCTCCGTAATCCCTGGGGTCGAAGCCTGGCGTATACATCTCCACTGGGAGGTACCTGTGGCCCTGTAAGGATGGAGCTTGCTCGGGGGTGGGGTACAGGCCGTAGGGCAGGGGCGGAGCTGGGAGGAAGGAGTGGCCGTATCTGTAGTGGTAAGGGTGGAGGAGGGATGGAGGAGGGGGCAGCAGAGGCGCTGACACCAGGGGTCTGTGGGGCTCCTGCAGGGGCAGCCGGTAGGTGGCGGAGCCGGTCGTGCTCTGGAGGTACGGCTGGTAGAGGCCGTGCGGGAGTCTCTCTGCCAGCGCGTAGGGCGGGAAGTTGGGCGTGGCTGTGGGCGGCGGCCTGAGGGGCGCGGGGGCGGCCCGCTGAGCCCAGCCTGCCGCGGGGAGGAAGGGGCTGTGGGCGGAGCCCCGCTCAACCTTCCGGGGGAGGAGCTTCTGCACCTCGCCCTCGCACTTCCAGCTGGACGGGCGAGAAGGCCGGCAGCGAGACCCGCTCACCCGCGGCCTCACCCGCACCCCGCTCCTTCCCCTCGCCGCCCGCCGTCTCCGGGGCGAGCTCCGGAACTTTCCTGGCGGGACTCCTCCCGCGCTCCGCGCCACCGTCGCCCGCGTCTCGGCCCGTCGCCGCCCGTCAGCCTTTTCTCCCGCCCTGTCCTTTGCGCCGGGATGCGTCGGCCGGGTCTGGCCGGGCTTGGTGGGCGTGGCGGCTCTGGCGGGGGCGTGGCTGGAAGGCACGGGGCGGAGCGGAGCCCTGGAAGCCCTCCCCGTGTGCTCCTCCCTCTGGGACACCAGAGAGATGGAGTTCTTGCACAGGTCGTACTTCATGTGGTTGAAGAGGTGGGACTTGATGTTGCAGGTGAACGGGCACTGGAAGCAGTGGTACTTGAAGGGTTTGCCCGGCGGCCGGGGGATGTAGTGGGGCTTCTTCGGCTTCCTCTCCTGAGTTTCCATGGTCGTCTGGTTGCGCTTTACGCTGCCTAGATCAAAGGAACCAAAAAGACAGAGTTACGAGAGCGCATGCACCTCGTTTCAGGAAGTGGGTCGTTCCACAGTGGCTCATCACCGTCACGCCGTACTGGCATTCGCCGCACCAGTTCACGTGTTTACGTGCACCAGTTCACGTGAACCACTTTATTCACAGCCATGCAGACCATGGTGCTCCAAGATCTACCCAGCATTTGTCTGTAGGTTTCTTTAGTACGTCCCGAGCTGTTGGCCGGCCGAAGCACCTGGGTGTTTTGTTTATTGGAGGGCTGGTTGGCCTACTGCCCAGTCGTTGCGTACGCCCCGCACACACACACACGCACACACACGCTCTGGGCCTGGGCAGCAGGTAGAAGCGGTTCTGACGGACCTGTGCAGACTCGCTCTACGCTCGCCAAGCCCACGCTGACGGCGTGGGAAACCGCAGACGGCTGCTTCCCATGACCTTGCCCGCAGGCCGCTCACACACACTCACACACACGCACTCACACACGCACACACACGATCCCGGACTCAAGGAGACGGACAGCCCCATGGGACTGAGTTGCCGTAACGATACTGTGAGTGGATGGAATACCGAGCATCACCTGCAGACTCGCTCGGATGATCATCCTGCTCTGCTCTCTCTTCTCCTGCTCTGCTCTCCTCTTCTCCTGCTCTACTCTAATTCTTCTCCTGCTCTGCTCTCCTCTTCTCCTGCTCTGCTCTCCTTCTCCTGCTCTACTCTCCTCTTCTCCTCTACTCTAATTCTTCTCCTGCTCTGCTCTCCTCTTCTCCTGCTCTGCTCTCCTTCTCCTGCTCTGCTCTCCTCTTCTCCTGCTCTGCTCTAATTCTTCTCCTGCTCTCTCTCTCCTTCTCCTGCTCTGCTCTCCTCTTCTCCTGCTCTGCTCTTCTTCTCCTGCTCTGCTCTGCTCTCCTTCTCCTGCTCTGCTCTCCTCTTCTCCTGCTCTACTCTCCTTCTCCTGCTCTACTCTCCTTCTCCTGCTCTGCTCTAATTCTTCTCCTGCTCTGCTCTCCTCTTCTCCTGCTCTGTTCTCCTCTTCTCCTGCTCTGCTCTCCTCTTCTCCTGCTCTGCTCTCCTTCTCCTGCTCTGTTCTCCTCTTCTCCTGCTCTACTCTAATTCTTCTCCTGCTCTACTCTAATTCTTCTCCTGCTCTGCTCTCCTCTTCTCCTGCTCTGTTCTCCTCTTCTCCTGCTCTACTCTAATTCTTCTCCTGCTCGACTGCGGACACTCTTGCACCCTGCGATGTCACCCTGCACGGTTTTGCAGTACCCCACCCAACGCCACCACGGTACCCCACCCACCGCTGTACCCCACCCAACGCTGTACCCCACCCCATCCCACCACAGTACCCCACCCAACGCCACCGTGCTACCCCACCCACCGCTGTACCCCACCCAACGCTGTACCCCACCCCATCCCACCACAGTACCCCACCCAACGCCACCGTGCTACCCAACCCCACCCACCACAGTACCCCACCCAACGCCACCGTGCTACCCCACCCCATCCCACCGCGGCTTCTGCGTCTTCTTTCGTTGCCTGTCAGTTGCCTTGCTAGAGGAGGCAGCACTGGGGTTACATCAACAACCCCCCTAAGCTTGAGGTTTAGTAGAACAGAGCCTGAAGATTTAGAAGCCCCAGGGTTGGTATTGGCAGGGACCTGTGTGTGTGTGTGTGTTTGTGTGTGTGTGTGTTTTTATGTTTTGTTTTCCTTAAGAGGCATGAGCGGGCGGGGGGCTGTGCGACTCCACCCATCAGGAACCTGCTTGTCATGCACTGTCGCAACAGGTCGTCAGTCCTGTCCTGTCTTTGGCTTCGTGATCCGTCACACACACACACACACCCCTCCCCGCCCCCCCCAATCGCTCCACGAAGTTTCAGTTGTGAAACGACTGAATGACTGTGCTGCGATTAGGTTTCCGTTGTGCTCCAATCCAACCTGGATATAACATCATCTTTACTGCCGCTCTCAGGATCTAAAATGCTGTAAGATTTATGCATCCACATGGACATTGTTCTTATTAATGAGAGAAAAAAAATTGCATTGACATCATTTTTTTATTTGTTCCGATTATTTTATCATTAATATTTGTTACAGTTAGTGTTGCCTGTGGGTATAATATAGAATGAAAACTAGAGCATTCGTGAAGACGCTGAGAGTGACTCTGACCATGTGTGTGCGGAGGTTTTATATATTATGTGTGCGGTACAAGCAAAGTGCAAATTATACAGTGACAACTGAGGTGTGAGGGAAACTTCTTCCCAGGGAAATATATTCTAATATTTACAATTACAGGTAAGAAGATATATAAGGCTTAACTCCCCCCGAGCTGTTTTTACAAGACTTAATTACGATCAGACCCTTCCAGTAACCTCCATCCCCCTGTAACTGGAGCGCGGGGGCAGTACAGTAGTAACAGGTGCGTGTAACCCTTAGAAACCACCTGCTTCTGCCCCAGGAACCAATAAGCTGAACCTGCAGCGTCTCCCGAGTCGCGAATGCGGCGATGCCGAAAGGGTCTGGCGTGTGTCCGCCGGGCCGCGCGGGCGTGCGCTGCTACCTGTGAGGGTGCTGCTCCGGTACCTGTTAGGCGCTCGCCGGGGATGCTGGGAAAACGATCCGCCGCACCGCGTCTGCCGTCCGGGTGCGCGCTTGTCCTCGGGAGGGCCGTCGCGTTTGCGCGTCCCGACGATCGAAGAAGCGTCGGACCTGATGAGACTCCCAGTGTTCCTCCTCTGTCTCCCTCTATCCCTCTGCCTCTCTCTCGCTCTGCTGCGCAGAGGTGTGAGGTGGCTGCTGTCAGCGGGGTGGAGTGTGTTCCCAGGTAGAGCCCTCAGGCAGCTGCTCTGTAGCTGATATTAGTCAGGCCCCGAGCCACAATTCACAGGCACGGCTCCTGCCGCCTCCTTCTGACTCCTCCCACCTGACACGGGGCTGCGGCCGGGCTCTATCCAGCAACTGGTACATGCCATGACATCTCTATATGTGTGTGTGTGTGTGTGTGTGTGTGTGTGTGTGTGCGATTTGACAGAACGTTCCCATTTTAACTCGTGGACCAGGTGGACTTCAACAGCTGGTTCATCTTCCTTTAATTTAAGTTGTGCATGGATATGAGTGTGGTTTGGGAAGGGGGTTAAGTGGGTTTGGGGGTGTGGCCTGGGGGTTTGGGGGTGTGGCCCGGGGGGTTGGGGGTGCGTTCAGGCGTTTGGGGAGGGGTGAGGGGTTGTATGGGAGGCGGGGCTACACTGGGGACATGTGAATGCAGCTCTCCTATCTATCTAACCTGATCTACTTACTGGCTGTGAGCAGTTACACACACACACACACACACACACACATAAAACAGCTCAGTGGGAGTGTTTGAATAGTGAATTTGAATAAAAGTTCATTAAAGTGCGGGCACATGACAGCACCTGGAGACTAAGCTTGGTCTTTCATATGGTTACGTTTCCTCTAGATATGTATCCTGCATGAGGGTTTATCTCCCTCACCGTCAGTCAGACTTTGTACAGGACTTTTAAAATGACTAATACATACCACAACGAAATCTAGTTGTTGGCTTAATGAATAGCAGCCCTACATTTCTGACTTTAGCACAGTACTTGTGGCTTTTGACAATGTTATAATGAGATTTTGGTTTGTTGTAATGAAGGGGTGTGTGTGTGTGTGTGTGTGTGTGTGTGTGTGTGTATGTGTGTGTGTGTGTGTGTGTGTGTGTATATGTGTGTGTGTGTGTGTGTGTGTGTGTGTGTGTGTGTGTGTGTGTGTGTGTGTGTGTGTGTGTGTGTGTGTGTGTATGTGTGTGTGTGTGTGTGTGTGTGTGTATGTGTATGCGTGTATGTGTGTGTGTGTATATGTGTGTGTGTATATGTGTGTGTGTGTGTGCGTGTGTGTGCGTGTGTGTATGTGTGTGTGTGTGTGTGTGTGTGTGTGTGTGTGTGTGTGTGTGTGTGTGTGTGTGTGTGTATATGTGTGTGTGTATATGTGTGTGTATATGTGTGTGTGTGTGTGTGTGTGTGTGTGTGTGTGTGTGTGTATGTGTATGCGTGTATGTGTGTGTGTGTGTGTGTGTGTTCTCCATCCTGCAGTGGTTCCGCTGGTCCTCAAGGCCCTGACCTATGACGAACGCAGGGGGGCCTGCAGTCTGGGGTCCAACGTGCGGGACGCTGCCTGCTACGTGTGCTGGGCCTTCGCACGCGCCTACGACCCCGCCGAGCTGCAACCTTACGTCAGTCAGGTCGCCAGGTAACCGTGGCCTTCCCCCCCCCACCAAACCCCTCCCCTAAACCCACTGCTAAAGACTGCTGCAACAGGCCCTTCAGATGTCGCCACGGTAACTGGGTCTCCTTTTGAGCTGATGTCTGAGGTGTCGTAAGGATGTTCAGAGTTTCGTAACAGGCATGTCTGACACCTGCTCACCCAGCTGCTGGTATTTGTTGCCTAAAACCAGTTTTTAATGCCTCTCCCAGTTATTAGTCTCTCCCTCACACAGTTCAGTTTATTCTGTGACAGGTTTTGTATGCGTGTGTGTGAATATGTGCATGTGTACACGTGTGTCTGTGTGTGTGTGTGTGTATGTACATGCATATGTGTGTAATATTAATAGTGGTGTTGACAGAATACTAAATGATAATAGTATTTTATCAGTGCATTGTGGGAAACGGTGATGTGTGCAGTTCTGTATACTTGAGGAATAAGTTGAATGTGGTTTTTAATTGTGATGTCAGGATTTGTTGCAATTTTTGACAATTTGTGTGTTGAAATATATATTGATTCTACAGGGCTTTGATTATATATTACACAGAACGGTTTGCCTCAAAGTACACAGTGGTATTTCCAAACAGTAGCAGGTCTGCGGGTGAGATGTGGGGGTGGAGAAGGGGGGTTGGGGCCTGAAGGGTTGCCAGATCAGTCAGATCAGGTCTTCTCCCTCAGTGTTGGGGGCTGAAATACCCCAGAGCCAAACACCTACCCCCAACCCCCTCAGTGTTGAGGGCTGAAATACCCCAGAGCCAAACACCTACCCCCAACCCCCTCAGTGTTGAGGGCTGAAATACCCCAGAGCCAAACACCTACCCCCAACCCCCTCAGTGTTGAGGGCTGAAATACCCCAGAGCCAAACACCTACCCCAACCCCCTCAGTGTTGAGGGCTGAAATACCCCAGAGCCAAACACCTACCCCCAACCCCCTCAGTGTTGAGGGCTGAAATACCCCAGAGCCAAACACCTACCCCCAACCTCCTCAGTGTTGAGGGCTGAAATACCCCAGAGCCAGTGTGTGTAATAGTGTGTTTGCATGTTGTTGTCTCTCCTCTCCTCTCTTCCGCCTCTCCTTCTCTCCTCCTCCTCTTCTCTCCTCTCCTCTCCTCCTCTCCTCCTCTTCTCTCTTCTCCTTCTCAAGTACCTTCCTAACTCCTTCTTGCATGCCCTCATTCCAGTGCTCTAGGTCACTGGGAAAGTGAGGTTACGATGGTGTGTGTGTGGTGCAGGCCGTGTGTTTGAGCACCTGCGTCACCCACACCGCCGCAGAGACGCACACTACACCCGAAACACTCCAGCGCCATATTTGGGACAGAGCTGGTTGGCAGGCGCTTGCGTGTTTCCGGTAGCTTGCGTACCAGCGCTGCCGTGTGGGATGAGCGAGCGCTTCAAGCTCCCAACTGTAATTGACCACCCTCTTTATTGCAAAGGTGGCTGCATTAGTGTAATAATGATGAATGGAGATCTCGTCTTTAAAAGAGGCTGTGAGCTGACGTGACTCCCCCCGTGCAGGGACGTGTATGGACGTATCCATAATTGACTGCACAGATTGGTTCAGGTTGTTAGTCACCCCACCTCAGCACCCCCCCCCCCCTCTCCTCTGTGCGCTGCCAGGTTTCGGCTTGGTTGCCGTGGTTTCGGTCCCCTTCTGGCTGAGGCGACGGGCCTGTCGGGTCCTGTCGCTGCTTCCTGCCAGTGTCCTGCACGCGCTCCCTGCGCACACGTGCTCTGTCCTGGGGACCTTTCTGGTTCGCCCTGATAAAATCTCTGTCCCTATTGCGTTGCTTCGGGCCGTTGTCAGCACATCGAAACCGCTGTGATTTCTGCGGGTTTGTGTGTGTAGCAGTGAACACGGTGCGTGTTGCGATGACAGTAGTATATCTTTTTCTTGGGCCCCTTGTGTGTGTGTGTGTGTGTGTGTGTTGGGGGGTGCATGTGTGTGTGTGTGTGTGTGTGTGTGTGTGTGTGTGTGTGTGTCGGTGGGAAACCCTCGCAGGCACATTCACACAGGCTGTCAGTGTGCGGGGGAGGGGGGAGGTGGAAGTGCAGGCCAAGAGCAAACACACCAAATTGGTGTGGGCGGGGGGGGTCGTTGATGGGGGAACACCCCCCCCCGTGCCCCGTGCGGGGTGGGGAGAAAGTGGCCAGGCAGCTAAATGTGTTGCTGCAGGAGAGAGATTACAGCAGCCATTGGGGAGGCACGCATGGAGGCACACTTGCACAACACCTCCCAGGTGCTGACACCAGTGCAGGCCGACTCTGGAAGCATGTCACGGCTCCAGTGGTACGCGACGCAACTGCTCTGCCTTGAGCAACGTTAACGTACGTTAGAGATTCAGAACGTTAAACAAACAAACCAGTGAACGGTGTAAATAAGTAAGGTGAGCAGAGAGGTGGGGAATTCTGCCATCGTGCAGGATCTTGTTGGTGTATCAGATTTTGGACTAGGTGCTGGGCTAAATGAAACCGAGTCCTCTGAAATTAAAAATAATAATTCTGTCTGTTTTTGTTTGGTTTGTTTTGCTTTTGTTTGTTTTTTGTTTGTTTGTCTTTTTGTTTATTTTGCTTTTGTTTGTTTTTCTCTTTTTGTTTGTTTTTGCTTGGTTTGTTTTGCTTTTGTTTTGTTTGTCATTGTGTTTGTTTTTTCTGCTCAGTGCGCTGGTGATCACCGCCATCTTTGACAGGAACATCACATGTCGGAAAGCTGCCTCGGTGAGTGCTGGGAGCAGTTACATGGTGCATTAACGCACGGGCAATACCACGGGGGCAATAACACGGTCCTCCTCCCCTCCACAGGCCGCCTTCCAGGAGAATGTGGGCAGGCAGGTAGGAGCAGAGCACCATGGCCGCACACCATGACGACCAGGCTCTCCCAAAACCGTACCACCCCAGGGCCCCACGGGGCCACACGGCCTCTCACTTACAACGGCTGTGCAGCTCAGTACAAACACGCGTGTAGAGTCTCATTGAGGAGCATCATTAGGAGTATCATTCGAATCATTAGGAGTATCATTCGAATCATTAGGAGTATCATTCGTTATCACTGGGCTTGTCTGTCAGAGTGCATAAGCTTATTAGATGTTTAGTGTGTGGTGTAGTGTATTTCCAGTCCAGCCGAGGATCCGTACAACTCTGAGGTTTCTGAGGTTTCTCTCCGCAGGCTACGTTCCCCCACGGTATCGATATCTTAACAGCCGCCGACTACTTTGCTGTTGGGAACCTGAATAACTGCTACCTGACCATAAGGTAAGGCACGGTGCCGAGATGGTGGGGTGGGGGTTGTCGGGGGGGTTGTCTGGCTCACTTCAGACACCTGTCTCTCTAATGGGAGGATAAGGCTGGACGATATATCGTTTGTTAATTGTCATCGCAGTATTGTCCCTAGCAATACGGATATTGCAGAAGATTTCTCTTTTAAATCACAAAATGATTTGACTGTATGCTGTGAGCATCCTGCCCGGTTACACTTAGATGCAGTCAACTGCAGCAGTCAGGTTACAAAAGTACTCCGACGAGTGTATAAAACATTTATCAGATGAACACAGGCTGTTCTTTAGGTATGTTCTCTAGGTCTTGAGTCACACACATGCCAGTGTAATCGCAGTAGTGCTTTTCCTCATATCGTCCAACTCTACTGGGAGTACTGTGTCATTCAAATACTTGCAGCATGTGTCTGAAGTCGAATGCAGAAGATGCAAATGAGCTACTTTGCATACTGGAAGTCAAAAGGCAGCTCTGTCGTCGGCGAGGGGGTCCACCCATGGCTGAAATGCAACCCAGCAAGGCGTCCAGATTGCTAACCTCGGTTAACAAGAGGAACAATGTGGAATATTCTAGCCTCAGGCTGACGAAGCAACGCACTCCGCAAATCACATCCTCCTTCGTCTCAGAGCCACTGCCTGAGGCACTGCTTTAGAAGTCACCATGTTAGTGCCCTCTGAAGTGGACCCCAAATCCACGGACCCGTCCCGGTTTTGGTAATCGCTGTAATTGAAGAGCTGAGGAAAGTGATTGGCTGCTTTGTTGCTACGCCTGTCTGGAGGGTGGAACGTCTGTGGGTTGAATACCTGTGTTCTACAGTATAAACTGACTAGCAGTGTAGTTTAAACGGACTAGCAGTGTAGTTTAAACGGACTAGCAGTGTAGTTTAAACGGACTAGCAGTGTAGTTTAAACGGACTAGCAGTGTAGTTTAAACCGACTAGCAGTGCAGTATTAACTGACTAGCAGTGCAGTATTAACCGACTAGCCCTGGTCAGGACAAGCCTGAGGTGTTTAGTGTCTGTGCTGTGTTGTACTCATGGTGTTATCTGGGAATAACAACCACATCAACTGCTGATTGCACCTTTAATTAGGAATTGGCTTTTAAATAAACACGTGTCACTAATGAGATCTTGCTAACTGATCCTCACCTGTTTGTTTTGTGTGTGTGTGTTTGTTTTAGCCGGAAACCTTTCATTTGATTTAGGGTAACACACGCCCTCTGCTCCCTCTTCCCCCAGCGTTTACATAGCGGGCTTTGAAGAGTACACCAGGCCTCTAATCGACCACCTGGTGACCCGGAAGATCAACCACTGGGACGGGTAAGGAGGCGGAGCTGCCTGCCTGACCTCTGCCTCCGCGGCTCTGAGCGCATGCCGCTGAGACGTCTAACCAAAGCCCTCTGCTTCCGCGTCCAGGGCGATCCGAGAGCTGGCCGCCAAGGCGCTGCACAACCTGACCCCGTGTGCCCCGGACTACATGGCCAACACAGGTGAGGGCGGAGAGTGGGTGGAGAGAGGGCGGAGAGTGGGCGGAGCCTCCGCCACGGAGACACCCGGAAGCCGATCAGCCATGTTGATGGTGTGTGCGGACGCTAGCCACTCCCTCTTTCATCTTCCTCTTAGTCCTTCCTCAGCTGCTGGCGGTTGCCACGGGGATGGACCTGCACGGGCGGCACGGGGCCATCCTGGCTTGTGCCGAGATCACTCACGCCCTGTACGAGCTGGGTTGCCAGAGCAACAGGTAACCGTACATGCCGCTATTACAATTGCATGCTAGATAATATGTGGAGGTTCTAATGAGTTACATATAAATAAATAAATAATTGAATAAATTAAAATAAATTATAAATAAATACAAACAAGTAACCAGTTGTGATTTATTGGGACGCTCCCAGTGTAGCTGCATTTCGGACACTGGTGGTAATGGTCCAAGACACCAGGTGCAGATAAACCACACACACACACACACACTGACAGCAGGGACATTCCTCTCCCTGCTGTCTAAGAACGAGTGTGTTGTCCTAGCCGGGGTGTGATAGCACTGCTGCTGCTCCCGTCGCTGCTCAACACTCGTGTCCTCTTCATTCGGCACTCTTGGCACCTCTGTCCGTGTGTGTGTGTGTGTGTGTGTGTGTGCGTGTGTGCGTAAATGGCCTGCATATTTCCCGGGTCACTGAAGGCATTCAGACCCACCCATCTGGCACGAGCATTCCTGTCGAAGACGCGTCTAAAAATAACGCCGCTGATGGTCCCTGTGCTGTCACTTCTTTCAGGCCGGTCACAGACTTCCTGTCCGCAGACACCGTTCTGGCTCTCCGGGGGATTCACCAGAAGGTGAGCAACGTTTAGCCTTTCGGCCTCGTGATTGGTCACGACGCCTTAACGATTTCACCGTTTATGTGCATGTTGTTATTGAAGTCATTAATGCGTTGCTTTCTGACATCTCAGACGTTAATCCTGTATTGTAATATCTCCCCCATTAAAAATAATAATAATCTCCACCTTGGCAGCTCTGTGACAGAAAGCAGTACAGGTGAGCTTCTCTCTACCTGCTGACACTCAAACGCAGGGCCAAGATTACAACAGCCTGCTATAAAAAGGGAGGCACAGATTACGCGGTGAGCTGTACAGGTTTTTCCTCTCCCGCAGGGGTCTTGGCGGAGAACTGATGAAACCAGCAGGTAAATCTCCTTTTCTTCCCAACTATGCGCTCGCCTCGGCCTAACCCCGCTTCCAGACCTTAATCTGACACCTTACACGACCAATCAGGGCGTCCGGAGCGCCCGTGTCCCTGGGTGGAGCCTCGGGGCCGTGCATGAGAAGCTCCGGGAGCGGGGGCGGGGCGGGGCGGCCCGTCCGTCAGCTTTCCCGCGTGTCATGCAAATCCGTCTCCACTTCGCCCAGGGTGCTTTCTTTCTGTTTTGTCGTGAGTGTGTGTGGGTGAAGTGGGCTGACACTCCAGAAAATGGCCGGGTTCGTCCGAGGTGATAAAATATCGGGTTGGTTACCCTCATGGGCGTCACGGGAGGGGCGACGACGCCAAGTTGAACATAACCTGGCACGCACGAGGGGGCAGGAGCTCGGGGAAGTGCCGTTGTGACACGCTCGTAACAGAATGATACGCGGCCTCCCGCGGCATGCCTTTCCTCTGAACGCGTTGACCTCTGACCCTGACCATCTGTCCTCTCCTTCACCTGCAGTCTGCGTCCTTATCCAGAAGTTGTCCTGCTCCAAGATGCCGTTCAGAGGCGACCCAGTCATCGGTGAGTCGGTTGGGCCTTCGAGCACGGCTCAGTTCTTGCGTTCACACAGTGACTGTGATGACGAGCTCCGCCATCGGCCCTGTTTCAGCACGTGTAGCACCACTGCAACAGGCTGTTAAGTCCTTGAAAAGACATCAGATTGCCCCAGATGCCCTGCTGCCCCACTGCCCTGTTGCCCCTGTCATTGCTCTCTATGACAGAAAAGCAGTGTGTGCACTAACGGGGTTTGTGTGTTACAGACGACTGGCAGTCTCTGTTAGACGAGAGTCTCAGTGCCAAGCAGAATATCCAGGTACAGTGTGCTGATGCATGCAGAGCCATGTACTGAGTTTAACCAGTGTGTGTGTGTGTGTGTCTGTACTTTATTTATCTGTGTGTCTGTAAATTATTTGACATCTGACTTATGACAAAATTTAAGTAGACCCTTTAAGTCATTTTAATTAATGTGGACCATTCCAATATTCTTTTTTGTTGTGTGTGTGTGTGTGTGTGTGTGTGTGTGTGTGTGTGTGTGTGTGTGTGTGTGTGTGTGTGTGTGTGTGTGTGTGTGTGTGTGTGTGTGTGTGTGTGTGTGTGTGTGTGTGTGTGTGTGTGTGTGTGTGTGTGTGTGTGTGTGTGTGTGTGTGTGTGTGTGTGTGTGTGTGTGTGTGTGTGTGTGTGTGTGTGTGTGTGTGTGTGTGTGTGTGTGTGTGTGTGTGTGTGTGTGTGTGTGTGTGTGTGTGTGTGTGTGTGCGCACACGCGTGTGTGTGTGTGTGTGTGTGTGTGTGTGTGTGTGTGTGTGTGTGTGTGTGTGTGTGTGTGTGTGTGTGTGTGTGTGTGTGTGTGTGTGTGTGTGTGTGTGTGTGTGCGTGTGTGTGTGTGTGTGTGTGTGTGTGTGTGTGTGTGTGTGTGTGTGTGTGTGTGTGTGTGTGTGTGTGTGTGTGTGTGTGTGTGTGTGTGTGTGTGTGTGTGTGTGTGTGTGTGCGTGCGTGCGTGCGTGCGTGTGTGTGTGTGTGTGTGTGCGTGCGTGCGCGTGCGTGCGTGTGTGTGCGTGTGTGAGCCCTGTAGGAGGTAGCAGTTACAGCTCTGACATCTCTTTGTCAGCAGTACTACCAGTGTGACGCACACACACAAGGTAACCAGGAGCGTGTGTGCGTGTGTGTGTGTGTGTGTGCGCATGCAAACATACAGGTAGATTCCAGTAAAGTATTTAGTAAGTTCCAGTGAAATGTCAGCATGTGTCCATAGTATATTCACTGAATTCCAGTGGCACAATGGCAGGATGCAAGACAGACAGAGAAAGTGTCGTTTTCTCTGAGGTTTGTTTCTGTGCGTGCGTCTGCGTGTGTGCGTGTGCTGTGTGTGTGTGTGTGTGTGTGTGCGTGCGTGTGTGTGCGTGCGTGTGTGTGCGTGCGTGTGTGTGCGTGCGTGTGTGTGCGTGCGTGTGTGTGTGTGTGTGTGTGTGTGTGTGTGTGTGTGTGTGTGTGTGTGCGTGTGTGTGCGTGCGTGTGTGTGTGTGTGTACAGAGCGGTTGGTGGGCCGCTACGTGGCTGCGTTGCGAGCTGCAGAGGTTCAGAGCCGCAGTGGTGCCGCTCTTGCACTGGGAGCTCTACCACCATTCATGATCCACCACAAACTCCAGCAGGTACCGCCCACCTGGCCACGCCCACATGGCCACGCCCACATACCCAAACGCCGCCGTCGCAGAGCAGAGTCCCGTGTACAGTCTGCAGTCGTCCAAAATTCCAAACTCTCTGACTGTGAGCAGACAGCCTCATACAGACTGTGGTTAATCACTGATGCGTCACCACAGGTTCTCAACAATAGATGTAGCATGTTCAGGGGGACCAGATGTTCAGGGGGACCAGATGTTCAGGGGGACCAGATGCTCAGGGGGACCAGATGTTCAGGGGGACCAGATGTTCAGGGGGACCAGATGTTCAGGGGGACCAGATGCTCAGGGGGACCAGATGCTCAGGGGGACCAGATGTTCAGGGGACCTGACAGTGACTGATCTGCTGCTCCTCAGGTCCTCACTGGCCTTCAGGAAGCCTGCAGGGTTGTGCTGGGGCTGGAGGGCTTCACGGAGGCCCGGAGGGATGCGGCCACGGCGCTGGCCAGGTGAGTGTCCACACACACACACACACACGCCACATACACACACACACACACACACCTCCTGCTCCTCTCCTGTGCCCTTCAGCCCGCACAACCGGAAATTGATGATCTCACTATAAGATGTGTTGTGGTCAGCTTTACATGGCTGCCTTTTCTTAATCATCATCTCTGTGTGTGTGTGTGTGGGTGTGTGTGCGCGTGTGTGTGTGTACGGCTACGCCACTCTCTTTCCACCCCCTCTCAGGGTGTGTGTTACCGTGGGAGCCAAATCGCAGGGCAGTCCGGGCTGCGTGGTGTGTGAAGACAACGTGTCTGGCGTATACGATGCCCTTCTGGACTGCATGGCCGACTACACCACAGACAGCCGGGGGGACGTGGGAGCGTGGTGAGTGCCCCCGCGCCTTCCCCTGCTCCCCCACTAGGGGGCCGGCGAGCGCTGGCGCTCCTCTCAGCCTGGGGCTCGTGCAGAGAAGCAGAAACCAAGCGCTCCCGCTCTGACCCTGCACCTGACCTTTAACCCTGCCGCCATTCGCCTGTTTGACCCTTGCCCCCTGCCGCGTTCCAGGGTTCGCGCGGCAGCCATGACGGGTCTGCAGGACGTGACCCTGCAGGTGGCAGGCTCCGCCCCCGAGCTCCTCTCTCCGGACATGTGAGTCTGGCCCCGCCCAGATTTCTGACAGGACCGCCCCTATTCCTGCAGAGCTGCTAGCTGAGACTGAGGATATACAGTCCAGTCCTCTTAAACACCCTGTTAAAGCTGTGTGTGTGTGTGTGTGTGTGTGTGTGTAGTTGTCGACGTGTGATGAGCTGCGCGTGCGTGTGTGCGTGTGTGTGTGTGTGTGTGTGTGTGTGTGTGTGTGTGTGTGTGTGTGTGTGTGTGTGTGTGTGTGTGTGTGTGTGTGTGTGTGTGTGTGTGTGTGTGTGTGTGTGTGTGTGTGTGTGTGTGTGTGTGTGTGTGTGTGTGGAGAGTGTGTGTGTGTGTGTGTGTGTGTGTGTGTGTGTGTGTGTGTGTGTGTGTGTGTGTGTGTGTGTGCGTGTGTGCGTGCGTGTGTGTGTGTGTGTGTGTGTGTGTGTGTGTGTGTACTCCTCGGGATGTAGAAGGCTGTAGTGTCAGTGAGAGACCCAGGATCAGGTCTTATGACTCACTGCATACATAAACACTCACCCTGATTACTGCAGAAACCACAAGGGTTGAGACGCTTAATAGAGAGAAAACGGCCCCAGCGAGCCCTTCCTGTGTGTGTGTGTGTGTGTGTGTGTGTGTGTGTGTGTGTGTGGGCCTCCTCTCACTTCCCGTTCCTCTGGTTGCTGTCTTGCAGTGAGGGGGCGGAGTCTCTGAACTGGATGGCGGCGTCGGGGGCGTTCCCACGCGTGACTCAGCTGCTGCAGCTGCCTCTGTACCGCTACCACACGCTGCTGGGCCTGGCCGTGTCCGTGGGAGGCCTCACCGAGTCCACGGTACGCGCGCCGCTCAGCGCTGCCCTCTGGTGGATCCTCCGCGTAAAGGCGCCCTGACCTTAACCGTTACGCCGCCACAGCACAAACACGTAAATCCAGCTGGGCGGGAGAGCAACGTCTGCTCCCTCCAGGGGCGGAGGCAGCGCTGAGGGCGCAGTGCAGCCACTAGAGGGCGCAGTGCAGCCACTAGAGGGCGCAGTGCAGCCACTAGAGGGCGCCGTGTGCCGCGCTGCGCTGTGTGCCTCCGTCGGCGCTGTTGGGTCTGTGTAAGAGGGTCAGAGGCCGGGAAACGTAGGGCAGACGCCAACACCGAGCTCCTCCCCAAGATCTCAGCGTTTACATAATGACGTCTTGGCGCTGGATCTGAGGAGACAGGTTTGGCGGGCAGCTTCACGACGCCCTCCAGGTTCCCAGGTGACTCTGCATGTGGTTTGCCCAACGCTGGAAGCCCAGCTCTGTCTACACGGAGTGTGTTGCTGAAGTTCTCCCACGCCAGGAGCGCAGCTACAGCCCTGGGTCAGAGGTCATGCAGTGCAGACTCGCGTGCGGCGAGGTGAGCAGGCAGTCAGGACCTTTAGGAGGTGGGGACCTTTAGGAGGTGGGGACCTTTAGGAGGTGAGGACCTTTAGGAGGTGGGGACCTTTAGGAGTTGCTAGGAGCTTAATGTGATCCTGCCAGCACTGCCCATGAATGAAGCCACAAACACACCCATAACCGTCCTGGCCCAATCAGCTCTCTCCATCTCCACCCCCGGCCCAATCAGCTCTCTCCCTCCTGTGAGTATCGAGCAGTTTTTGCTGACTGTGCCAGCACAAGCAGACGTGTGAGATCTTCCCACAGTTGGTGTGAGATCTTCCCACTCGCTGTGCATGTGTTCATGTGTGTGTGTGTGTGTGTGTGTGTGTGTGTGTGTGTGTGTGTGTGTGTGTGTGTGTGTGTGTGTGTATCCACAGGTACGCTTCTCTTCTCAGTCCCTGTTTGATTACCTGAAGACAATCCAACAGGACAGCGCCGCCCTGCTGCAGTTTGGAGACATACTGCTGCAGATCTTCAGAGACAACCTTCGCAATGACAGGTATAGCCACGCCCCCCACTGCCCTCTCTCAACATAGCCACGCCCCCCACTGCCCTCTCTCAACATGGCCATGCCCCCCACTGCCCTCTCTCAACATGGCCACGCCTCCCACTGCCCGCTCTCAGCATAGCCACGCCTCCCCCTGCCCTCTCAGCATAGCCACGCCTCCCACTGCCCGCTCTCAGCATAGCCACGCCTCCCCCTGCCCTCTCTCAGCATGGCCACGCCTCCCACTGCCCTCTCTCAGCATGGCCACGCCTCCCACTGCCCTCTCTCAGCATGGCCACGCCTCCCACTGCCCTCTCTCAGCATGGCCACGCCCCCCACTGCCCTCTCTCAGCATGGCCACGCCCCCCACTGCCCTCTCTCAACATGGCCACGCCTCCCACTCGCCTCTCTCAGCCCCACTCTCATCAAATGTGTTATATCATTACATGTGTTATGTGTTGCATCAAACGTGTTCTAGATTTGAGGGGAGTGGGAGGAGCTTGGGTCATAATCCGCATATATTCCGCATATATTAGAATGTCATATTCCATCCTGCTCCGTGTCGTTTACCCTCCGTCAGAGTGTCTGTCCCTCTGCTGAAGATGCTGGACCAGATGCTGTCTAACGGCTGCTTTGAGCTCTTCGTCCGTGAGGAGAGGTGAGCAGGGGCTTCCACTCACACCCCCCTTCCAGCCCTGCTCCTCATCAACCCACTCGTGTGTGTGTGTGTGTGTGTGTTATTTCTCTCCCCAGTCATCCGTTCTGTGTTGAGCTGCTGACTCTCTGTAAAGAGGAGATCAGAAAGTCGAAGGACATTCAGAAGCTTCGCTCCTGCATTGCTGTGTAAGCACGTACTCATTCATACACACACACACACACACTACCGAGTCCTGTAGACTGGGCATAGATCATCATTTCCTAAAAATGTATATATAATTTCTGAATGAAAATCATTCCTCTTGGAACTGGAGAACTGTTTTATTGAAGAGCTGGTTGCTCCTCTCAGCTGGGTGTTGTAGTCCTGCCCCTCTCTCAGCTGGGTGTTGTAGTCCTGCCCCTCTCTCAGCTGGGTGTTGTAGTCCTGCCCCCTCTCTCAGCTGGGTGTTGTAGTCCTGCCCCTCTCTCAGCTGGGTGTTGTAGTCCTGCCCCTCTCTCAGCTGGGTGTTGTAGTCCTGCCCCTCTCTCAGCTGGGTGTTGTTACTCCCTCAGGTACTGCGGCCTCATCCAGTTTCAGGGTCATGTGAGGACGACGATCCTGGTCCAGCTCATGATCCTGCTATGTCACCCCTTCCCTGTGGTGAGTGTGTGTGTGTGTGTGTGTGTTTGTTCATGTGTGCATGGGCATGTCTGTGCTTGGTTTTGTATTTATATAAATCTTCTCACTCTTGCTCTGTTTATCTTCTTTCCTTCCTCTCTCTCTCTCTCTCTCTCTCTCTCTCTCTCTCTCTCTCTCCCTCTCTCTCTCTCTCTCATTAGATCAGAAAAGCGACCGCCAGTCAGGTGTACGAGATGCTGCTGACCTACGATGATGTCGTGGACGTGGCGGTGCTGGATGATGTCATGACCCTGCTCAGTGACACTAACTGGTGAGCGTCCACACGCGGACACGCCCTTCTCCACCCGCTCCACCCGCTCCGTGACCTCACTCATGCCACCTTTCCTTCCATCTCCTAGGGAGAGTGACCTCGCCACGGTGCGGAGCCACAGAAACCAGCTCTGTGATTGGCTGGGAGTGCCACGCCCCACACTGCTGACCAAGGTAACATGCTGGGACCCTAAAGAGCCCCGTAATCTGACTCTTACAACAACTCTCGTCTGCTTGTTCTCTACACTTTTTTTTGCTTTGTAATTATTTTCTTTAGCCTTCCCTTGTATCCAGGGCTTATAACATGGATGCTTAATACCTTGTGAGCATGGTCAGCTAACGTAGCTCATGTTAGCGTTAGCACTTAGCCTGGGTCAGACTCTTAGCCTGGGCTGGAGCTTCCTATGGTGTTTGGGAGACACTGGGGACACTATGAGAGTGGCTTTGCCAGGGTAATATGTGTGTGCCGTGTCCGTGCCGTGGGTGGACGGCCGTGTCCGAGGCTCGACCGCACTGCCACAGGTTCCCGTCTCTCGCCAGACGCCCCACAGCGTCCTCGTGCCGCGTAGCCATCCCAGCATGCCCTGTGGCCTACGCACGGCCCCTTCTTCTCTCCGCCCTTGACCCTGAGCTGGTGTGAGAACGCAGCACGCCCACACAACAGCTGTGGCATCTCCAGCAGAGACCTGCGTCTGCATTCTGCACCCACATCTCCTTCAGACCCGCTCTGCCTTCTGATTCACTGCTCTAAAATTAAACTGTTCTAATATTCACTGTTATAGTATAACTAATATAACCGCTGGCTGTCGAGAACCATAATGGTGAAAAGTGTAAACGGATTCACGATGCTGCGCGACTAGCATGCAGACTTCATGCTGTCGCTGAAACATCCACTTTTTTCATGAGCCAGTCAAATGCCATTTGATAAAATCAGGTCCCGCCCATAATTCTGCTGTTCCCTGCATCATGTTAAGGAAGTAAATCATGTTTTGGCTTCCGAATCATGTTGACTTTAATCTCGAAAGCGTCAGCTGGAATAAGAATCGGAAGCCCAACCCTGCCACACTGCCCCCCTCCCTCTCCCCAACTCCCCTCCTCTCTCTTCTGCCCGGTGTGTTTTTCTCTCCCATCTCTGTTTATCGCCTGTTCTCAGTAGTCTCCCCTGGATCTCCACCTGTCTCTCTCCACCTGTCTCCCTCTACTCCCCGTGTCCGTCCCCTGGGGCTCTCTTCTCTCCTGCTCCCCACTTAGTCTCCTGAACACCTCCCTCTTGTATCCAGCAGTGGCTGGGGACATTAGGCCAATCACAGCACCGACTTTCCAGGAAATGACTACTGCCAACCAATAGAAACGTGGCACTACTTGCTGTTTTTTTTTCTTACCATCACGGTAGCCATGGCGCAGTTTTTAGATACCACGATTTCGATCAGTATGAACAAATAGTGAACAGCCCGACTGCAGAGCTGTGCGTCCCTAAGCCCCGGTTCACGTCCCCCCGGTTCACGTCCCCCCGGTCACGTCCCCTCCTGTTTGTGTCCTCCAGAGTCCAGCGCAGCAGACGTCCTGAGCAGGAGGACAGCTGCAGGTTTTCCCAACGACGACGCCGCCACAGAGACTCGGCTGTTCCTCCGCACCGCCTCTGCCCTCCCACACACATTCCTCTTCAACCTCTGATTGGCTGGGCTGGAACGGCAGGCAGCCCTCTGATAGGCTGTGGGCGACTCTGAGCGGAACGTTACTGAAATTGTTACTATCTGTTAATAAATGGAAGAACACATGTTTTATGTGGTGGTGATGTTATCGTTTCTATAGTTTTATTTGTATTTTGGTGTGAGTCCCGAATTGTGAACTCGGATCTCTCACCGTTCATTCTAACTCATGTTCACACACTGTATGTAATACAGTTGTGAGCACTGAGTGGGTAGTTTTCGGGTTGACAGAAAGAAACCCAATAGCTCCCTCACAACGTGCATTAGTCGGGAGTTTCAGGAATGTTCTCTTATGTGAACACACCCACGCTATGATGATTGGGCTAAGAAGGGACACGAGTGTATGGGGAGCAGTTAAATTACCCACCTCACGCCGCACAACGGTTAGCAACTTGGCCCAGATCCGCTCAGGAAATGACGGTGCTGAAGCTCAACATAAACCTCCTCGCAATACTCCAGGGAAAATATGGAGGAGGCCCGTCGGCGTGGAAACACACCCCACCTGGGAAGCAGCACAGCTGCTCCTCCACTCAGCCAGAGGTACTACTGGTGCTGTTTGGGTAGGCGGAGCCACAAGTGGGGAGGTGGAGCCACAGGTAGGGAGGCGGAGCCACGAGCGGAGAGGCGGGACTCATTCCTCACGCTCTTTCGCTGGGCATTCGGGTGGAGGGAAGAAGGTGGTGCAGCACCACCCTTGCCCTGCCCAAAAGCGCTCACGAAGGACAGCAGAGGGGCCGTTGACGTGTCCAGGATGTGGCCACAGGACACCGTCTGCTATGACGTGTGTGTGACTCTCCACCAAGCCCTGTCCTAACGTCCCCCTACAACAGACACCACGTTAACGTGATACACCCCCACCCTTACAGCCGCTACGCATGGGTGGAGTCGCTGGCTCTGCTGTGCCCACAGATAAAGTGTCTGAACGTGAAAAGGATCCTCTGTGAATTATGAAAATTTAACCAAAGTGTTCAGTTTGGGTCTTAAAGGTGACAGACAGACCTTTGTCATCAAGTTGAACTAAATTCGCTGGACGTTGTGCATATCCACAAAAACAATGGAGGGGTTCATGTCATCTCTGACAGAAAATTAGTAACGACACCAGTTCACGCCCTTTCCCCCCCTATATCCCTTACAGGACGGCTTTGTGTTTGAAACAGCCGTGCGATCTGAGAGGTTCTTTCAAGAGGCACGTTAATGAAACGCCCTGTCAGGGTGGAGGTCTGGCCTTCTGCCTACCGCCTGCCTGGCACGTCACCCTCACAAGCTTCAGAGTTGGCAGGATGGGGAGCTGAGATGTTTATAAGACAAATGTTAAAGTTTTACAGTGCCAGGAATCTTGGGCTGTGTGTTTTTCGATGCTCGCACCTGAGCATGATGGTAACGGGTTGGCGTAATGTAGGTTCTTGGTCCTGTTCTGAGGGTCTTGCTGGCCATGGCGTGTGAATGTGGATAACCAGGCCGGGCGATCTGAGGGCAGGTCTGTCCAGCTCCCCACAGTCTCCACTGTTTTGGTTTGTCTGAGGTTTCATGTTCCCCTCCGTTCTGTAATTCGGTTTTAATTAATGTGTGGGTAGATAATTCCTGTTTTTGTAAAGTCGCAGAGTTTGTGTGTGTGTGTGTGTGTGTGTGTTTCGCCCCAGTAGATTGGTGGTAAATGAATCGGCTTTTACTGCACTGCTCAGAATCGGCAAGAATGCTAATAATTCTAAAGGGCTTACAGTTGGGGGACAGTAGCCATGGCAACGGCCCTCTCACAAAGGAGGTCTTTAAGCGAGCAGGAGAAGGTGGGTTTACCCACACCCGCTCCAGCAGGAGAACAGGACGGACCTCCCCCCCAACCCCCCCCGAGCCCTTTGCTATGGGGTTAAGAGAGAAAGACGGAGGTATCGACCTGCTCGACAGTGAACGCAGACACTGTGGTACAGGGACTTTAGCCTCTGGCGCTGCGCCTAAAGCCAGCCTGTAAGGGAGTGGTGGGTGGGGTTTACTCAACAGATGAGTCGTAACAACAGTCTTCACTTAATCAATAACTTTAGTGAGAGAACAGAAAAAGACCAGCGACCCTGCTGTGCAAAGACCCAGAACTGTTTGCCTGCTATACAGAAGCCCTGGGCCTTGGGGCCTTGGTGGGCCTGATTCTGTCCACTCTGTAACGTCGGGCGTGGTGTCGGCTGTGTGCATGTACGTTCTCCTCTCCTCTGCTGCAGGGGTTTGGGTAGGAGCATATTGCTCTAAGCAGGCACGTTTGCTGTATTTGGTGAAGTAACGCTGTTTCAGTGGAACGGTGATGCTGGTGATAGTTAGATAGGCGCTGCTTCCATACGTAGCTTTTACCACAGTCCGAAGATTAAAGGCGCAACCTTGACCGACATCCAGGCCGTACCTGGAGCCTTAACTGTAAGAGTATATTGAGCAGAATTGAAGACGGAACACGTGTCATTCGAGAGCTTCTAGACCCCCTGGTGGGAGCTGATCTTCATGACTCCTTCATGAGCTTAATTAAGGACGCTGGAGCAGGCAGCATGCAGTCTTGGTCTGGGCAGTGGGTTGATGTTGAGAGACCACCCCCCCCCACCCCCCACCCCTCAGTCCCTCTATAAATAAACCTGTTCATTACGGCCTTCTTCTGAAACGGAAGTCTCTGTAAACATCCATACTGGTTTTAAAACACAAATCGTCCTCGGATGTCTGCTGTTATTTCATTAATTTCCTGTTGGCCAGATCCGTCTCTTTATTAGATTTCCTCTCCTCTGGTGTTACTGAGGGTGCACGTCCGTGGGCGAAGCACGGGGAACAGGCTCGGTGAGTGTGTACTGCTGTACAGCTACACCAGTCAGTCGCTTCACATGGAGCTTTTTGCCGTTCGCAGCTGCTCTGGCTACGATCGCTCCGTCACCTGCCTGGGGCTGGGCGCTTCTGTGTGGGCTTGTTCAAACTGTAAAGTCATTATGACGGCTGCGGGTGTCTGGCGGTGTGCTAATGCCGCACGCCGACACGTTCACCTCATTACGGGGTAATGGGCCCAGGTTCCTCGCCGGAGGCTGAGCGCTAACGGCCTGTAGGCAGCGTAGCACAGACACTCACGGGTGCTGTAGGGGCCCGGAGGCTAGCAGGGCGGCCGGCTCCATGGTCCGTTTGTTCGGAACTGACCTGCGGTGCACCCAGCACTAACAAGGCCCTACATGGGGAATTATGTGTGACTGTGCATGACAGAACTGGGCAAGTAACCGGCTCCAGGTCATTTGAGAGTTTCTAGATCTCAGGGTCTAGATAAAAACTGCTCCGGGGGTCTCGCCGCTCTGCGTGGTGTTGTGTTGGCATCGCCAGAGCCTCCTGTTCACTCAGCTGATCATCAAAGTTTTACCAGGACGTATCAGAGCAGGGAAAAGATAAGTGACTGGGTCCCACTGGTCTGTGTTGTGCTCACCTAAAGCCACCTGAAAGGGTCTGAGAGCGACTTTACTCCTGCTGTTCGATGAGATGGTTTCTAAGCAACCAGATCGATTAGAAGAAGCTGCCCGTGTGGAGAGAATGAGGGAATAAAGATTTGTATTTCAGACCTGCATTGTTATTGGTGCTGCACGTTTTCACGCATGTTTACGGATGTTTCTGTGTCAGAAGGCAATATTTGATAACCCTGATCTCGTGGAATCGGCGGTTGCGCTCGAGTCCCTGAAAAGGACGTTTTCTTTTTTTTGTCTCCAAACTTGAAGTGAAATAGACATGATGCGTATTCTTTCATTATTCATTTTTTAATCTACCATCAAAGCTAGCTGTTTGTGTTTTTGCCAAGAGGCCAACATTCATCAAAACAAAAGCTAGGTGTGCACTTAACAAGACACTTGTGTATTGTTTTGTTTTCTTCAAAACGTAAAGGGTTGCAAAAAGTAGGATTTTCTTTGGAAATAGTCGAATAATGTAATTATATGATTGATCGAAATAGCCAAGATATTGCAATTACATGATTATATAAGAAACAGTAGGGACGCTGTAATTATGATTATGACAGTTGATGCGGTCTCGAGGAAACCGCGCTCTGCGTATCTGGCCAAAACGCCGTAATCGACCGTCCGAGAGTCATGCGCTCCCGGCCTAGGAAATTGCCACGTTGTTGTTTGGAATTATAGTGATTTGAGGTTATAGGCAGCTGGAATGTGGGTTAATTGCGGGACCGTGTGCTTTTATAGCCCAGGGGTTAATGGCCAGTCTGTTTTTATATAGCGCGTGCGCAAGGATGTTTATAGGCCGTTTGGTTAATTGAGCGGAGAGGCAAGACGCTGGCTCCGAGCTGACTGCTGAAGTCTAGAAATGTGTAGTATTTCAGAGGTGTTTATATAATTCAGCATTATAGCCGCATTATTTTGAAGTCTAAATTCTGTAACGTGGCACGTCTTGTTTGTGTGTATATCTTCTGAGCGGACCGAGCGTGTTGTCCAGTTTTACGGTAAACTTTCTGGACTGGTTGGCCGTTTAATATTGCGTGAAATCCAAGCACGGGACGTGCAGCTGGTCGCTCGAAGTTAGCGGTTCTTTTCCGTGTTGTTTTGGTGAGCGCTGAGCTCCGGAGACTGGCGGTGAGATCAGCGAGTGTGCACGAGCAGAGGCGCGGCCTGCAGAGGGCAGTTCCCTCGTGCTTCTCTGCTTTCTCTCAATCTGGTGTGTGAACCGGTCGTGTGATAAAGGTGACAGAACCTAATTAGCCTGTGTGTGTGTGTCTGTGTCAGTGTGTGTGTTTCCATCTCCCTGCAGCTGGGGGAGGAGAGGCACTCTATTTATCTGTGCGGACAGTCAGGAGGTCACTGTCCAGCTGTGTAGTCAGGGAGCTTCTAGGACGTTGCGAGTGTAACTCAATATGCTGACTGGGTGATCTGGGACTCGTCCAAGCGGTGATGTTTTGACTTTGCTTCGGCTTTAGTTCCATGTTAAACAGCCTCATTAAACAAACTCCGCTGCGGAACAGCCAGTATTGCTAAAGGAACACGCTAACATGGCCAATACGGAATGAAATGACCTCCATTCCTGATGGGCACCTTTAGCGCTCGCGGTCGCAGGCGCTCGCTGTGCGTGGTCTCCAGCCGTCGCCGCCCCGGCTGGGCTTTGCTTGCTGACCGTTCGGCCGTGGGATCCGGCGCCAGGGTCCCGGTCGGACCTGAAAATAGACGGCGTTTTCTGGCATCTCCCGTGGCTTGCGGCTAACCGTCCGTCTCCGCGGGGCCCGTGGCGAGCGGGCGAGCGTCGTGATTGGCTGCGCGCCAAACCCGGGGTCCCTCCCATGACCTCATCCTCTGTGACGGAGGGTGTATTTACGTCTCTTCAGGACTTTCCCGCCTTCTCTGCTCTGTTGCCGCGGCTGCCTCCACGCCCCCTGTTCCTTCTTGCGGTGTGAGGAGGGGCTTGGTGTCGTCGTCGGGGTCGTCCCAGTGCGGCTCGTGGTGAGCCCCCTCTAGGGGAGCTCGGGTGACTCGGCAGAGACGGCGGTGCTACACGAGGCTCAGAAGCTCCGTGGAGGCTGGACCACCTCCAGGATGAGCTCATCCATCTGGGGTCCTGCCAGCTGCCCTCCGCCCCGGTCTGCTGACCCTCTGCTGGGCTACGTGAGAGAGCAGTGAGTGTTCCACGCTCATCCCGGGCCCCCCCGGGCCGGACCCGACAGCTCCCCGCCGGTCCCTCGGCGCCTGGTCGGCTCGCCGCACCGCGCCGCTTCGTAGCGACCCGCGGAGGAGGTCCGATTCATTCTGGACGGAGGCCAGAACCGTGTGTCTTTGGACAAGCTTGGGCCGTCTCTGGAAGGGTGGTCCGGTCACGACATGCTGTCTCCTGTCTGATATGACGACTGGTGGACGCTACGCGTTTTGTGGGATTTTTGTGTTTTGATTCTGCGTGTATGCGTGCGTGTGTGTGTGTGTGTTTTGACTGAGTGTGTTTTGACTGTGTGTGTGTGTGTTTGTGTGAAGCCCCTTTCAGTGCACCGTCACTTTATCCCTTTGTGTGGAGCCCCACTGCATTGTGGGGGCCCTGCATGCGGGCCGAGTGTCATACATCACACCCGCGATGCAGACGCTTTCACGCTGAAGAATAATGAGGCTCGGTCTCACGGCGTGCACGGGTCTGACGGCCTGTATCCGCAGGGCGCTATAGAGTTACCGCCTGGTGATCCACTAGCAGACCTTTCTCTCTCACACACGCTTCCCCTATACCGTGCGTGTCAGGCCTAGCCAGGCTGTGTCTGTGTCAGTGTGGGGCCAGACCATACAGAGAAGTGTAGCAGTACAGTCACACGCGGCTGCTCCTCAGGTGGAGCCATCGAGAGGTCAGCACCATCCACAGAGACGTATCTTTTTACCTCTCCTCTACCTCCTCCTCTCATTTTGCAACTCCAATAGAATTCCACGCTAATTAAAAATCATTTTTCTCTGAGCGACCCTCGCGGATTAGCCGCAGGTCGTCTTCAAGATCAGGCTGAGCCCCCCGTGCCAGACGAGGTCTCCCCCGACGACCCCTCAAACCTGCCACCGGCCGTCCTTCGCCCAGGAGTGTGGTACGGACACGTCTGGGATGTCCACGGGGGACGGGGGCGAGCCCTGAGGTATGGGGGGAATTACCACAGGATCCAGCTCAGTCAGATTTAATGTCACGCGTGACTTCACGCTCTGCACTGTTCAGTTTCACCGTTGCTCAGAGTAACTGCTTATGACAAGCTTGACTTTTTTATTATCCCGACAGGAATCTACTGTATGTTTACATTCCTTTTTTATTTCATGCTGTCTTTCATACTACTTTTTCCCTCTCTCTCCCTCCTCCTCTCTCCTCCCTCCCTCCCTCTCTCCCTCTATTCTATATTAGAATTCAGCTCCTCTATTACAGTAGGTTGGCTCTAAAGGAAGCAACGTTAAAGAGATGGGACACTCCGGATGTCCTTACCTTAACAGCTCTGCTTATAAACCGATCTGTCACATAACCAGGAGGCGAATGCCCAGCATGCTGCCTCCGTGTGCTGCCTCTGTGTGCTGCCTCTGTGTGCTGCCTCTCTGTGCTGCCTCTCTGTGCTGCCTCTCTGTGCTGCCTCTCTGTGCTGCCTGAGTGTGTTGCTGCCTCTCTCTGTGCTGCCTCTGTGTGCTGCCTCTCTCTGTGCTGCCTCTCTGTGCTGCCTCTCTGTGCTGCCTCTCTGTGCTGCCTCTGTGTGTGCTGCCTCTCTGTGCTGCCTCTGTGCTGCCTCTCTGTGCTGCCTCTGTGTGCTGCCTCTCTGTGTGCTGCCTCTCTCTGTGCTGCCTCTCTGCGTCTGAGCGTCTGCGTCCTCGTTACCTCGTTGCCACCCCCTTCTGTTGCTCCGGCTCTGCTGCTGTCCTTCTCTTTGTTTGTTTGTTTGAACTGCAGGCTGTGGTGACTTTGTTTTGGGTTGGCAGACGGCGAGGACGGCGACGCGTGGCTCCGCTTTCTCGGCCGTGCCAGAGCTGCTCACCCCTGACCTCCCAGGCCCCTCCCATGTCGGCAGCAACCACACAGGATAAGGTCTCCCAACACCACTCACTGCCTACGGGCGGCGGGGGAGTGGAAATGCGTTTCCTACAGCTTCTCCCTTGGCGTCCTGCTTTCCTCCGTGGTGTAACGCACGGCAGACTCGGCTCATCTGTTAACCAGGAAGCCTTTCATCATGCTGGACTGTTTAAGCAGGAACACATTGCACTCCTGGTGTGATACGTTTCAGTGCAGGCTTCCCTGTGCAGGCTACGGAGCCTGTAGGCGTTTGTGATGTGGTCCGTCGTCGCTGTCCGCCCACACTGAGCTTGTCTGCACGTGTGCCGCCCCGCCGGAGTTGCCCGTGTCTTGCCGGAGTCGTGCCCGTGCGCTAGCGCCCGTGTAGCCATATCAGTGTGCACGTTAGTTTACGTGATGGTGTCCATGTGGAATGTCTCAGAGTTCTGAAGATACAGCTTGGAATGAGTTGGAGGAAGGGCAGGATGGAGGAATTTACCCCTCCTCCACCCCCACCCCCACACCCACCCAACCCCAGCCAGCAGGTGGGGCTGGGGGAGGCACTCCGCATGCCGCCAGTCTCGTGCTCTCAGCGCCTGCAGCCCCCTGTCACTTCTAATGACAGCCCACAGCCGGACGCCCACATCCGCTAGCCCCTCTGAGCTATTTTAAGACCTGAGACCCCAGAGAGGGTGAAATTACACCCAGATAACTTTAATCACTTCCATCAGCCACGGAGAGCTTTGGGGGGGGGGGGGCTTCATGCTAGAACTGCGAGGCCTGATTTCCTCGGTTGATGGTTCCCTCCGTGGTTATGGTATTCGACCACAGCAAAGGAGACGTCCTGAAACCTCGTGCTCAGTCCTTCCGAATCACCCACGTGAATGTTTGCGTTGTTCCAGCCCAGCGACCGAGCCTGCCGTCCCCTCGTCTGCCTGTGATCCGTGTCTCCTAAGGAATGGCGAGTGGAGCTCGCTAGCAGCTCCGGAGTCGCCGTCTTTCACAGCTGGTCGTGCTGGAGTATTCTGGGTGAAACCGTCCTGCAGGGAGAGAGCGATGGCTCCTGAGGGGAGCCGGCATGTGGGTGTGGCTTCTGTGGGAGTTCCATGCTCTGTCATTGGAGTACTGAACTGGACCACTCTGGCGACTTGGGATTTGATTGGCTGTTTCCTCTTTGTGTGTTACTGTCCCACTCTGTACTGGGGTCAGTACTGTCCCACTCTATCCTGGGGTCCGTACTGTCCAACTCTGTTCTAGGGTCAGTACTGTCCCACTCTATCCTGGGGTCCGTACTGCCCAACTCTGTACTGGGGTCAGTACTGTCCCACTCTATCCTGGGGTCCGTACTGCCCAACTCTGTACTGGGGTCAGTACTGTCCAACTCCTGTTGAGCAGTGATAAATGCATCTTGATTTTCTGGAGGCTCTCGGCATGGGATAAAGGACTGTATTGGACTATATTGGACTATATTGGACTGTATTGGACATTATTGGACATTATTGGACTGTATTGCTTCAGTCGATGTGCACTTGCATGCTTGAGTGTATATACTTGTGTTGTGTGTGCGTGTGTGTGTATTCGTTGTATTTATGGATAAGTGTGTTCTTGTGTGTGTGTGTGCATGGCTGAGTTTGGTGGAGTGGGGAGTGTGTGGGTAGAGGGAGAGGATGGGGCCTGTTAGCCCTGATTGCTCTCTGCTGTTTGGGAGAAGCCTGTGATGTGGTGATGGGGTTTCTTGCACATGGAGACCATCTTTCAGTGATCTTCCTCCTATCCTCCTCCTCCTCCTGTCTGCTACAAAAGACCTTTTCAAAAGCTGTGGACATCTGTAGTATCTGTTAATACACGTGCACACACACATACCTCCTACCTCTGACAGGCCTGTGTAGTTCACCCCCAGTCTTGCTCTTAGAGGCGTTGTCTTCTTTCCACTGCGTTTACATTAGTGCGTGTCTCAACATAACATACAGCTCTCCGTGCGTTAGCGGCCAGCTCTAGTATATAACCTCCTGATACCTCCTAACAGTCTGATACTGTTTTAATAGTACTGGGTGTAACTGGACCATCCTGCTCTGCTGAAGGGCTACGGGGCTACGGGACTACGGGGCTACGGGGCTACGGGACTACGGGGCTACGGGGCTACGGGACTAAGGGACTACGGGACTACGGGGCTACGGGGCTACGGGGCAGTAAAGGTGTTTGTTCCAGCCACCTCTGTCCTGTAGTGTCCTGCGGGATTCTTCTTCGGTCTGCGGGACCCCTGTTTGAGCCTCTGTGGTTTAGGTTGAGGTGGTGGACTTTTCACCGTCCTCTGTGACTGTCTAGGATACCAGTGACTGGGATAGAGACATTTCACTCAACAGCAGTCCGCAGTCTTCTGTACAAGGGGCTCACAAAGACGTCTCACTCATTACTGCCCCACTGCGCACACGTACAATCCTGTATTCTGTCTACATTCCACTGTGTGTTGACTGAGATGTATGTGTGTTGAGGACTCTCATCCATGGCGATAAACAATCTGAGTCATGGGGATTAACTGGCCACACCCCCTTGCCTCAGGGTAGTGAGCATGGCCACACCCCCTTCCCTCAGGATTGTGTGCATGGCCACACCCCCTTCCCTCAGGATAGTGAGCCTGGTCCCACCCCATCAATTCAGGGTAGTGCACCTGGCCCAGGGGTCAGCACAGCCCTGCTGCGTGCTTTGGAAACAGGATATGTGTGTGTGTGTGTGTGTGTGTGTGTGTGTGCGCGCGAATCACTCAATCCCCATGTTTTTGGTGTGTATGTGAAAGTCCAGCCCCAGCAGGTGTGTGGAGCTGAAGTATGCCCTCTCCTCTGAGACGATGATGTGGCCATTACCGCCCTGTCAGCCATGTTTAACAGCACACAGCTCCTTCACAAGTCTACAGAGACTGCACTGTTGCTACAGATCACCGGTGGTCTAACACAAACCCCCTGCTACCAGGGACATTTTGGTTAAATGAAGTTGTGCACTAATTCGGATGGCTTGGCTGTGGTCCTGGCTAATGAGGTAGTGTAATGAGGTACTTTTATGAGGTAGTGTGATGCCTCTGGGATGGGCGGGGCATAGCAGGCTGATGTGAGGTCACATGGTCCTTTAGCTTCTCTGTGCAGAGGCTCAGTGCACACATCTCTCTCCCTCTCATTTCTGTTTATCATTCTGTCTTTATCTGTCTCTCTCTCACTTTCCTTTTCTTTCTCCATCTCTCTTTATATCTCTCCGCATCTCTGTCTCATTCTCTCTTTCTCTCTCGGTCCAACTCTCACTCTTTCTGCCTCTCACTCTTTCTGCCTCTCACTCTTTCTGCCTCTCGTTCTCTCTGTGCTCCCATCGTCACTCTGCGCCTCTGCACCTGTTTCTGTGGACACACAGTCTCCCATTTCCTGTGTCCCCTGCAGAACCATTTGGCTGACGAGTGTGATGTCACAGCAGCTGAAGGTTATTGTTAATGGACATGGCCTGGAGTTCGTCTCCGTCCCCTCAGGCACTTGCTGTACAGGCTACTGCTTCTGTCTCCCTCTCTCCCTCCCTCTCTCCCTCCCTCTCTCTCTCTCCCTCTCTCCCTCTCTCCCTCTCTCTCTCCCTCCCTCCCTCTCTCCCTCCCTCACTCCCTCCCTCCCTCCCTCCCCTCTCTCCCAGATTAATGTGTCAGTGACTCTGCTGTCTGGATGGAATATCAAACTATAGCGCGTCTCTCCCTGATCCCGGAATTCCCCCTGTAGCCACAGACGGCTCAGGAATGTCGCCTTCCCCAGGTGTCTTTACACTTCACCTCGCTGGTTTTCTCTCTTTTTCTCTTTCCCATTCTTCTGTCTTTCTCTCCACACATCTCTTTTCGTGCCCGTTATTCTCTCTATAAATCTTTCTTTACTGCTTATACTATTATACTCGTACTACTGCTGTTGTGCAAGTAATTTGTCTCTTTAATCTGCTAATTTCTACTACTTTAATTTACTTTATTAAATTTACTTTAATACTACAAGAAATATTGCTACTGCAGTTATTAGTACTAGTACTACTACTAATATTGCTACTGATATTACTTTCAGTACTTGCTACTGAGATTACTACCACTATAGTACTTCTAGTAGTACTACTACTGAGATTACTACCACTATAGTACTTCTACTAGTACTACTACTGAGATTACTACCACTATAGTACTTCTACTAGTACTACTACTGAGATTACTACCACTACTTCTACTAGTACTACTACTGAGATTATTACCACTATAGTACTTCTACTAGTACTACTACTGAGATTATTACCACTATAGTACTTCTACTAGTACTACTACTGAAATTACTACCACTATAGTACTTCTACTAGTACTACTACTGAGATTACTACCACTATAGTACTTCTACTACTACTACTGAGATTACTACCACCACCACTTCTACTAGTACTACTACTGAGACTACTATAGTGGTAGTAGTCTCAGTAGTAGTACCACTATAGTACTTCTACTAGTACTACTACTGAGATTATTACCACTATAGTACTTCTACTAGTACTACTACTGAGACTACTACCACTATAGTACTTCTACTAGTACTACTACTGAGATTACTACCACTATAGTACTTCTACTAGTACTACTACTGAGATTACTACCACTATATAGTACTACTACTAGTACTACTACTGAGATTACTTCTACTAGTACTACTACTGAGATTACTACCACTATAGTACTTCTACTAGTACTACTACTGAGATTACTACCACTATAGTACTTCTACTAGTACTACTACTGAGATTACTACCACTATAGTACTTCTACTAGTACTACTACTGAGATTATTACCACTATAGTACTTCTACTAGTACTACTACTGAGATTACTACCACTATAGTACTTCTACTAGTACTACTACTGAGATTACTACCACTATAGTATAGTACTTCTACTAGCTACTACTACTGAGATTACTACCACTATAGTACTTCTACTAGTACTACTACTGAGATTATTACCACTATAGTACTTCTACTAGTACTAGTGCTACTACTGAGATTACTACCACTATAGTACTTCTACTAGTACTACTACTGAGATTACTACCACTATAGTACTTCTACTAGTACTACTACTGAGATTATTACCACTATAGTACTTCTACTAGTACTACTACTGAGATTACTACCACTATAGTACTTCTACTAGTACTACTACTGAGATTATTACCACTATAGTACTTCTACTAGTACTACTACTGAGATAATACCACTATAGTACTTCTACTAGTACTACTACTGAGATTATTTACCACTATAGTACTTCTACTAGTCTACTAGTACTACTACTGAGATTACTACCACTATAGTACTTCTACTAGTACTACTACTGAGATTACTACCACTATAGTACTTCTACTAGTACTACTACTGAGATTACTACCACTACTGCACTTCCCTACTGTTTTTCTGTTTGCAACGCCAGGGTTGGAGTTTTAGAGGGGAATGTGTGACTGAGTGTGTGTGTGTGTGTGAGTGAGTGTGTGTGTGAGTGTGTGTGTGTGTGGGGAGGGTTTAATTGGAGCTGGAACTGACGGGGGCCAGAGCCCACAGCTCTTTTTCCACCAAACACAAGGAGTTGCTGTGGCGACAGCGTCACATGTGGCTCAACCCTGCTGCGCTTCCTCTGTCTCTGCCCTTGTGTTTGCGCGGCTGCAGATGTGCTGCCATGTGACATGCAGACTTTTATCACTCCACAGCCAATCCCAAGCACATGGGCCAGCGAATATGTAACGCTGGCCAGCCATTGGCTGCTGCACTACCTGCCTAACTCCGCCCTCCTGCCTTATTGGCCCTCATTGCCTTGCGTGCTCCTGGTGCCTGGCGGGGTGGGAGGGGTTTTGGAGTGAAGCAGCCCCTTTTTTATAGAAACACAACATTATTATCTTCGTTATTAATCCCCTCAATTTTCTCCCTAATTTGTATCGAATTCCCACCTGTCAGGTAAGTCTGCCCATCACACACCATCCAGGCAGGGTGTGTATAGGAGTGAATACAGGTGTATAGGAGTGTATTCCTATGAGGTTTTTGGTTAGTTCCCAAGACCCCGACACACTCCTGGCTCCAGCCATGAAAAAAGCCTGATAAAAAAAACCTGATGAAAAAGCCTGAGGAAAACGCCTGAGGAAAACGCCTGGTGTAACCGCTGTAGCTGCATCTTCTCACTCGACAGGTTCACGATGGTCAGGCGTGAGATGTTTGCGCTCCAGGTTTGATGCCCCTTCATGTGTTGGCAGGTTTATTTGCGCTGCTAATCAGTCAGTGGCAGCTGTGCCGGCCGAACTACTGCCCCCCGAGCTGGGTAGCACGCCTCCCGCACAACATCCCCCTCCACCATGTAACCCCCGCCCCCCCCCCGGGCAAACAGGGCCAGGTGCCCCGCCTTCTGAGCAGCTATAACCCGCCCCTTGGAAGCCCTGAGCCATCCAATTGGAGCGATTTATGGCCCAAAGTCACGTTCCTGACTCTCTTTATTTTCAGCTTCTCCAATAGAACAAAGGATCTTTGTAGGGCACAGGGCCTGGTACAAGGTGGGCGGGTTTATTGAAAGGGGCGGAGAGCGTGATTAGTGAGTTTGGAGATGTGGAGATGTGTTTCTGAGGGCAGCCGAGCGTTTCGGCCCGTCTCTGGTTCCAGGAGCATAATCCTACCTAGAACCTTTTGGCTTGGACCATCTAGAAGATCACTAATATAAACATTCTCCTCTTAACTGTCTTTCATCTCAATGACTCACTTTACCTCCCCATCTAGCTGGTGCTTTGGCTTCATCCTTCTCCATCACACACACACACACACACACACACACACACACTCACTCTCCACTGAACTCATGGCAAAACACCTCCTTAGCTCTGCTTTTTAGATCAGGAGGCTAAAAATGTCTTCAGGAAGACGGTGACGTCCAGCACCACCAAGCCAGATTATGCAGAAAACAGTCCGAGGGAAAATCGTCATAAATTCCTATTTCTATCACATGCCTGTATCTAGAGAAGGAAAGAAGTATCAGCGAAGGAGCTCTGAGTTTCAGCAAACCAGAGTTCGCCTCTAACTACCTTCATACGAGCTGGTTTTCATTATTCAGAACAATATTTAACCGTGAATAAAACATTACTGCTAATGAGGTTATGAATTAATGGTTCGCAGAATTCTATAATGCCCACAAACCAGTAAAATCTGCAGTTCTCTTCATAATGTGTGTGTGTGTGTGTGTGTGCATCTGGAGGTTGGAGGACCCGTGCCGATGTTGGGACTAAAGTGAACCAGATGGGGTAAATGGAACACACTACATTTCTGTGTGCTGAAGTCATTCTCTTGCTGGTTGAGGGACTGCATATCCACACACACACACATGCACACACACATACACGCCAAGCAGGTAACACATACTGTATATCCCAGTGAGATTGTACTGTGTTTGGTAATAGCAGAAGAATAAGTGTACAACATAAGCTTGTTGATGTATTAATATAAATATATGCTAGGTTGGTTAGGATTAGCTCCGGTAGCTAGCTTAGCTACCAAGCTAGCACATATTTTATTTAATGGTAGTTTATTTTCAAAACACACAGTCTTAACATCTTCATGTTCTCTCAGGTTTCCTGCTGGAGCACTTCCTATATATTTGTAACTTATATATTTCTATATATTTTATATATTAACCATTCAGTCAGATAGCTGTTTGTTGTTTGTTGAAAATCGTCGAAAATAAACCACTCACATAAGAGGAAAAATAATTAACTATACTGATCGATAAAAGTAGGCGTGTCCGGGGCACAGCGCTCTGCGCCCCACAGCAAACTTTAAGAGCTTCTTCAGATCACGTGCTTGCCAAAAGTTAAATGACCTACATAGACACCCATTAGTCTGGTGCCACACACAGGTATACGGTACACATGAAACCGTACATTTCTACTTTCCTGTGCCAACACAAACTTCCCCAAGAGACGCTAACTGAGTAATGGAGATGAAGTGTGTGTTAATCTAGCAGTCTTGTCAGCACTGATGCTGGCCTGTTAATCTGTTATTTCTACCTCTCTCTCTCTCTCTCTCTCTCTCTCTCTCTCTCTCTCTCTCTCACCCCCTCACCCCCCCCCAGAGGGAGTCTCTGTTTCACCTGTGCTAGTTCACTCTGCCCAGGGAACCATGGAAACACGTTGAGAGTCTGGAAGTGTGGCCTACTGCGGCTTCTACAGCGATGGAGAGATGGGGATTAAGCCCCTGGAGCTCAACAGGTTTCCCCTCACTCAGCACTGAGGAGACAGACGGAGTGCAGACAAGAGATGGGCAAAAGAGGGGATGGGGGCGGGTTGAGAGAACAGGTGGGCGGAGCAAGAGAGAGAGTGGGCGGACACAAGAGCATAGTATAGCCGCCAGGGCACACGGCTCACGCCAGCACCATCTTGCCTGCTATGTCATGCCTCAGGGAGCCCCCCGACTGCCCCCAACTGCCCCCGACCGCCCCCAACTGCCCCCTGACCCCTCAGGGCGGTGAGGCTGGCGCACATCGAACTTCCAAATGTCCTGGAGCTCTGGGACAGAGATGGAGGGGACGGATGGGCGTGAATCCAACAGCCTCCTTGGTCTGACTGCTGGGCCTTTGTCCCACACAGCCAGTGTTTTGCTGCGAGTCTCACGGCCAACGTTTCCACGGCGCGTCAGGCCGGGTGATGGATGGAGGGAAGTTGCGAGGCCCAGTGTGATGGATGATGGAGCTACTAGCGCTGACTGTCACCCCACTTACACACTCGTCCTCTGATGGGTTTTTCCCTCCCTCCTGCCATCTCTTTCTGTCTGAAACAGCCATGACCCCCCCCCCCCCATGGGCAGTTGTGTTCTAGCTTGAATGGAGTGGGAGGTGTCTAGCATGGGACAAGCTCCATTCCTGACAGTACATGTTCTTGAAGAGTTTATGAGCCTAAAACACCTTACTCATGCTTTAAAGTGTCCTGCTTACTCAAGTTTTAAAGTGTCCTGCTTACTCAAGTTTTAAAGTGTCCTGCTTACTCAAGCTTTAAAGTGTCCTGCTTACTCAAGCTTTAAAGTGTCCTGCTTACTCAAGCTTTAAAGTGTCCTCCTGCTTTAAAGTGTCCTGCTTACTCAAGCTTTAAAGTGTCCTGCTTACTCAAGCTTTAAAGTGTCCTGCTTACTCAAGCTTTAAAGCTTTAAAGAGTGTCCTGCTTACTCAAGCTTTAAAGTGTCCTGCTTCAAGCTTTAAAGTGTCCTGCTTTTAAAGTGTTTTCAAGCTTTAAAGTGTCGCTTTAAAGAGCCCTGCTTACTCAAGCTTTAAAGTGTCCTGCTTACTCAAGCTTTAAAGTGTCCTGCTTACTCAAGCTTTAAAGAGCCCTGCTTACTCAAGCTTTAAAGTGTCCTGCTTACTCAAGCTTTAAAGTGTCCTGCTTACTCAAGCTTTAAAGTGTCCTGCTTACTCAAGCTTTAAAGTGTCCTGCTTTACTCAAGCTTTAAAGTGTCCTGCTTACTCAAGCTTTAAAGTGTCCTGCTTACTCAAGCTTTAAAGTGTCCTGCTTACTCAAGCTTTAAAGAGCCCTGCTTACTCAAGCTTTAAAGTGTCCTGCTTACTCATGCTTTAAAGTGTCCTGCTTACTCATGCTTTAAAAGCCCTGTCCTGCTTACTCAAGCTTTAAAGTGTCCTGCTTACTCTCAAGCTTTAAAGTGTCCTGCTTTAGTGTCCTCTTACTCAAGCTTTAAAGTGTCCCTTTAAAGTGTCCTTTTACTCCTGCTTACTCAAGCTTTAAAGTGTCCTGCTTACTCAAGCTTTAAAGTGTCCTGCTTACTCAAGCTTTAAAGTGTACCTGCTTAATGCCTTCTGCTTCCTGAAGCTTTAAAGTGTCCTGCTTACTCAAGCTTTAAAGTGTCCTGCTTACTCAAGCTTTAAAGTGTCCTGCTTACTCAAGCTTTAAAGTGTCCTGCTTACTCATGCTTTAAAGAGCCCTGCTTTAAGCTTTAGTGTGTCCTGCTTACTCAAGCTTTAAAGTGTCCTGCTTTAAAGCTTACTCAAGCTTTAAAGTGTCCTGCTTACTCAAGCTTTAAAGTGTCCTGCTTACTCAAGCTTTAAAGAGCCCTGCTTACTCAAGCTTTAAAGTGTCCTGCTTACTCAAGCTTTAAAGTGTCCTGCTTACTCAAGCTTTAAAGTGTCCTGCTTACTCAAGCTTTAAAGTGTCCTGCTTACTCAAGCTTTAAAGTGTCCTGCTTACTCAAGCTTTAAAGTGTCCTGCTTTAATGCGTCCTGCTTACTCAAGCTTTAAAGTGTCCTGCTTACTCAAGCTTTAAAGTGTCCTGCTTACTCAAGCTTTAAAGTGTGTCCTGCTTTTACTCAAGCTTTAAAGTGTCCTGCTTACTCAAGCTTTAAAGTGTCCTGCTTACTCCAAGCTTTAAAGCTTTAAAAGTGTTGCCCTTACTCAAGCTTTAAAGTGTCCTGCTTACTCATGCTTTTAAAGCTTTGTCCTGCTTTTAGCTTTAAAGAGCCCTCAAGCTTTAAAGTGTCCTGCTTTTTACTCAAGCTTTTAAAGAGCCCTGCTTACTCTTTAAAAGCTTTAAAGTGTCCTGTTTACTCAAGCTTTAAAGTGTCCCTTACTCAAGCTTTAAAGAGTCCTGCTTACTCAAGCTTTAAAGTGTCCTGCTTACTCAAGCTTTAAAGTGTCCTTTAAAGTGTCCTGCTTACTCAAGCTTTAAAAGTGTCCTGCTTACTCAAGCTTTTAAAGTGCTTACTCCTTTAAAGTGTCCTGCTTACTCAAGCTTTAAAGTGCTTTAAAGTGTCCCTGCTTACTCAAGCTTTAAAGTGTGTCATGCTTTCAAGCTTTAAAGTGTCCTGCTTACTCAAGCTTTAAAGTGTCCTTTAAAGCTTTAAAGTGTCCTGCTTTACTCAAGCTTTTAAAGTGTCCTGCTTACTCAAGCTTTAAAGTGTCCTGCTTTACTTCAAGCTTTAAAGTGTCCTGCTTACTCAAGCTTTAAAGTGTCCTGCTTACTCAAGCTTTAAAGTGTCCTGCTTACTCAAGCTTTAAAGTGTCCTGCTTACTCAAGCTTTAAAGTGTCCTGCTTACTCAAGCTTTAAAGTGTCCTGCTTACTCAAGCTTTAAAGTGTCCTGCTTACTCAAGCTTTAAAGTGTCCTGCTTACTGATGCTGGATGCTTCTGCATTTTAGATCAGGGCAGGAACTGAGTGGCTCATGAACTTAATAAACATAACTAAGAGAAGTGAGTGATATTTGGTAGAAGTGAAAATAGGAGGCCAGTGTTTGGGCCAGAGGAGGCGGGGCTGGGGGCGGGGCTGCGGGCGGGCCCGGAGGGGCAGGAGGAAGTAGGCCAGCAGCAGGTAGAGAGGATGGGGCGGGTCATGAGTCTGTCCCGCACAGGAAGACAAACAACCCCCCAGAGCTCCGGTTTCCACTGGCATCCTGCAGAGAGGAGGTCGTCCCACATGGAGCGGGCGGAGTTTGGACCCGGGCTGGTTCCAGAGCTGTGGGACAAACCCAGGGTCCGTCAGCCTGGAGTTCTGTCCTTGGAGGGCTGTGATGGAGGACAGCAGGAAGCAGTGGTCTTGGTTGTACAGTGACAATGAAGCGCTTTGAGTGCTGGTTCTCTAGTAAAGCACACAGACCGGGGTCCAGGGCACAGACCGGGGTCCAGGACACAGACCGGGTTCCAGGGCACAGACCAGGGTCCAGGGCAGAGATGTGGGCCTTGTCTAAAGCACCAGGCTAATCTTGGATGCGCTACACCGGAGATCCTCCCGCAGTCCTGTAAGACCTCTGCTCTGGTTCCTGGATGTGAGGAACACTGGGTGCTTCAGCAAAGCAGGAATGTGTGTGTGTGTGTTCAGACACAGCAGGATTATCGGCAGGTGTGACCTCCTGACATCCTTGCTCTGTCTTTGTCAACACATCCCGGAGGAGATCTCCACCCAGACAGCACCTCCTGTCTGCGCCACCTCCACAGCCCAGGAGGGTAGCAGCTCTGGGGGAAGGGGGGGCAGCCCTCGTCTCTCAGCACCCCTGCATGTCCTCTACCTGTCCTCCATTTGTCCAGCACACCCAGAGTAACACGGAGTGAGACAGCAAACACACAACCACGACCAGACTGGAAGACACACACAGCCTGCTGGTGCGTGCAGAGTATAAGGGCACACGCACGCACACACGCACGCACACACACACACAAACACACTCATTAACTTTCACACCAAACGAGGCAAGCAGCGTCCAGATGTTTCCTCTGCGGAAGTAAGCTGGGAGGACTCTCCCTCTCTCTCTCTCTTTCTCTCTCTCTGTTTGTCTCTCTCTCTCCCTCTCTCTGTTTCTCTCTCTCTCTATCTCCCTCTCCATCTGCTGTCACAGAACCCTGCACGCGTCCAGACCGTGCCTGACCCCAACACACCACACTGGCCACGCTGCCTCCGGATGTGCCGGGGCTCATGGGAGAGGGGAGGAGCGTGCTGGCCAGACGCCCACCACGCATGCCACTCGCCGATAAGAGCCACCGCCCAATAGAATAAACAGGCAGGGCTGACCCTGGCCCCACCCATTCCCTGCACTAGCCCCACCCCCTCCCCCCAGGCACGCTCATTTAAGGGCATCCGTTATGAGTTACGTGTGTGAGTTTGGTGCTCATATGAGAGTTTACAGTGTGAAAGTGGCAGTGCAGAAATGTAGCCACCACTGTTCTTCACCCCATGGGGATACAACCAAATTACTGTGTGTGTGTGTGTACATGTGTGTGTAGGTAGGATCTTCCTAGCTGTCTCATTAACTATAGCTTCTACACAGAATATGAAATAAGAAATATTGTTTTTCACCTGAGGAACACAATTATACCAAAGGCAGCATTAAAGCCTCTCTCTCTCTCTCTCTCTCTCTCTCTCCCTCCTCCTTTAGAGCAGTTCACCTGTGCTGTATCTTGTCTGGTCTTGTAATAGTGTCTGCAGTGATTAATCTTGTTAAACAGGTGGCAGTGACAGACGAACCCTCGGGGCGATGCACACCCTCTCCCCCCCCACACGCCCCGTGAGCCCCGTGTTCCTCCTCAACGCCGCACACGGGACAAACAAACACAGATCTCTCCCTGGAAGAGGGACGGTGCTCTTTGTGTGGAGCACAAAGCCGTGTGTTTTTGAAGCCTCTGTGAAGCCGGACGCGTGACCGGCGGCTGGACCGGCGCCCCGCGCTCTTCTCACCTGGACTCCGCCCGATCAAGGAGACTGCGGCGCTGCGACTGTGTTGGCCCTCCGAGCGTGACGCCGCTCGCCCGAGGGCGTCCGTGCACGTGTGTGTGCGTCTGCCGCTGCCGGAACGTGCGGAGTGTGTCTGGGGTGTGTGCCGGCCAGTCCTGTTTACTGCCCCGCGGGGCTCAAACACAGCCAGGCTGGGCGGACCTCGCTGGGTCAGTTACAGCACATCTAAAGCAGATCTAACCTCACCAAGGGCCGCCGCTCTCGACGGCCCCGCCTGCCTGGAGGGCTCATTCCAGCTAGCGCAGAGCCTCTTCATTAGCTCCACTGTTATGTGGAGAATCATCTGTTTCTGCTTCATTTGTCCACCTGTGTTTTTGAATGTTTTTTGTCCTGAGTGCTTTTCACTTCCATCACTTGTCTATTTTATTTGACTTTCTGCTTTGGAAGCATGAGGACACACGGCGAGGACACACAGTGAGGACCTCTCAGCCCGGCCAGCACTTGACCAACCATTGCAGTTTTTATTGACATTATTTTGTTTTCTTCTTTTTCTCCACCTGAAAGATGATCCCCACGCCTGGTGCCAGGAACTGAAATAATATTGAGATGTTGCTGTCCTACCCAGCGTGAGTGAGGCTGTCCTACCCAGTGTGTGTGAGGCTGTCCTACCCAGTGTGTGTGAGGCTGTCCTACCCAGAGTGAGTGAGGCTGTCCTACCCAGAGTGAGTAAGGCTGTCCTACCCAGCGTGAGTGAGGCTGTCCTACCCAGTGTGTGTGAGGCTGTCCTACCCAGTGTGTGTGAGGCTGTCCTACCCAGAGTGAGTGAGGCTGTCCTACCCAGAGTGAGTGAGGCTGTCCTACCCAGTGTGAGTAAGGCTGTCCTACCCAGAGTGAGTGAGGCTGTCCTACCCAGTGTGAGGCTGTCCTACCCAGAGTGAGTGAGGCTGTCCTACCCAGAGTGAGTGAGGCTGTCCTACCCAGTGTGAGTAAGGCTGTCCTACCCAGAGTGAGGCTGTCCTACCCAGAGTGAGTGAGGCTGTCCTACCCAGAGTGAGTGAGGCTGTCCTACCCAGTGTGAGTAAGGCTGTCCTACCCAGAGTGAGGCTGTCCTACCCAGAGTGAGGCTGCCCTACCCAGTGTGAGTGAGGCTGTTCCTCACCACCTCCCCCTTCACACACACACACACACACACACACACACATACACACACACACACACATACACACTCACACAAAACCACAGTGTGTCGATCAGATTGTTGCTTCGCCTGGTCATGGGACCAAACTCATGTTGCCCAACACTGTCCCACAACCCCCCCCCCCACCCAGCCAGCTGGAGGAACCCAACACACCTGGCTTGGCCAACCACGTCCTGCAGAAACAGGTTTGGCAGACTCTGTTCAAATTTCGAAATCAAAAGGCGAAATGCAGGGGCCCGTGCAGAAGCGTTCACGTGTGCGGCCCGAAGGCCACACCGTACGCGTGTCTGAGATGCAGACACAGTGCCTGTCAGCCACTCTCACAATTCCAAATGACCCAGAGGTGACCGGTGACTAAACTGGTGACTCTTAACAGAAATGTAATTTTTAGTCGTGAGGAAGAGTAGCTCTAAAAAGATGCGAATATTGAATATTCATAGTGAAAGTCCAAAGCAGAAGTGAACCGAGGGCCTTGTGGGGAGGCGCATGCTGACTCAGACCTCTTACTTTCACAACGGCACTGCCCATCAAGTCACATGTTCCGCATGGTCCACCATCGCAGGCTGTGCGCGCCCCTGATGGATCAGACGGTGCCCCGCGGGCAGGGAGCAGGTGTTACATCACCTGTGTCGTCGCGGCCAGCTCAGAGCACGTCACCTGTTCCCTGGCGCGAGGGCGAAACTCGAGCGTGACTCGTACAACGCTGGAGGGCACTGCGTAATTGTACCTCCGCACATCTGATTTGGCGAATGAGTAACTCAGATCATTCATTGAAATGGGCGTGGCAAGGGTGGGGCAATACTAATATATGCATTTATGCTGAAAGAACATGCAGGCCATTGGCTGCTTCGACCTCCCCATAAGGGAGCCATCACAGATCCATCCACATGCTCTTACAGGTTTTTTCAACGTGCTCTGAGAATAAAATCAAAGCACCAGGGATTCGCTTCTAAAAGGCTGTAACCAACTTGCTGATCTGATCTGGGCCAGGGTCTCGATGTGTTTTATAGCTGACGATCCAGAGACATCAGTTCAGTAAAGCTGACAGAAATGAGAATATTTGTTGATGCGAGCGTTGTCTGTTTAGCTCGTGGGAGATTGTGTGTCCCTCTTCTGTACTTAAGATCAAGGCATTTTGTTTGTTTATAAGAAGCAAAATCAGCAAAGATGAAGCCCCATGACAGAGACTCTTAGACCTCTCATGATTCCCGCTGATTACCCTTAGCAAACGCATGTCCAACGCATTACCCTTAGCAAACCGTCCAACTGCCCAATCTTTAATATCTGTATTTGTGCGGTTTGTGCCACACATTTTGCAGTGGTCTCCCTGAGGTCTTGCAGAGAGGAACTAGAGAACTACTGTATCAGTAAATAGAAACATTCTTCTGTTTTGTACTTCTGCCTTTGGGGTCCTGCAGGCACCAACCATGACCTACTACACAGTGGCTTCATAGGTTGCCTCACACATTTTAAGATGCACATCATTAGAAAAGATATCACAGTTAAAACAAACAAAAAAAAGTCCCTTCTGTCTGCCAAGCCTCATCAGCCTTGCTAATTGGATGATGTTATTACGGATGGCTCACCCACTGACACGCTGGTTGTCCTCGCTAGATGGTTTAGCAGTGCAGGACCGGCAGGAATAGCGCCCGGTGCTGTTTAGTTTCTTGTTCGCCTTCTAATACGTATGAGTTATATGTCAGGGAAAAGGGGCGCAAACTACATTTTAGAAATACTTTGGCGCTGAAGACACAAACATAAAAATTCAGGATTTTTATTTACATAAACTTTTAGGGAGTAAAAACACAGAGACTGTGTAAATGTAGCCAGTTTTGGAGATATGACCCTTACAGAAACAACACTGAGATATTTCGCTTGTTCGATGTGTTTAGCTTGGACTCGCAAACTGAAACTGACCGTTTCAACTACGCTACATACACTTCGTCCCTTTCACGGCGGTTTTCCGTCGGGCCAGTTGTCCTTCGGCGATTCCGCTTTTCTCCGGCGCTGGTAGTGACAGCACAGCGGTGCACTGAGGTCAGTGTTGATTTGGAAAGAGAGGAGCCTCCTGTACTATTCGTGATTCAGACTTGGACTACGGTCACCACACCCTTTTACTGGTGCACGGAGGAGTGTGGTTTCAGCAGAAGACGAGAGCGCGGATCATGTAATGCTCGGTGAATTGTGGGATTTTTCTTCCGCGGTCCCTCAGAAATAGACGGCCGATGCACAACGGTACGGCAGTCAGAAGGAATGACTGACAGGTTTTACGTATGCACTTTACCTCGCTCCCTAAGCTTACCAGATCTCTCTCATGGCACTGCCGCCGCCGGCCGATAATCTCACACCTGTCGGCCCGAGGCCCCGCCCCCTCCCCGCTGCACCCAGAGTCGCAGACGGAGTGGATTTACAGGGAAGAGTGGGAAGACTGGGAGAGTAGGGTGAGTGGAACAACAGCGAGGGCTGAAACACACAGCTTGAAGACATTAAAGGGCCAAGTGGAGCTCCTACACACACACACACACACACACACACACCTACTCCCCAGTGAGACACTCACACTAACATCATTTCATTACAGATCCTCAGAAACACACATGCCACGGACTCAGTGGGCCACTGAGGATCATCTGCGAGGATGAGCGTACGCTGCAGGGACACGTGGACACACGTGGACATGTCCCCCCTAGTGTCACAGAACACGGGCACCTGTGCTGGAACGCGTGCGGCTCCTGTGCAAACCCACAGCTCTGAACTGGCCCAGCCTGTGAACAACGGCTCTGACGTGTGGTGTACATTGTGTAACCGTGACAAAGGGTTTTTTTATTACCAAACAGTGAACGCGTGCCAAACGTGTGACAGCCGCGTCGCCTTCGTCTTTCGTGGATCTCTGTGCGCGCTCAGACGCCTGAAAGGCTACTGTTTGCCCAGTTTACAGATATTAGGATCGTGTAAACTACGACGATGGCCCTGGATATGTTGGGTGTTTTTCCCCCGTCAAAAGCCACCTGGTCAGTGCATCTCTTTCCTGTGAGTGTTGATGCATGTCTTTCTCCGAAAGTCTGCCGAACGAGAAAGACCTCTCATTCTCAGAAGCCTGCGGAGTGATTCAGAGGCCACTGATGACAGAATTCGTGAGGCTGAATGTCGTCCCATTTGTTTTCCTCTTGCACATTCTTGAACACGCACACAGCCACAAACACCTTTCCATTTGTAGATGCTGTTTCAGTGTAGCTCGTGCCCTCAGGCCTGGAAATGACTCATCTACTTGACCTCAAGTAGTTTGGACTTAAACCTGTTTATACTAGATAGAGATGCATATTCTGACTGAACACATAGTACTTTGTAAGTCGCTCTGGATAAGAGCGTCTGCTAAATGCCGTAAATGTAAATGTAAATCTTACCTTGTAGATTAGCAGAGTTGCTGAAGTTACTCTGCAGTTACAATTAAAAATCCTTAGCTAAACTATAAACTACTCAATCCAGTAAGCAGACAGAATAATGCAAAACCAAAGCAAAAAACAACAGCATGATTCAGTAGTGAATGCAGTGTGGACCAACACAGCTGCCATAGACAGCCATGCTGGGTCACTCATCTACATGTCTGAGCCATATGGACATGTCTCTGTGGTCACCATGGCAAATATGATTATGCAGCAAGCATAAAAGAAACCCTGGGGTAACCCTAGGTGACCTTAAAACACCGTAATACGCTGTAGCTAATCTGTGACACTTGGTGACACAATTCAGCCGCTTCCCTGTACAAGAAAACACGCAGAAATCCTACTCCTCTGTGAACCCTTGTGGATCGCTCGTCTACTCTGTTTTGTCAGTCCATACCTCCTTTCTGACAGGAGCTGAACTGATACACACAACACACACACACACAAACACACACACACACACACACACACTTCCAGCAGCATCCAGCTGCCGCTGTTGAATTACAGGCGGACGTTACGTCACGCTCCGAATCCGCGATAAAATAAAGCGTTTGGAAGCTTATTTTTCTGAAGGCGTGTTCGTGAAAGCGACGTTAAGATCTGCTTTCAATCACTGAAGCCTTAGAGACTAAAAGATTAACCCTGTTTAGCTGTAACAGAGTGCTTCTTTCTGACTGATGTCACTCAAACAGGTCGCTACAAAAGCAGGGAGAGAGACACAGGGAGAGAGACACAGGGAGAGAGACACAGGGAGAGAGACACAGGGAGAGAGACACAGGGAGAGAGACACAGGTACCACTGACCCCAGGCGTGCTGTAACGTGTAGCGTGTCACTCCGAGCAGCCCAACCGTGAGGCAATATCAAAACAAATACTGCAGTCATTTCTCCGTAACACTTAAACACACACTAACTCGCAGCGTCATGTTTTATGAAATTTCGAAGTAACTGTTTTAGGCAGCTCAGGTTTCTCCTGTCTAACGGGTTTTCTTCTACCTACACGTAGTTTGTCAGAAAAAAAGTGAAAAACAACCACGTTTTTTTTATTATTATTATTATTATTATTAAATCACACACTACCGAGAGGCAGTGAGTGAAACACGGCCGTTTGGGAAGGTGGCAGTAATAATATGGACGACCATCTGGGCCCCTGACTCTGCTTCTAGCCCCTTCCGCTCGGCCCGCTGTTGTTAATAATGAAGAAAAATAGTTCCATCGGTGGGCCGCGGTCTTGCTGGGGTTACGAGGAGGACAGCATGAACACGTACGCCGTTCAGCAGCAGGTCATGATGCAAACATTACTCTATAAACTTGCCATTGCGTGCGTTAAAAAAACCCCACAAACTGTTGAGCAGTAGATGCAATAATAGGTTATGACCTTTTGGCTAGTGTGACAGTTTCAGTAGGTTCTAGCAAGACCTTGCAGGTCCCTTGGACAAGCGCCAGGAGAGGTGTGTCATACCGTACAGGACGTCAGAGGAACCCCCTCAAGGTGAACTAATACACTATGGCTCAGCAGTCTTTGTACAACAACTGAGCAAGAATCTTCAAAAACCTACATTAATTTAAATCACATATAAAGTACTAAAAAAAAGAAAGTGTCGCAATAATGGACAGTAAAATATATTGCACTCTGAGCAGCATAATGAAATTGTAACTACTGTGTGAGCCTAATTCATCTACAGCTGACCCCGGGTGAACCCCTTCTACACTGAGGGCTTTAAACGCTTTTCTATTAAAGGCGAACTATGAAGATAACTCGTAAAACTGTAGCCCTGGCCTCGGGATTGTTGTATTCAGCCCCCACTTTCTTTCCTTGATTTTATAGCCAGCGCGCATTGCGCAGGCGTGCTCCGCCAGGCAGCGCAGGGAGGCGGAGGAGGTGGAGGTGTAGGTGGAGGAGGGGGGCAGTGACGAGCGGCGGAATACGAGCGGAGAAGTTACTGAACTCTCCAAGAACGCGAGAAGCATCGAGGCGGCACACTGCTGCGGACATGGAGTGAGCGCAGACCCTCAGTCTCGGACGCGGTACGGCTTATTTCTGCGCCGAAAGAGACCCGATACGGATGGAAACACGATGTAGCTCGAGTGTCGACGCTGGATTCCTTTACTCTGGCTGAAATCGGTAGACGAAACCATTTGCGCTGGGCAGAAACGGCGGTGAGACAAACATGCTCTCACCGTGCTTGGCGTACTGCTTATCCGTTCTTATTTTGTGTCGGATAGCCCTCTCACAGTACTCCAGCGACCAGTGCAGCTGGAAGGGCAGGTACGGGCTCCATTTCTTCTCTCTGGGTAATTATACCCTAGCGTTTAGAGGACGAGTTAGTCCACTACTGAAGTTGGCTAAAGATTTGGCTATGCTGAAGCATTTGTCTCTGAAAGTACTATTTAAAATGTTTGTAAAGTAAAACACATTATTACCAATAACCGCAACTTTAATAATAATGAAAATGACCACAGCTTGCAATGATAATATTTATTAATAATAATAATATTGTTATTATTGTTATTAAAGTTCATTTGAAAATGGTACATTTCCAAGTTCTCATTTAAAATAAATGATTTCTGCTGTAATTCCTCCAACATCCTGCCTTCGACGACTGTAATTTAGCAACCGACTGAAACGGATACGGTTTGCTGTCCAACTTGATGTCTAGTTTCGCCAAGTCCAAGTGAAGTTTCTCACTCAAGGTCTTCGGCTGCTTTCGGTTCTTAGCGGGGGAAAACGAACTTATAAAAAATAACTTGCCTAGTAGGTGCTGTATAATACTTGGTTCATTTTGTTATATGCTTACGATTTGGTCCATGAATTTGATTGTTCTTTGTCAGAAATAGAATAGTTTTGTGGGATATGTAGATATACATGGAGTTTGTGTGTGAAATGAAGGGACTATGATGTGGTTAAGAACAGGCCTCAATAGCAGGCCTAGGGGAGTTTGAATGGACCATTTGTATATTTATTTTTGTATCTATTTTACGTCAGTAATTACAGATATCAACCAATAAGCCTGCGGTTTAATTGTGAGATGAATGAATAAATGGCTTTTTATTGTAAGTGCAGGCATGCTGGGTGTATCGGTGGTGCTGGTGCTCCTCTTTATTTGCGTCGCCAAGTTTCTCAGCCTCCATTTATTTGGGTATCTTCCTCAGTAATTTGTAATAGTCAGCACCATGAAAAAAAAATCATAACAACTAACCAAAATGACTTTACTCGCCATGCTATAAGCCCAGCAGGGCGGGAGTAGTGAGTGTGCATCAGAGTTTAGGGCTGAGGCGGTAATCTGGTGGTGATTAGTCAGGCCTTAAGCCAGTCTCTCATTACAGCGCACAGCTCTGATGTGCCTGTCTTAATTAAAGAGCAGCTCCTCCAGCTCTCTGGCTGCGTGGACTGCACATGTGTGGTTCCCGCCAGTCGCCTTCGTTTCGGCAAGAGCCCGGCTGGCTGTGTGGGCGTCTTCATCCGCAGCCACAGATTTTTTTATTTTTCCCGGGATGAGATGAGATGGTTGTGGGGTGGTTGTGGGGTGCTGGGGTGCTGATGGCTCCTTCGCTGTAGCAAGGCCTCGGCTTGGGCCACAGTCCTGCGGAGCACGCCGGGGCGGCGATGGAGGGGAGGGAGGTGGGGGGTAGACGCCAGCCCATACAGGCACCTTCCAGGCCCTTTGAGGAGCTGAAAGTGAGGGGAGGGCTCGGTGCGTGACCCGCATTTGCACTTGCATGGCGCGGCTCTGGCTACTGTTGCAGCGCTGTCCCGGCCCGCCGGGCCTCGTGCGTCCCCGCCGGTCAGTCACTTCGGGTTTCAAACATGCAGCCCTAGGCAGAGCGCCAGGCGAGGGGAGGGGGCGTGGCTAAACCAAGTGTGCGGGATGTTTATGCTTTTGTTTTGTTTTGTTTTTTTATGTTAGCTGCATTCTTTGGGGTCGTCAGGCCTGAAGGTGGGACGCTCTGTGATTGGCCAGAAGCTTTGATGCTGGCTTTCTCTGAAAATTACAGAAATTACTTTACTTGAACCATAAGTTGTAGTTTTCACGCTACCTTAAGTTGCTCTGTTTGCCCTAAAACAACTTTACTGATTTTGGTTTTTCAGCACTACAAAAAATGTTTGTGTCCTGCTTGCTTTGTAGCGTATTATCTCTGAGAACATTCAAAGTCAAATTCTCTCAGGTTTTTTGTTCCTTGTTTAATATCCCCCCTCCAATTTCCACCTGATTCGATCATCCCTGACCAACGTCCCCCCCCCGTTTCTCTTCTACAGTGGTCTGACCCACGAGGGCCACACCCAGGACGTGGAGCAGGTCTACCTGCGCTGCTCTCAGGGTTCGCTGGAGTGGCTTTACCCCACGGGGGCCATCATCGTCAACCTGCGGCCCAACACCACCCCGACCTCCGCCGCCGCCCTGCTGGCCGTGTGCCTCAAGCCCTCGCTGGAGTCCAGCGGCACGCGGATCTACCTGGACCGTCTGGGCGAGCTGCGTCTGCTGCTGCGTGAGCACGAACAGGCCGAGGGCCGCGTGCACTGCTTCGGCATCCAGGAGGGGGCGCTCTTCATCGAGGCCGTGCCCCAGAGGGACATCAGCCGCAAGATCACGGCCTTCCAGTATGAACTGGTCCGCCACAGGCCCGGAGCAGACCCCCATTCCCTGGCTGGTACGAGGGAGAGCTGTTTTGTTTGTTATGGGGGGGAGTTAAGTCTTCCAGAACATTCTGTATGAGTTTGTATTCCCTTCATACGGCGCTTCTTTAGCGCACTGGTGCTGCGGTTTTTGTCATTTTATGTTTTTAAAATAAGTTTTTTTTATTTTTGACCACAAGTGCATGGAAAACGTATATTGCCTCACTTAGTAACCAATAATGTTACCTCAGAAAACATCCAGCGACATCCGGACAACATCGGTGCTCAAGCTGCGCAGCCAAGACACTGTGACCCATGACCCATGACCCATGACCCATGACCCATGTTCACTGTTGGCTGGTCAAACGGTGTGCTGTTTGTTTTCCTAATGGTTCCCATGTCGGGGTCCCGCGCCGACCACGTGCGTCAGTGTCCCGCAGTGACCGCGTTGGACGCCCCCCAGTACTAGACGGGATGGCGGGGCCCCACCGGCCGCCCCCTGGTGCCTCTCCAAACGGAGCTGTTCTTGTTGCCCCACCACACGCCTGCCAAAGTCTCACTGCCCCTGGCGACTTGCTTGCCCAGCGCCTGTGTGGCATCGTTGGCTCGCGTTGGCCCTTCCAGGCGCAGCGGTCTCGTGGTGCGGAGGGAGGGCGTTTGGACGCTGGGTACCTCCACGTGGGCTATGGGCCCCTGGGTCTAGGGGCGTGGAGTGCTCTGGAGACATACAGCCACACTAGTGCACGGCACAAGGGCTAGCAGGAGACAGATGAGTGTGAATGGCGTTCTAGTTCTAGAAAGTTCTAGGTCTTTGATGGTTTTCTTCATCTGCACCAGCAGCATCTCCTCCCTGATCCTTATTGGAACTGCAGTTTTGTTCCAGTTAGAGGGGGGGGGGCCTGTGGGCCGAGTCGCACTCTTCTCCCTGGATTTAGAGTCCAGAACTCCAGCTTGAATCCAGGTGTGGACAGAGATCCGTTTTCCCCTCTCTGGTTGTGCTGTTTTCTTTCGTCACCTCGCAAGCACCAACCTGCTGTGCTGGGACCTCCCCATCATCAGGGAATGTGCCCACACCAGATGGAAGAAGACATTTCATCTTCATTCCTTCTTCTCTCGCTCTCTCTTTTCCTCTCTCTCCCTCCCACATACACTCTCTCTCACTCCCTCTCCCCTCTCTCTCTCTCTCTCTCTCTCTACCTCCCCCTCTTTCTCTCTCTCTTCTTTCCTCTCCCTCTCCTCTGAAGTGGTCAGGATGCGAGCGGTCTGGGTATTCTGTGGCCTTCCCCTGTCCGGACGCAATGTGACCGACTCCAGATGTGGCTGTGTGTGAAGTGGTCCGGCTGGCGGCTCTGCTGAGTCAGACAGCACCGGGACGCCGGCCCAGTCCGACTCACGAAACACCCCAGAAATACACAGAACCCGCGTTCTGACTGCTCGGGACTACGGCCGCCCCGGATCAAAGCCGAGAGGTCTCCGACCCTGAAACCCGGAGGCTGGCGGCAGCTGTTGCTTAGCACACGCCTGGACGACCTCTGACCCCGCCTGTGGTGTGTCACGCCATGGCTTGCAACAGCAGCTGACCTTTGACCCGCTCATTACACCAGCCTGCCTCCGGCACAGATGAGCCTCACCCAAAATAACCCAGAAAGTCCCGTGGGCTGAGGCTGAGGGTCGTGCAGGGAGCTGCTCTGAGCTAATTCCTCTGATCTCACTCGGTCAGAACAGAAGGCACCGTTCACATTTGAGACCCCTCCCCTTCTCACTTGCACACCCTGTCTCTGCACTCGCCATCCTCCCGGCCCCTCCCTCCTCCTGCGGTTAACGTGTGCCCACCTGCACAAACACCCTGCTCAGGATCTGAGTGCTCAGTCCACGTGCAGTCGGCCCCGCCCTCAGCCCCGCCCTCCACCTCAGCTGCAGCGCAGTAGAGCCCATGATCACTGCGGCTGGCTGGGTATCATTTGAAACTGATCCGCAGGCCAGCCAGCAGCCCGGGCTCCTGATGTGGTTTTGACTGACACACTCACTAGCCAATGAGGAATACGTCTGTGGATTTTGTAGGCGGCGCTGCACAAATATCACCCTTCCATCAGGGGGTCACGGGTTCAGCCACTGGAGGTGGAGACCTTGCCCTCCTGGCACCACGCCCACACACTCCTAACGCTAACCGGAGCTCCACAGTGATTGGCTGGAGGGCTCAGCACATGGGAGAGGCATGACCCCCAGAGGGGCAGTGCACCTGGAGGTACTTTGGGCCCTCGGCTTCATTCAGAAGGACAGATCAAGCACTCGGGAATTGACGCTGGCTTAGATTGCGCTGATCAGATGTAAGGTCTTGCGCTGATGCCTTTGGGCGGGGCTGGGTGGGTGGGAGGGGTGTGGCCTTGTCTTGTGATTGGTTTTGAGCCACCGCTGCATGGATTCTTCAGGGATTCAGTAGAGTTTTGGGGTGTTTTTTGCTTGAGTCACCTGGTTCCCATTTGCCATGGTGTGTGTGTGTGTGTGTGTGTGTGTGGTGGCCCTGTGCTTGCAGCACACAGCCTGGTGTAACTGGTGATTTACTAACATGTTGAGCAGTGAATCATTGCAGGCAGGAGACCCAGTGATCTCATCCCCAAATTAAAAAAACAAGCTGTGTGAACCCAGCACTGCCTGCGCATTGCACAACCTACAAGGCCGTGGAAGGCGTCCCAGGCCCTTTACTAGGGGAAAAACCTGATCTCTTTGTCAAGAGAATGGGGTACTGTGCTGTGTTTGTCAGGGTGTTGTATTTCTGATCCTGATCTCTCTATCTCTCTCTCCCCTCTGCCCTCCCTCTCTCTCCCACTCTCTCTCTCTCTCTCTCCTCTCCTCCTCTGCAGTCCCCTGCCAACCCTGTACAGATGCTGAGTTGCTTCTAGCTGTCTGTACTAATGACTTTGGTGAGCAACGCTTCCTACCTTCTGATATGATTATTTTCTGTACTGGGTAGATCTGCGTTACTTCCTTGTCTTTTACCTCTGTGGCCTGCGGTTTGTTTGGTTTCTAACTGACCGTCTCTCTGCAGTCGCACGTGGCAGTATTCTGGGCGTGGAGCAGGGAGAGGAGGAGACGTCGGTCGCCGTGTCGCTGAGCCGCCTCTACAGGCAGAAGAGCCAGGTGTTCGTGTCGGGCGGTGTGCGGGCGAGGCGCTGGGTGGGGCACATCCACCTGCCCCGCGAGTGCGGCGTGCGGCCGGGCGAGGGAGACTTTCTCTTCACGGGCACGGTGCGCTTCGGGGAGGCCTGGCTCTCCTGTGGGCCGCGCTACAGAGACTTCCTGAGGGTGTACCAGCAGGCGCTGAGCCAGGACACCAACCCCTGCCACATCAGCACAGACTGAGAGAAGCAGCTTCGTCTGAAGGAACTGGACCCAGGCTGGACTTTCCCCTCTCTCCCTCTCCCTCTCTCCCTCTCTCTCTCTCTCTCTCTCTCTCTCTCTCTCTCTCTCTCTCCTCTCTCTCCCCTCTCTCTCTCGTAGACTGACGGACTTGACCCCCAGAAACCTTTTCACCTCCTCCCTTTGTTGTGTTGAGCAACAGCCCCTTGAGCTCTTCCTCCTCTCCGTCCTGCCCCGCCCACTCACTGCCTTGGCCCCTCCCTCCCGCCTTGCCATGTCTTACATCTTGCATTTGAATGCCTTAAACTTTAATGGTCAATGTAGCATATCTGCGCGTTTAAATGTGTAAAAATGTGAAAGAGCATTTTACAGTGGAAGACCCAAAATGCTTTTGTAAAAAGCTTGTTTGTACAGTTTTTGCAGTTGTTTCTTATGACAGAAATGTATTGAAGAAAAAAAAACCTGCTTTTATTTTAATTGTATTTTTTCAGGACATTTTGAAGGGCGATTCTTACCTGCCCTGGAACATCCAGGATGTTGAATCGCTAGTATGTTGTTGTTTTATTTTCCCTTCAGAGATTAAAATTTTTTCTCTGTGGAATTAATGTGTTCCATCCTGTAAACTGACACCTTTATATAGTGCCACATTTTTATATACACTGTGCACGCGTACGCATATTTCCAGAGCTGGTGGTGGTGCGATCACCGCCAGACTGTGTGTGTTTGAGGTCTGGCTTCATGCTAACACCACTGAGGCCTCACATTCTCTGTCATTCACAACCACTGCAGTGAGTGTAATTAAAGGAGCCTAAATTTTACACCTCACAGATGATCGCTGTTAAAGTTCAGTTCCAGTATTTTGGGGCCTAGTGTACCCTTATACCTGCTTATACCCCACATTGCTATAAGATTCTTGGAGATCGAATGCCCTTTTTTTTCTCCCTGAACCCAGAGGCAGCCGTCTGGCAGACGCTGCTGGATTAAGCCTCGCTCAGGATTAAGCCTCGCTGCTGGATTACAGCAAATATCTGATGGCCACGCTGCTAGAATGAAGCCAAGGGGCTGTCGGTAGGGAATGTTACCGTAGTGTTTGGTCATTTTCAAACCAATACCCAGCTTGCTCAGCCCAGCCGGTCTCTTCGCTGGACAGTCTTCGCTGGGGTAGACGCTGGACGGTCTTCGCTGGGGTAGACGCAGTGAGAGTGGCAGGTTCAGAAGGTCCAGGACCGCGGCCCCCACGCCTTTGGCACGGACACATCACAGCTGTAGCGTTCGTGCAGAAACTGCTGGTGGTGGAGCATTTCCAGAACGCGTGGAGGTTCAGACCAGCTGCTCCACCGTTATACGGGTGGTGGTAAGGCACCACATGGTTTCATTCGTTTAGGGCTATGAAATGGAACAAGCAGGAAAGGATCGATTCAGTCTTTTAACTACTATGGCTACTTTCCATGACTTCACTCATAGTCTAGTCTCATCATCGGGTTTAGTAGGATGAAACGTGCCTCTCTAGCACCGTTTCTCAATGGGTTTAAGCACAGCACTAGCTACCAATCTACCACAACGGCTGGAGGGTCACGCTATGTTTTAATTAAGCACATACACGCATGAGGATTTTAATCTCAACCCCCGGAGTTCGACATCTAGACCACCTTTTAGCAATACTTGCAATACGTCTTTCCCTTCAATTCTCCCAGTAAAAATGTGTCCATTGATTTCTCTGACAGATCGATAAGGAGCTGCTAGCCCTTATTGGCAGCCCCTTTTTGGCTGTTTCTGATTGGGTAATGTCCTTTGTGTACTTTCCCAGACAACGGCCAAGACGATTTTAAGCTTTATAAAGATCCAGGACGTGACATTTTGATGTGAATTTGCTTTACTAGTTCATGAATTTATGGATGTTAAAAGTTAATATTCAGCTGGCCTGTATGGACTAGTATATTACCTATAAGTAACAAAGTTCAGGAAGATAAAAACATTGTGTTGAGGTTGTGCTTTAACTGTTTATCCTTTAAAGCGTAAATACAGCGTGTGTAGACTTGCTATATTGCTTTTTTTGTTGTTGTTGTTGAGCTCATGGTTTGTAATTTTAGCCATACAAAACATTTACTTTCTAAGCGAGTTACGTTTTAAGTGAGGATTGAAAGTGCTCGAATTCCCATTTCATCTGACAGAACACATGTTTCTAATCACTGGCCTCGTGTTTCCGATGAAGCAGCATTCTCGCTGAAAAATTCCGTCATTATTTAATCAAGTCCACAACACAGAACAAGCTGCCGTTATTCAGTATTGTGTGGAGTCGCTCTCGAGCCCGCTCCTCTCCCCCTGCCCGAGTTCTATCAAGTCCTTTTCTTTCTTTTTTTTTTTTGCGCGGTGCGTGGGTCGCCGGCGGGGCCGGGTCCATATGAAACGCATTAGGGCTGTTTGGAGAACGGTGCGGGAGAGTCATCACTCACGGGGCGCATTCCTCTCGGCGGGTTGCCGTGGTGCCCGGGGAGGCGCTCGCGCACTCGAGGTCAGAGAGAAAGGGCTCTTTGTGTGCGCCGGGCCCGGTCTGAGCGCAGGGCAGCGCGAGAGAGCACGCAGTCAGCCTCTGCAGAGCGCTTACATTCAGCAGGAAGGCAAAATGGAAAGTTTATGAATTTATGGATAGTTGTGGTCTACCGTTAGGAGAAGTAATAGTAGCCTATTATTTCGGCTAATAAAAGCGCCCTTCTTCAGGTGGTCAGATCACGTGGTTTGTACAGCGCGGTCTATGCCAAAGCAGTTGCCTTGAAATTAGTAAGTCGAGGCCGAGTGCAAGGTGACGCTTTTCAACTTTTCTCCTCTTTTCTATTCGGTCGGAAACGCGCCCATAATGTCGCTCAGTAAGTCGCCACAGACAGACAATTGCTTTAGCAGACTGACCGGGGAGCCCGCTCGAAAGGCTGGATGCCAGCCGAAAGCCGGCAATTCGGGAATCGCTCACTGGGAAATGCAAACAGAGTTCCTATGGCAACGGTGCAGCGCAGCAAAACTCTGAGTGCCGGGAGCCGGGGCGAATAGGGGTGGGGTGGGGGGGGTCGTAAGAGTGTCTGTCAGTTTACACTGGCTCTGGACTGTCTGAATGCACACTCTGTCTGCCTCGACCTCAAACCAAAATATTTTTAAAATCCCGAATAATGCTGATTTGAACTGCAGAGCCCAGAGGTACATGGGTTATTAATATTATATGCAGCGTATTTGAAGTTTTAGGGCTTTGTTGCCTCCGATATTTCACAAAGTTGCAATAAGAACTTACAAACTCCAAGTCCAGACATTTGTAAACAGCGCTGAGTGAATAATCGTTAATGTAGATTCTTGCTCGAACATTACTGTCTTGGGAAATACTGCAAACAGAGTCAGCCCAGCAGTGCGGATACGTGCCACATGCGTTTCAGCCAGTCTGGAGGCCATGACGCCCTCTAACGCTGCAGCTTTATCGCCCCTCATGAACGCCTGTGTGAACGCGGCCCGGGGCAGCTGAGAACAAGGATGCGGTCAGAGCGGACAGACTTTCCTGGACCCTGGTACTATAATCACAACGAGCGATTTGTCTCAGACGCCGTCCATGTGCACATCAAACTGTAGGATTTATGAAAGCACTTCAAAGTAGCCGGGCGGGGACTGTTCGGCGTGGACGTCCTTGGGACGGGTCGGATAAACACGGGTGGCCGGGGTACACGCAGGAGCTGCAGATCAGTCCATCTGGAAGAGGGGAGGAGAGAGAGAAAGAACAGAGAGAGAAATGATGACGAGTGAGCAGAGGCAGAGAGGGCTGTGGGCCTGCGACATTTCTCCAACAAGGGAAATGGAAGAATGTCTGGAATGTGTTGACTTCACACACACACACACACACACACACACACACACACATGCGCGCACACGCACCGCCCCGTAGTCCCTTGGCCTGGAATGGAGGGACTCAATAGGGGCTCTGTTGCGTCTGCACGTGCCTGAGCCTCCAGTGCCCGCCCTCCGGACGACACCCACCCACCGCCGTGTGCAGAAAAAACAACAGCTCCACCCACGGCTGCTCGCCACAGCTCTCGTCGAGGCCCGACCAGTCTCGCTTGAGTCTCGCTTGAGTCTCGTTTGAGTCTCCCGCACCACGTTCGATCACTGTACGGGATCACCTCTGAGATCGAAAACGGAGAAAGGAGGACCTGATGGATGGAATGAAAGAGGTCAGAAAAATACATCTGTTGAGTTGGTGCAAATCATTACAAATGCACTATTACAGGAAGACCAAACCATTTCCAAAGAATGTACTAATGTCTTTAATCTAAAAAAAAATGATAATGCGCTAAAAATAAGGTTTAGAAATAAAGGCCTTGGCTTAAAATGACAAAGCTGGATGATAAAATGCTCTGTAATGACTAAGGTGGTGAAATTCAAGAGGGCTCATCATAAATCATACGAGATTTTACCACCATAACGTTATGGGGGAAAATATAAATGATCCTTTGCTGTTTTCTTAATAAAGTATAAACTATATATAGTGATAGAGTGATAGCAAGAAAATGAGCCATGACGATTAGACTAATGATTACAAGACGGATCTGAAATAGTAACTGAATCTGAAAGACCAAAATCCCTGCAATCAAAAATTGTCGGAAATTGATGTTCAAAGCCAACCGCGAATCAGAGGGATATTCTGAGCGTGTTGCCAAAGCTGTAGCAGGAACAAGAGGCTCAAAGAGGGTGTGGGGTCAAGAAGCTTCATGACCCCAGGGGGATCCAGAAATGCTACACCATACTTCATCTCCTCTCCCCTCCTCCCTGCCTCTTCGAGAAGCCAGACCGGGCCAGACCGGGTCGGTACAGTACTGGACGTCCATGAGCAGGTGAGACCACAATGATGTTCGGAATCATTGTCACAGTGAATCTTTCCACATCTGAGTGGACTGAGCATATGACACATCTCAGCTCAGCTAAAAGACCAAGGACTACTGTGGATAAATACTTAATGTACCATGTGACCCATGTACACAAATGATCAGCCTACTGTTCACTTTCAGATTCCTTCAGACATTAGTTACAATATGTGCTCAGACTTTGTCAATATAAAAAAACAGAAATGAGAGATCAAACAATGCTTAGTGTGATCAAACAATGCCTAGAGAGATCAAACAATGCTTGGTGTGATCAAACAATGCCTGGAGAGATCAAACAATTCTTGGTGTGATCAAACAATGCCTGGAGTGATCAAACACTGCCTGAAGAGATCAAACAATGCTTGGTGTGATCAAACAATGCCTGGAGAGATCAAACAATGCCTGGAGTGATCAAACACTGCCTGGTGTGATCAAACACTGCCTGGATTGATCAAACACTGCTTGGAGTGATCAAACACAGCCTGGTGTGATCAAACACAGCCTGGTGTGATCAAACACTGCCTGGTGTGATCAAACAATGCCTGGTGTGATCAAACACTGCCATACTTAAGGACAGCATCGGCTATATTTCATTGAGCAAACTTGAGAAGGTTTAAATAGGGAATCCCTTGCCTAATTTTGATCCTACGGCTGCTGTCTGTTTGTTAAACTAGGGATTTTTTGGAGTATGGAAATCGGTGTATCTCAAGGTTCTGTTTTAGAGCCCTTGTTATTCTCCTCCTACATATAGCTCTACATATATTGCAAACATGATCCACAGGGGGAAGCCTCCACCGGGGGAAGCCCACAAACCAGCTCCTGACATCTCAGGCACAATCAGCAATGATGACCTGCAGCTGTCTCGTCCCCTATTTAAGGTAGGCAAGTGCAGTGTCTCATTGCTGAATTGCTTGTAGCCCTACGCTATGCTCACGCAGTCAGCCACTTTCCCGGTATCGGGTTGCGATCGTCTGGTGTCTCGTCACCATGTTCTCTCTGCTTATTCGAGTGTTTTCACTCCTGCGCCGCTCCCTGGCCTATCTCAAGTTTTCTTTCGCTGTGTTTTTCTCTGTTGGGCCGTTGGTTTTTTTGGGAAGGGATTTTTGTTACTTGCCGCTACGGTCGGAGAACCAGCTACTTAGTTGTCCTTAGTTCGTGTGTTTGAGTCTTGAGTTTACCCTGGTTTGTTCCCCGTGCGTTTATACGGTGGTGTTTTCTTTTATACGCTTTTACCCGCAATTTACTCCGTCTTATCATATTTTGTACATCGTTCTTTATACAAGTATTGTAAACAGGGACGTCTCAATGAATATGCAGTCAGTCGTTATATCATATAATTCTTTGGTACTTGGTTTATGACAATTATCTTAATGCTTGGTATTAAGCATGTTTGAGAGCAGCAGATTAAACAGAAACCACATGCATAAAGGAAAGACGAAGGTAGTAACACTTCCCTTCATGTGACTCTGGATTTTTCAATCTATCTCATTTTTGACAGAGTAACTGAATGGCTGTCAAGTCAATGTCATAAAGCCATGGTGACTAAAATTCTCACGAGTACCTCATGAGTTTGAGTTACAACGATGACTCCTCCTCATGTCTGGTTCCTTCGCATGTGGGCTACTGATTTATTTTCTAGTGATTTGTCACGCACATCAATAAATGCCAAACCAACACGCGCTTATAAATTAACAAATGACATCAATACAAGGAAGTGGTGCCGGCCGAAGTCCACCGAGGACTTTTCTATTCACGCTGACAGTTAAAGCCTGATAAGATATCGGATTAAAACCTTTGCCCAAAACCTTTTGTCTTGTATAATTAAATACGAGAACGAATGGGTCAGTCTGATTGTCCGTCAGTCTAACGGGGAAGCGCTCTGACGCCTCTGCCCTCAGAACAAATCGGTTGTTAGGCTGTTTTTGTTCTGGCTTCTATTTCTGTTTTCATTGAGTGTGTCAAATGGCTGTCAGCTCACACGACTACATTAAGCCTCATCAGAAAGATGTACAAGTTCTGCAAACACACAAACACACACAGTGGGGCGCTTGTGTGGTCGGGGTGTCTTGAGACTAAGCAGTCATACCCAATGACCTTCTTAGCACCCCCAAAACCTCCTTAGGTTTTGGTCTGAGAAGAGGGATGTTGAACAAACACGAAGCCAATGGGTCCTCTGTTTACCCCCCACCCCCCCCCCACACACAAAAATTGGCACTGCCATGTCACCAGCCCCATGGCAACTGGGGACTATGTCACCGGGGCGACTACTTTCTCATGATGTCATGAATTCATTATCCTCTCATGATACCGGGGCAGGGTGAAGCCAACTTCCAAATCTTTGTCTTTGAACGAGGACGCAGTGTCTCACAGAGTAGAACGCTGCACAACTGTTGCCAGTCAATATCTAACAAGTCTCTTTAAAAGAGCTTTATGTACCAATCTACCTGCAAAATGATATTCCGTTGTATGTAGAGAATTCACCTTGAATACTGCATGCTTTATACAGTTTCCATTTTTTTTTTTGGTTATGTGTAAACAATCTCAGAACTTTCATCTTTAAGAAGAACGTTTATCTTTAGGAAGATGGAAAGTAGCAAAGAACCATACGATTCAAAGAGGATAAGGGTGTTTATTATTTGCTTGTTGGCATTTACTTAGGTTGTACTGTTACAAAATAAGGAATAATAAAATGTATCTAAATAACCTTGACAAACACCCCCCAGAGACAGGGCCATGTCTGAGGTGCCATTTTCAGGATTGTCTGGAATCCCTTTGAGACTTGAAGCTTTCACATCGAGACATTCATTAGGCCTAGTGAGTCGAAAGAAAACAAGACAACATACTTTAAGGAGAATTATCATTCCTAGTGTGGTTTAGTACAAAAGTACACCCCTTTAGAAAATGTGTGAAATGTATAGGCAATAAAGTGTGTGGACAAACCCACAATTAATTGAGACGCAGACAGTTCCCTGGGCTCTAAAAGATCTGACCCAGAATCCGACGTTTACTCGCCTCAACGAGCGCCTCCTACTCCAGCGCTCCTTGCCATGTCTCCATGGTGACCAGAGCCCTGCCTCGACCCCTGACCTCTGACCCCTTGTGGTCTGAAACCAAGCGAAGAAGATCAGAACCAAAACGTAATGAACCCAGTAATCGAGGGTGGGGCCAGACAGGGGCTGGGCCCTCCGACATGTCAAAGCACCCCAGGCAACAGCCTTTGTGAGCCGACAATGATGGCTGAGTCGCAGCAGGAAACAGTGGGGTCAAACACTATGAGATTGTCCCGATGATGGATGGCTTTCTTCGGACCACAATGGACAAGGAGATTGATAGGTAGGAAACGGGGGATGGAGAACCACTCTGCCCCCCTCTCAGAAACGGATGTGAGCTGTTTGTCATGGAACCAAGTAAGAGTGACCGATGCAGGGATTGGATGATCATAGGGTAGGCTTGGGGTGACACAGGGTAGGCTTGGGGTGACACTCTTGGAATGGAGGGGTTTTATTTGATTACTCTTTGATGTATTGTGATTTGATTACAGAAGAAATAATTCATTCTTTGTGTGTGTGAGCTGTAGCTCAGATTCCCTATCACGCCAGCTTAACCAGTGCCTGGTCTGTTCCTGCTGTGCACTGTGGTAAGCGTAAAGCAGCGTTCACACACTAGAACACACACTACACTAAATGCCTTTATATATACTCTCTCTCTCTCTCTCTCTATTTTCCACTGCACATCCTTGTGGGCTGAATTGGAAAAATCTGCACTTCCGTGGATTAGCTCTGTATATCAGGGTGTGTTGTGTGTTATAATAGGCCTGAGACTCAGAGCGTCCTCATCCCTCAACATCCTGGTCTTTTCCTGAGCTATTAACTAGACAATAATGTTGCTGTCTCATACAGGAAGCCGGTGTTTCGCCAAGTCACCGCTTAGCTGACCACGACTACAAATCACCACTGTTAGAAACGAGGACCAGCAGCCAATCAAAGCCCGGGGTCGCTGGCCTTTGTGTGTAATCAGGTCGCCCTGTTCATCCCTGCCACAGCCAAATAAAAGGCCACTGTGCCCACCAGCGTCCTACACGCCAGCATACAGCTGCGGACCCAGAGAGCAGAGCAGTGCGCCACGCAGAAGAAGGGCAGAGACGTGTAACGCACGTGTACCGATCAGTACTGTAAAATATAAACTTAGTTCACTTTATTTTTATGCAGCAGTCTCACACATGATGGGTATTTGAGCATCAGACAAGCAACCAACTCATGCAGGAGTCTCAATTAAAAAAAATTTTATTGAGTGCAATAAATAGTCACTGGTATATGGATGATATTCATTTCAACTTTATTCTGCTGAGAATAAAAAGTAATAGTTGATATGTAAATGTAAAATTAAGAAGACATGAAACAGTGCCCCCTAGCAGGCAGTGGGTGAATTGTACTATGATCTCCCATACCTCTCGTTTTGAAACCAAATCTGTCTTGTTATTGATAGTGTCTGTGTCAGTAATTCAGACTGTGTCCTTGTGATGGACACTGACAAATCATTATCATTACAGGAGTTATATGAAGCGCTGTGTGTCATGACAAACCCCGGGACGGGCGCAAATATGTACAACAGCTGTGTCCTCAGCTGTGGGGAATGGCTGAGCTCAGGGAAAGTACAGCTTAAGAAACAGTAAACACACACACACACTTTAGCAGTGTATACATAGAACATGGGGACAGTGATAGTGCCCTCTTGTTCTTCAAGGGTCTAAGAAAACATTCACCCTGACCTCAGGGTCATGCCCCCTGACCCTTGAGAGACTGGGGTTAGTGTGACGCTGTCAGGCTGGTTAAACAAGCCTGAAAACAAACATGCAGGTGCCTGATTATAGCGCCCTCTCCAGGACTGCGGAGGCATCACGATGTCCAGCACGTAGGGCGTTAGGGGGGAGACCAACGCAACACGAACGTGTTGTAACGCTGAACTGACATCTCAACATCTCTGGAATGAAGGCACAACTTCGGGCAGAGTTCTATCCGACTATCAGAGTTAGAGATAAGAGGACGTGTGATTAAATGACCACAATATAACCAGTAAAGACATGAAATGTTTGAAAATACATTGCTTTTTTGTATTTGTTGTACCTTGACAAAAATGTGTGTAATGACATAGGCTTGGATACAGGTATTACCATTCATATAAGTGTTTCTTATTTAAAGAAACAGGTTCATTGACATATTAACAGATACACGACATTTATTGAAGTGTCCTGAGACATTTCTAATGGAGAGTGCTCAACAAACCGTGCGATTTCACACAAGCCAACACCTAATCTGCGTCCATAAAACCAGGCCAGTAAAGCCACGGCCACACAGAAGCTGTGTTCCAAATAGCCTACTGCATACTGCACTCAGTATATACTGGATACTGCATACTGGTCCTCGTAGTAGTATGCAGTACAGTTTCCAGTATGCGACAAAAGCAAAGCATACTACGGGGTCACGTGAACGTAGCGTTGCATGATGGGATGCAGTACACCACGAAGATAGCTCTGTTCGCGTACTGGAATATTTTGCGGTAGTATGTCATCCGGGGATGTTTCGCGTACTGGAAAATATTCTTTTTATTCGCCTACTGCATACTGATTTGGGGCCCAAGCAGTACGCCAGTAGTATGTAGTAGGCTATTTCGAACACAGCCAGCGCCTTGCCGTAGCAGTTTAACCATCAAACATAACTGCCTTCCGAGTTTGTCCGTAATAAATCATAATGAATGCCTGTTAAACAGTGTCACGTACCGACTAAATCTGGGACGGAGTGACTCGAGACAGCAACAGGTGCCCGACAGGGTCACGTGCCGCGTGAACGATCACGTGCGCTGACAATGGAATTCACTGCGATTCATTATGGGGGTAACGCAACCCTGCACAGGCCGAAATGCCACGCACTCTAGATTTAAGAAGGCAGTGATCGTGGAAACACGACACTAAAACAAAACGAGGTTCCATTTTTCCTGACCCATAAACTATTTTTACATGCGGGGGTCTTTGATCAGATCACATTCAAAGTCTCTATACACAATGGAACTAAGGGTTAACGGTTATTAAAACGCAGGTCTGTTTTCGTAAATATGCCACAATTTGGACCATTTTACCGGTCCAAAATCTCCCACTTTTATCCCTGAACTTGTTTTCCTCTTTCTTACTTTCGCAATTGCCCTTATTTACTAATATTTCAACCGAACAGTGATGACCTACTGTGGTTGCTAGCGTCCTCGTTCGTACTATGAAACGCACCAGGGCTTCCTCGTTCCTGATCCTCTGCATGGTGCATTTAACACGCTCCTCAGATAAGGCCTCAGAATTTTGAACGGGTGCGGAAAAAGCGCGGGAAGCGCCTACAGGGACACTGAACTCAAGACAATTAGGAGCAGGTCTAATTTCAGCAGTAGGGTGCGTTATTAAGAACACTGGCGCCACCTACAGGGCGGACCTCAGTGTGCTTTAGTATATTCGTAGACCATAACGGTTTAATTTGAATATTTCCGCTCAAACAACCACACTCGAAAAACCGATACTGGATTTGGAAGTGATTCTCTATTATGAAGAGCCCATATGTATAGCAACACCAAAGACTTTATACTCAAACATAAAATCCGTAGCATAGCATTATTTTGAATGATTAGAGGACTGTGTTGTTGTTTTGGCTGGTTCATTTTTAAAATGAGCCAACAGTTTAGAAATTCCAGTTGCACCACAACCAGCCCATATTAGCACAAGTTCAATGACACAGTCTCTCCAATAAAAAAACATTAGATTTGACCAAAACATAGTAAAAATGTTTATTGGATCAGGATCTAGAGACTTCACAAGGCATGTTGAAACAGCATTTTACAGACACTGCAGCTTCTCAGAATCAAAACACCATGAACTCAGGCTTCAGGACGAAACATGCCACATAACCTCCCACACCCCCCTACACACACCCGACCACCAAGACCAAAACAATAAATAAGACAGCCACGTCCCTGTATTTCTAATGTGCCAATGAGCTTGTGCCCGTTGAAGCTGAAGTCACACATCTGCAAATAAATATACACGGACATAAATAGAAATAAATATGTTCACATATAGTGCGTGCGGTTCCATCTGAGAAGGCCTGTATTGCAGTTTGATGGGAATAGGGAACAATTACAACATTTGAGGATTTAGTCAGTTCAGACAGGTGGTCCAATAGATGTGTGCATAACACTGCTGCTACACAGGGGTCACAAATCTGCCCCTCAAACTATCTACAAGTCAAAGCACTCTTGCTGTATATGGCTATATAGCTAATGCAACTGCAATTACAAAAAAGGTCTTTACTGTTAGTGCATAAATCTAAACTTACAAAATTTGAGCACCATTTAGAAAGCAAGCTGCAAAAATAATAATCTCAAAAATGCAAAAAAAAAAAAAATCTAATAATAACATTAAAAAGTGGATGAATTTCAGGCAGCCAAGAGACCAGAAGTTTTTGGCCCAGAACGACAGCTGAACTTCAGCAAACAAAAGCAGCGGCTGTGACTGAACTCAGACGTCCTCAGACGTGACCCGGGGGGGCGGGAGGCAGTGCTAATCAAACGCCCCGCCCTGCTGGGGGCGGGAGGCAGTGCTAATGAAACGCCCCGCCCTGCTGCAGCTGAGCGAGATCGGACCGGCCGCCGCGAGCGTCTGGCCCACGAGGAGAGGAGGAGATTGCCGTTGAGAGGGGAAACTAGGGTGCATCAGCCGCATCAGACCGGATTCCTCCCGATGCCGACGGTCGTGGCCACGCGTGTCCTCTGAAGAGGGAGGTCGCATCTTCGGTGTCATCTGTTCTGCAGTCTGCTCGTGCCGGCACGGGGGGACTTGTTCTGTGGAGAAGAAGCAAGCGAGGGAGTGAGGTTGTGAGGGAATGAGGTTGTGAGGGAGTGAGGTTGTGAGGGAGTGAGGTTGCGAGGGAATGAGGTTGTGAGGTTGCGAGGGAGTGAGGGAATGAGGTTGTGAGGGAGTGAGGTTGTGAGGGAGTGAGGTTGCGAGGTGTCCAGGCTAGAGCCAGGCCCGGCTCCGTCCCATTTACACCTCGAAGGGCTTCTTCATGGAGGAGACACCAGCGTCCTGCTGCGTTACCTTGTGCTTTGGGCATCTCATGGTGAAGTTCTCCTCGCTGAGCACGCAGTCTGCACGCACACACACACACACACACACACACACACACACACACACACAGACACACAAAGTGGAGACGGTTACTTGGAGACGAGGGAAAGACGCTCCTCCTGCCAAGCCCAGCAGGACCTCCCATATGGAGGATCGGCAGAGGACCAGACAGCAGCCAACGCTGCTGTGGCGCGCTCAGGCACGCTCAGACACGCTCAGACACGCTGCTCCAGGCTGGAGGCAAAGAGGCTTTATAGCGACGAGCCCTCAGCTCTGAAGAGCCGTCCTCCAGAGAATTCACTCGAGCGGTGAACGTTTGGAAGAACTGCTCATGTAAGAGTTTTTAAAAAAGCATGAAAGAACAATGTTACATAACACTTTCCCAGCATGCTAAGTTTGCTTGCTGTAGCAGATTGTTAACTCACTATTAGATTTTGGACCAGCAAACTGGACCCAATTAAAAACTATTTATTAAAACTGGCCCAGCGTGATAATGACTAACAAAACAACATATGCATATGCATTTTATACCCTGTTACCAACACGACAACAGAGCAGCGTGATGGAAAAACAACCCAATGAAAAACAGAACCACGGCCCACTCTGGCTTACCCGCCTGGACAGCGCAGGGGAAGTGGTACTTGTTCGGACAGTCTCGGAAGAAGCAGGCCAGAGTGGCGCCGGTTCTGTGACAACACGAACACACCTGCAACCATGGAACACTCATGTCTTTACTCCAGGCTTCTCGCACTCACGGAGCTGCAGAACAGCGTAAAAGACTAATGCTCTACTCTAAAACTCTTTTGAAATGCTGTGTGTATTAAAATGAGCACCGAAGCTCCGTTTGCTATGAACTTACAGCCTCCCGCGTGAGCCTGAGCACCTCCTCCAGCCCGTAAAGTTTGCCTTTGACCAGGAAGACCCCAGCAGACCACACGCTGCAGTCCTCGTGCACCCAACGCTCCCCGCCGTCCGCCGCCCCCTCTGGGGCTCTAGGCCACACTTCCGTCGAGCACTGTTTCCTGGGCCGGCTGGCGGGGCTCTGCTCTTCGCCGTCCAAAACTCCGCCCACCTCTATCAGGTGGCGGGGAATCTTAGTGTTCGACTGTGGTCCAGTAGGGCAGTAGGGCCCGTGCAGGTCCCCCAGGCCTGAGGTGTTGGACGTCCTGCCGCACAGGCAGCAGGTCTGGTCGGGCCGGGGGCCGCCGCCCGCACCCGGTCTCCCCAGCACCAAGCAGGAGGTGGAGGGGACGACGCCTGGGGACACGCAGGAGACGGCGGCCTGCCGGCCCTTTCTCACCCGGGCGTCCTCATCCTCCTCCCGGAAGTTGACGATGGTGCAAGCGGACAGCTCCACCCGAACGTAGGGGGCGAAGCAGTGGTCCCTATCCTCCCTCTTCTCCTTATAGTTGGCATATCTGAGCTTGATCTCTGGCTCCTGGGGGCCAAATATGGAGGATGATCCAGACGGGCGAGCTTTCCTTTTCCTCCTCTTGGCCGCGCTCGCTGCCTCTTTGCCACCCGCGCACGGTCGGCTCAGCCTGGCCGGCCCCGTGCCACCCTGGTTCTTTTTCCTGGACGCCAGCGCCCCCTGTGGGCCGTCCTTAAATGGCGGCGGACTCTGCGATACGGACGAGCCTTCGTCCCGCGGAGGTCCGAGGGGGCGTTCTGCGCTTTCCGCGTCTGAGGTAGATGGGAAGCTTTTGGAAACAAACTCGACGTCCGGATCGCTGTCCAGCGCGGTGGGCGGCGACGGCTTGCCCGGCTCCGCCGTCTCTGCTGACCTGAGATCAGCAGCATGGTAGCCTCTTCTCATGCACGCCACCCCGTCCATGTGACCACACCCCTGCCTGGGCGGAGAAAGTGCCTCCCTTCCAAGGCCCATCCGTCTCCCAGCACCACCCCCAGCGAGGAAGAGACCGGTGGCGCTGGGCTGCCTGCGGGTGGTGTTGCGGGCGGAGTTGCTTACAGAAACCTCAATAACATCGCTGCCATCGCTGGATATGCACTCGACCGAACAGGGGGAGTCCTCAGCGGAGCCGTTGCATCCGGACGACAGAGTCTCGACGGCGCTGTGCTTGTGTTCCGACGGGGGCCGCTCCGTAAGGCTCAGGGCTTCAGAGATAAAGCTGGCAGGGCCAGCGGAATGGAATGAAGGAGTGAAGGGAGTGCGTTCCAGAAGTACTAGAGCGCCCCTGCTTCGTGTCCTTGGCGACACGCTGTCGGTTGTACATTTCCCACCGTGGCCGGTTTTGACGCACGGCGACTGTGACTGTAAGCCGTTCTTGGCTGCCTCGGTGGAGTTCCTGGCTCTTAGGGGTGTGGCGGTGTCAGTTTTGGTATTCTCTGAAGCAGCGATTAGTGCCTTGCGAGGACGTTCAGACAGATGTGTAAAGGCTTCGTCCAATTCAACACCAGCTGTACTGCCGTCTGTAAACAGTGGCTTCGGGTTTGGGCACTGGGAGAGTGTTTCAGTCACAGGGGGCAGTCCATTGGGCAAAGACACAGAACTGGGGTTGAGTAGGGGTACAGCGCTAGACCTTGGTTCATAACTGCACTCGGAGCCGGAATCCAACTGTGAAACATCAGGTTGAACCTGCTTGAAAGGTTTGGAAATGTGGCTTTCGGACCTGGATCCTGGAGAACCCACTACCACATCGTTGGTCCCTGAGTTACAATCACTCCAGCTGGGCTTCTTTACGAGATCCAGGACCTCCGCGGAGCTCGTCTTTGTTGGGGTTTTCTTGCATCCCATGGAGAGATCCAACGCTGATGTAAGGGGCTCAGGGAGATGCATGGCGTTTAACTGGTTTAGAGGGTCCATAACTGCAAACAGTAAAAATTAAGATTCACCTGGATGGACATACGCACAACAACGCATTAATGCTGAAAGTAAAATGTGACATGATCTGAATCACGTTTAACTAACTTCATCTAAGCTAGTTAGCCAGCTAGGTAGTTCGCTATTAAAACCAAGGAAGGATTCTCTGGCTAAAATCAATTTAAACATCCACTGTGGCGCCTTTTTGTATGGTTTTTTTTTTAGAACGGTGATTTTTTTTCGCCAAAACTTTAAACTAGCCTATATTTGAAACCAGTTAACTAGGATATACAGATTAATTTAATCCGCTACGAAAACTGACCGTGCTAACCTAGCTTGCTAGTTAGCACACTTATCTAGCTATGTTAGCTATCAAATCTACAATCTAGCTGCTAGCTAATTTTCGGAATAGAGGTAACACCGGTTGTCTTCTTTAAGTTGTATTTCTTGGCTGACCAGTCTAGCATGATTGAATTTAACCCAGCTACTAACTTAAAATGAGTTAATACGCAAAAAAATATTTGCTGGGTTTACAATAAAGTAACGTAAATGCTCAGTTTCTGGCTGGCTAGCGCGTGATCTGAAGTGTTTAACAGTTACCAGAAGAATCTCCCGCAGTTCACGCGACCTCATCTGGCTAAATGGTTAGCCTAAACCTGGCAACCCAACTAGCTAGCCTGCTAGGTCAGCTAGCTAAATTATTAAAAGTGATCTACTGCGCCGGCATCATTTGAATGGACGTAGACAGTTGGCAATTTAACGTTATACATCTCAAAATGCCATCGATAGCTAGCGCCAGTGTATGATATAAAACTGACATGCGTCAGCTAATGCTAGGTTAGCTTGCCCACACCGGCAAAGTGAAGAAATGATCAGTTACGGACTCGAACTAAAGAGCAGTTAGCTTAGCTAACTAAGCTAGCTAACCAGGCTTAGGGACTTACCAGTGAAATATCGTCGTTTTGAATAGTCAATTTACCCAGAGTTCGTAAACATATTACTGAAGGCACAAATACTTTATAACGATTTAATAGTACCATTAAATTATATAAAACCATAACATAAAAGTTTTTAGGAAGGACGTTGCTTTTATTCTACATGACTAAACAAACGGCACCTCTTTAATTCATGTGAATCTGGCAACCAGAAAGCGACCTTCCAAAATGGCTGTAGTAATTGTTAAATGTAAACAATTCAAAATAAAAGTTAAGTGAGCATCATAAGCGACTTAACCGGACAATACGTTTCATACCACGACCGAGTGGATAGGGAGACACAAGTGTTTTTTTTTTATTATAGTGAAGTTCACAAGCCTTCCAGCGAAATAGAACATTTCATAGGTCCTTCAGCAGCTGTGCAAGCAAAGTGCTTCGGACGTCCCAAGAGGCGGATATTGTTTATTTTAGGGAAAAGAAGATATTTAAATCATATTTTTCTTTGTTTCCTAATTTCATTGGCACTGGCAGTACAAGCAGATGTAATTAATGCAATGTTCATTAGCATTAAAATGCCTTGCCACTGAAAATAACAAATCCCAGGATTACTTACTTATTTTGCTCTTCCTAGGATTGCACTCTTCTGGACTTAAACTGGTGATGTCATTCCTGGGATCTGTTGGAGCCACTCCTCCAGCTTAGGGGTCACAGCTCCAAGCGCCCCTATCACCACTGGGGCAGCTTTGGTGTTAACCTTCTACATTCTCTCAGTTTCTTCTTTGAGTTTCTGTTATTCTCCTAACTTCTCATATTCATTAATTTGTTGCTACCATCACGTGGCATTGCCACATCTATTCCCACTGTATCTTGTTTCTTGTATCTTGCACAACATCACAGTGTCTGGTTGATTTTCCACTGCTGCCTGGATTTGGAGGCCCGTGGGATCGTAGCTCTGTTGCTTTCTACCACTCTCTACAGTTCCTCCCATTCAGACCTTCTATTTACAGTGGACATTTACACTTGAGAATAAGTTTCACTGTCCTCCTCACATATTATAAAGGTATAAGTAGGATTGACATTATATTAGCTTTTCAGAGTCGTCTCCTCTTCTGTCTTCTGCAGAGATGTTTTTCCTCCATCTGACTCTTTAGAGGAAGCTGTAGATTTTACCAGTTTGTTATTGATGGCTGCAGTGTTTTGTGTGGTATTTTCTTATTGATGGCTGCAGTGTTTTGTGTGGTATTGTGTTATTGGTGGCTGCAGTGTTTTGTGTGGTATTGTGTTATTGGTGGCTGCAGTGTTTTGTGTGGTATGTTTCTATCCACCAGCCACAAGTACCTGCTGCGGATCTGAAGAGTTTTAATACTCTTATATTTTGCGATTTTAAATTGATTATCCACATAAAATATCCATATCCAGGATATTTACTCTGCATGACAAGATATGTTATGTGCTCTCACAACTTCCTATTATTACTCTTTTATCCATATGAACATAGTGAATACAGTGAGTATATACAGTGACGTTGAAAAGGAAAAGAACCATACTTTTTTGGCAACACATTCGTCTTTATGTTTTCAACTCAGACGTCGAACATTTATCTTCTCACAATCCACACCAAACATTCCATTCACACGGATGTAGTTTCTGCATCTCACTGGAGACCTTTGCTCACTGATCATTGCCAAGTGCATCTTTGGTTTATGATAAACAACCCATAAATAAGCAACCCCATAAAACTAGTTAGTTAGTTAAGTTAGTTAAGTCAAGCCACATTGTCAATTGTGATTTTCACCCCAATCAAAATTTGTCCTCCGCATTTACCCATCTGTGCAGTCAGAACACACACACTAGTGATCACTAGGGGGCTGTGGTGCACACATGCCCAGAGCGGTGGGCAGCCCTAGCCCGGCGCCCGGGGAACAGTTGGGGTTAGGTGCCTTGCTCAAGGGCACCTCAGTCATGGCCTCAGGCCTGGGAATCGAACCCACGACCCTCCGGTCACAAGACTGGTTCCCTAACCACCAGACCATGACTGCCCCAAAACTAAAACTGGTCCCAAGTAAATGTTGCACCAATAATGAACAGCGGAAAAGGCACAAAGTTCTAAAAAAAAGTGTTTGCAAAGTGCATAAAATTTGATCCATAGAAAAAAAATCATTTCAAGAATGTTTACATTCAGCCCAGCTTTGGTAAACAATGTTAGCACAGAAACTTGGGTGTGTATCAAAAACAGTTCCCCTTTCTCGCAGACAGGTTACCTATCAAATAACGTGGTATAAATGCGTTATGTAAATGATCACACTGGTTCAGCAGCACGTGTCAGTCACAGAGGGTTGTGGCTAAGAACGTATTTGTTAATAAACATTGTTCAGCCTCTGTTAACAGTTCTCCCCAACCCTGTCCTACATTATTTAAATAGAAATACAGTACATTTAGTGTCATCTGCAAAGGTTTTTAGAAAACTCAGTTTATAGCCTACATAAGAATATTCCTGTTATCAGCAGTTATACTGTTTCAAAACTATATCTAATTGAGGACATCCCTACGCATAAATCATAATTATTCTCTTTATAACAACCCCATTCTCTATGGCCCGGCCTAAAATATAAATACATTCATCATAAGAAAAGAGGGCATTCATGACTAAATACTCCTAAATCATCCCTCTGTGTACTTCACATCCGTTGTATGACTGTTCCTGATGGAGAACGGCCTCCAGGCCATCACCTGCAGTGTGCTCACACACATCGGCACCACACAGACCAAGTAGAACATGACACTGTGTAGGGACTCCAGTGCACTGGGGGAGGGAGAGAGTGGGAAAGAACTATTATATTATATAATAATAATAATCCTATCATAAATGTGTAACCTTCTCCAAACACTAGAGGGAGCCACTGGTCTCCATGTGAAGCGAATTGTGTCGGTTGTAGTGGAATGAAACCCTAATCGGACGGGGTTAGTTTTACATGAGGACGTTTGTAACCTCTCCTCAGTGATGCTGCTCGTCATGATGGCATTAACATTACTACAGGGTGTAGTGTTGTATATTCTAGAAACCTGGATGTTTGCAGCTGATTTAATATAATCAATTACAGATTAACATCATTTCATGTGTGTGTGTGTGTGTGAGAGATGCATTGTGCAATGGAACAATGGTAATGTAGATGAAAAAACGTACTACACTTCATTGCCAGTTATCCTTTCGACCACAAACAGAACCCCTGATAAGCTGGCTAGCTTCTATTGACCACAGTCTGGCTCATCACCCTGACCAATCACAGTGTGTGGTTGTAACCACAGTCTTGCCCTGTGCTACTCCTCAGCGTTCAGAGCCAGGAGGCCAGCCGGAGACGCCAGGTGTGAGGGGCGTGCGGCGCCTTTACCTGGGGTCTGCGGCTCGTCCGTCCTTCATCTCCTCGTAGCCGTAAAGGTTCAGAATGGAGACCACCAACATGGGGGCCAGGGACTGTGCAGGTTTGGTGAAAAGGGCATTGGTCCCAAACACCATAGAGGAGAGCGGTGAGCTGGGTCACACAGGAAACACACGATCACCAGGAAGCTCAACGGGACCCTCAGCAGAACACACACAGCCCACCTGCACCTCACAGAGCCGGTTCGTCCAGCCTGGCCAGTGATGATTTATGTAACATATTTATTGTGGAGTTTCAGCTGGATTACAATAAAAATGTTTCAATCGAATAGAATCTGTAATAAAAGCAATAAATTGAAAGACAAAATGGAATAAGAACTAATCTACCTGATTGTCACTGCACCCCAGAATTAGAAAATATCTGTAGACTGTGAGGGGCAGAGGGGGCAGTTGGGGGCAGGAATCATGGGGCTTACCTGCGTTTGTACTTCTGCATGTCCGAGTCGATGATGTCAGCCAGCGGTAGACCAAAGAGGCTAAACGCCGCCTGGACCAGAACCCTGGCACACGGGCAGAGAAACGTGCCCTACCAATTCAGTATCTGCGCCACACACACACGGCTCAGGAGAGCTTCCTGCACCACACACACACGGCTCAGGAGAGCTTCCTGCACCACACACACACACGGCTCAGGAGAGCTTCCTGCACCACACACACACACACGGCTCAGGAGAGCTTCCTGCACCACACACACACACACGGCTCAGGAGAGCTTCCTGCACCACACACACACACGGCTCAGGAGAGCTTCCTGCACCCACACACACACACGGCTCAGGACGGAGCTTCCTGCACCACACACACACACGGCTCAGGAGAGCTTCCTGCACCACACACACACACGGCTCAGGAGAGCTTCCTGCACCACACACACACGGCTCAGGAGAGCTTCCTGCACCACACACACATGGCTCAGGAGAGCTTCCTGGGATCTACATCCCAGTGGGTCAAACCCCTCTTAGCGTTGTAGCACAGCACCGCAATAACACAATGTCTTGTACTAAAAGTCCCTGGGTTTGGTATCTCCAGACTTACTAAACGGTATTGTTCGAACACTGTTCCAACGATTACTACGTCATGTTCGACTTTTTCTTATTTTGCCACATTTAAGCTCAGAGAACCACAAAGCGCCCTCAGGGCCCAGGGTTGGGTGGTCGATCGGCGTTCATCATGAGAACTTACATGTTGCCCGTGATGAAGAGAGCGAGGCAGTAGTAGTGGCTCGGACCCAGGAGCAGCATGAGGGCGGCGGCCCCCGCCTCCACACAGAAGGTGTACAGGATTAGCCGGTAGTAGCCAAACACGTGAAGCAGACGCTGGCAACTCAACACCAGCAACTGGTGAGGAAACCCAAACCATGAAGGAGAAGATGTGACTGGAGCACCAATATGTGGGATCCACTTAGATATTGAGAAGATCTCAAAGGAGGGTGAAGTTTACCCTCCCCCGTGCTGCCATTACCTGAGGGCAGATGAAACCAGCACCGTACATAAAGCTCTTCGCCAGCGAAGGAAGGACATTGGGAGGGATGAGATGCTCCACGAAGATCATGGCAAAGTTGTGGCAGAAGGCCACCATGAAGACCTGGAAGAAGTTCATCACCACAAACAGCTGGAAGTCCCGGTTGGTCATGATCTGCCACGTCATGGTGCCCACGGAGGAGAGCGAGAGGGGAGGCTGCTGAGAGCTCGGACCGGAGGTCTTCTCGTCGAAGCGGCTCTCGCTGTAGAAGCCCGTGTACACCATGCAGGTGCAACCCAGCACTGCCACCAGCACGCAGAAACCCTGGAAGGCAGCGAAGTCTTCCATGTTGTTGGAGATCAGGCTGCAGAAGAGCACGCTGGAGGAGCCGGCCAGCGAGGCCACCTGGTTGTACTTGATCAGCCGCAATCTGGTATCGTGCTGCGCCGAGATCTCGGCGAACAGAGCGCACTGAGCCAGCAGCACGAAGGTGAGCATGCCGTCGAAGGCGCACAGCGTCACCATGAGGTGCACACCGCTCAGCCAGTCGCCCGGTGCGTACACCCTCCACGGGAACCATGCGAGCAGGAAGGCTAGACCATAGAACAGGGCACCGTACAGGATGGAGAGCCTGCGGCGCGAGCAGCAAGGCACGCGCGAGTTGTCCTGCAGGTAACCGAACAGCGGGTCGTTTATCGCGTTCCAGATCATGTAGACAACCTGTGCGGCAGTGCCGGGCAGAGACGACGCGGAACCAGGAAACGGAGAAAGAGGGTGCATTGTTAGTGTCTCGTACACATGTGGAATCAACCGCGCTTTCACCGTCCAGCCTGGAAAAGCCACGGCATTTACATTCACTCAGAATTTGAAGGTTAACTTTGTTCAACAACAATTTGTTGACACACTCACCTGAGACTGGTGGAATGCCGCTTCGGATATTCTGTACTTGTTCAAGAATAATTTCACATAATAGAAAGAAAAAATGCTGTTCATCATACTGGATCCAAGCGTGGTCATGGCGTACGCCACGGAGGGTGGATGAATCGCAAATTTAAGATGCTTCATTATGCCTAAAATCGACATTATTTAGCTACCCAACCACTGCCTGGACAGCTCGTGCCCTCGAAAAGCCAGCAATAAGAGATGAGTTAAATCTTCTGCAGACAAGATACATTTAAATTTTAAAAAGGCGCAAATAGCATTTACCCCCACATTCCAACGATCGTATTGCTCTTTAATCGACTATAAAGCTATAATTAAAACGATATATTTCTATATTCAAATCCAGCTCCGTCTCATTGTGTACGGAAGTAGGCGTATCCAGAAGTCATGTGACATGTACGAGTTAAAGGACGTTGGATAAAAACTTGCTTCGGTCAAATCCCTTTTCTCGTTATTGGTACACGAAGTGCCATTCAAGCTGTTTGAGTTGTCAGTTGAGTTGTCGAGTTGTCCTTCTTGTTTTCGGCATTTACGGGCTCCCGCCTCCCTACTATCGACCGCAGAGTTTGCCACGTTGCTGCAGACGCTGAATTACGACACCGGGGAATGTAGCGTAGGACGCCCTGAATGTTCACCGGCATATTTGCATCAGACAAAAGAAACAAATGTGAAAAAACCAAACAGGCGAGGCGGGTGTTTTTCCTCTGTATGTGTCCACAAACAAGCAAAAAATGCTTACAGATATGATAGTGGAGGAAGAATTTGAACACATCGAAGCGGAAGAACTGTGGTACAGCAGAACGGATCTTGAACACGGTAAGGTTGTCGCTTTGATAGTGAGCAATAATAATGTAATGAATTTATACGTTTTACAACGGCCCTGATAAAAGCTAGTTTTCTCTCGTGGGCAAAAAAAAATATGTTTGTTTTTTTAAATCATTCACATAATGCCTCCCTGTGCAAAAGGGGTAAAATGATTGGCCTCGCAAAATATTATTGCATTTGTATTTGCATTTATTTGCATGTTTGCATTTGTTTTTCCTGACCAAAGTTGTTACATTGTAAATGTAATTGATGACGGCGTTCCCAAAGCAACGGCATTGTTGTGTCAGTTGAAGGTCACGCCCATAGAAACCCTCTCTAGCGCACCGAGTGTTGATGCTGTGAGAGGCCGGAGTGTGTCTGGGCCTAGTGCGTTGCTCAGCTTACAAAACGGCTCTAGATTATGTTAAGTAAAGTGTGAATTTTATTAAACATATTTGCATGGGTTGCATTTGATCTGACTCACATAAGACTTGTGCTGTTAAACTTGTCTAAGCTTTCCTGCCTTTGAGCCAACAGGATGTCCTGAGCCATTCACTCACTCTCTGTTTAAAGTTTACTGCTTTACTGTTGCTTCTGTGTGTGTGTGTGTGTGTGTGTGTGTGTGTGTGTGTGTGTGTGTGTGTGTGTGTGTGTGTGCGTGCCAGATCTACACTTGGCGGCAGAATTGGGCAAGACCCTGCTAGAGCGGAACCATGAGTTGGAGCAGGGCCTTCAGCAGATGTACACCACCAACCATGACCAGCTGCAGGAGATCGAGGTTCATCTTTCCCTCCAGCTCCACACTGTAGTTCTTAGAGCATTACAGCACAGCTACGTCTGACCAGCGACATCCCTCCTACGTCTGTTAGTTTGATTATAGCGTGCTGGTCCAGGGTTGTGCTTGTGTGTGTGTGTGTGTGTGTGTGTGTGTGTGTGTGTGTGTGTGTGTGTGTGTGTGTGTGTGTGTGTGTGTGTGTGTGTGTGTGTGTGTGTGTGTGTGTGTGTGTGTGTGTGTGTGTATGTGTGTGTGTGTGTGTGTGTGTGTGTGTGTGTGTGTGTGTGTGTGTGTGTGTGTGTGTGTGTGTGTGTGTGTATGTGTATGTGTATGTGTATATGTGTGTGTGTGTGTGTGTGTGTGTGTGTGTGTGTGTGTGTGTGTGCAAGGACATGACAGGAAGAGCATTACTCGGTAGCAACAGCAGTGAGACGCTCTCTGTGAACTTACCTCAGCTCCTGCAGGACGTTTACCCAACAAACCAAGCTCTGTGCTCTGCTTTGTTAGATGTGCACTTCAGATGTACGCATCGACATTTCCATACATATGAAGAATTTGGCATGAGCTGTTTAGTCATTCAGGAGGCAGTGAAATGAACTAATAGTAGATTTAATAAAAATGTGTTCAAAACGCTTCAAAGATAATAGAAGTTAATAGTTATAGAAATAAAAGTTAATAGAAATAAAATGATGTTGGACATGTCCAACATAAATACATTCTTCTGAATTTCTGCTGATGTAGGCGCTGTTATCATGTCAGCCAGAAACCACATCCCCAGTTTTCAGTGTTAACACACAGAACATTAACATGTATCTGTGTGTGTGTGTGTGTTGTCTCACGCAGTACCTGAACAAGCAGGTGGATCTCCTGAGGCAGATGAATGACCACCATGCTAAGGTGTACGAGCACCTGGACGTGGCGGCCCGAGATCTGGAGAGGAGCAATCACAGCCTGCTGCAGGGCAAGCGTGTGGCCCAGGGCAAGATCCAGAGGTGAGGGGCAGCTTGGGGGCATCAGGACACGGGGCATGGGGCACCAGGGCATGGGGCACCAGGGCGGTGTAGCTTTGCATGGGCGGTGCAGATTAACACGAGCGTCTCTCACCCTCCCCTTCCCTCCCCTTCTTTCCAGCCTGACTGAGACCGTCGACGGCCTGCACGCGCACGTGGAGGTCCTGCAGAGGCAGGTGGAGGAGATGAAGGTGGCGCAGGTGGAGCCCTCCAGGAGGGAGCGGGCGGAGGTGCGGCGGGGCCTCTCCGCCCACAGCATCTCCTGCCTACAGGAGCTGTACGACCTGCGTGAGGACAGGTGGGTCTGCAGGGCATCTGCGCGTCATGCCGTCTGCATCTCGCGCCATCTGCCCGCCATCGCGATTGCACACGGGTTTTAAACCCATGCAAGACATGCTAGTGCTAGTCGTGACTAGTCGAACCTGCCAAATCTCAGATATTTCACGAGGTTTTCATTCTTTCTTTCATTCATTCAGTGTACGCAAAACCAGGTTTCTGCGCTTTCAATGTTAATATAGACAGTTGCTCCACTAGTAGGGCTGAGCCTTGTGGTGAAAGTCACATACACACATCACATGTCACACACACAGTCCCAGTGTTTTTATGGCAACGTTCTGTCAAGCACAGCCGACTAACAGGTCTTATAACAGCTATTGGTGAGTTTGTGCCTGTTGAATTTAAGGCAATGAATAGGCAGAATTTTCTTATTGAATTGATATAAAATCAAACACTTCTTCCTTAAACATTAGCATATAGCAAAATAGTATGTGCAGAGATTCTGAGTACAGTTTTATCTTAACCTACTCTGCACTTAACCTACTCTGCAGTCTGACCCAATGCTTGGCATGTGCATTTTATCCTCAAAAAATAGAACGCATGCACAAAACTGCATGAAACTGGTTCACGAGCCCCCACACATCCGTTTTCTAGAATACTTCGTGTCCAAAGGCAACAGCCTGTTTCTCACCTGCTTGGGTGCACTGACCCGGAGCACAGACAGGGCTACAGGCTAACCAGGCGTCCCCGTGTGCCCCACAGGCGCCTGAAGGCGGACGGCGGCGAGGAGCACTGGTGGCCGGAGCTGGATCCCGAGCGGCTGGAGGAGGAGAAGTCCCGTCTGTGTGGCGCCCTGCGGGGCCTGCAGGTGCAGCTGGCGGGCGAGCGCGAGCGGCGAGAGTCCTCTGAGCGCGCCATGGAGATGGCGGCGCGTGAGCGCGAGACCCTGGAACGGCGTGTGGCGCAGCTGCGGCAAGCCGAGCGCCGTCGGGCGGAGCTGGAGGCGGAGGTGGAGGAGCTCCGGCGGCTGTGGCGCTCGGAGGCACGGAGCGCCGGCCCACGGACGCCCTCCCTCACGAGGAGGAAGAGGAGGAGGAGGAGGAGGAGGAGCAGGAGGAGGAGCCAGAGGGGCGGAGCCACGGCGGCTGGGCCGAGGAGCGGCGGCGCGGCCACGAAGCGCTCAGGCGCACGACGGTCTCCGCGGGACGGGAGCGGACGCGGCGTGTCGCTGCTGAGCGAGGTGGACGCGCAGTACAGCGCCCTGCAGGCCCAGTACGACGACCTGCTTCACCGCACACGCCGCCCCACCCACGACCTCAACCACAAAGCCGTGCAGACGCCCGCCGCACACGCCTGCACCCGGCCGCCCGCCTCCGCCCACAAGCTCCACCAGCCCGAGTACAAGGCCCTGTTTGAGGAGATCTTCACCCGCATTCAGAAGACCAAAGAGGACCTAAGGGAGAACAGGGCCACGTCCAGTCAGGAGCACTGAACTCGGAGATGGTGGTGGAGCTCTTGAGTGGTGGATGGTGTAGACTTGATGGCAGTATTATCGTCAGCCTCCGTGATTGGCTGTGCACTTACCTCTCTTGTTCTGCATGTGCGTTTGATGAAGGTGTTTGGACCTTGCTGACCTTGACCCTTGGTCTGCCGTGGGCTTAGCGCGTGTGGTACGACCTACACCTGTGCCTAGCGCGTCTGATCATACAGTAGTGATGCGTACCAAACGATGCACCTCAATACCAGGAGTGCATCAGCTTACTGGGTCCTGCTAGTGTTTATACCAACACCTTTTCTGGCAAAGTCCAGCCGTTTGTACACACGGACCTGCGAGTTTAGCCGTTCGTGACGGTGACGTCTGATTGGAGCTCCGCTTCAGTTTGCTGTCGTGTGCCCGTTGTTGTGAATGTCTTTGTTGCAGGGTTGCGTTGCATGTTTGGACGCGGTTGAGAAGCTAAAGCTTGTACTACTCAGTTTGTGCCTGGACAGGCTTGGATATAGTGCTGTGCTCCTTGTAACTATCAACACGGATCATATTTCAACAGTGAATGAATGTAAATCGATTTATGTAAATCAAAGAGAGTTCTGGCCTCCCAGCTGAAGGTTTGGGTCCAGGCTGGGACTCGGTAAGCTTTCTTACCAGCGGAACACAGTTCATTATTTGGTTTAAGCTCATCTGACGACTTTAAGCTCACCTGATCGTCCGTACGTACCATCCTTGATCAAATAGTGCACCTCAGCGGAGGTGTGTAGCAATGTAATGGCAAGTCTGAACTTGGAGCTAATGCAGCATGCTGTGTGCGTGTGTGTTTATGTGTGCGTGCGTGTGTGTGTCCTGTCCTCCCTGCGTCTTGTCACTTTGCATCTCTGCATGTCATGCAAACTTTACAGTCGGGTGTTTTTGTTTACCTCTGTCTATTTATTTGCTTTGACCTCGAGACACTTTTGTGAAGCTGTATTTAATTGAATGTGTTGGCATTTCTGTAGTGTGTGCACTGTGTTGGGCTCCGCGTGTGTGGTACAGGTGCTCCGACAGGCCTGGCCGCCGTGCGTGAGACACTTAATCCCTCGGGAGTGCCGGACACCTCAACACTGGCTCTGCTCTCTTGATGGATTAAATGTATTAGAATGTGTATTAAATATTAACCTGATTTCGGCTCTTGTTATGCTCTGCTTTACCAGAGGCCTGTTGAACTGCTTACTGGATCGTGTTACTAACCGTTTTACTAGTATTAAGTACAGGTGTAATCTGACAAGCTTCGTGTAGGATATAAGTCGGTGTACTGTTGAATTTTTTTTTTTTTTTTTTTTTAAACAAATCATGTGACACCCAACACCTAATGCGAAGAACAGCGTTGTCATTGTTTCCTGCCACCTGACCGTTTAACGTTCTGTTGTTGGTATGTGTGTGAAAAGGCACATGGTATGAAAAAGTTCCTGTTTTGTATTGTTTGTACACAATTATCACATTATCACAATGTCTAGAAGATAGAAGGGCAAAAATGTGGATCTTAATCTGGGTGTTGCTGGGTTGGTCAGCAGTTGCGTAGGCGTTGTGCAAGACGGATTTCTAGTGGGCAAAGCAGGTAGATAGGATGTTGTGACCTTGGGTTACGGCGACGGCATGTCGTGGTCGGCGTTCCCTGTTCTCAATGCTTCTGTTCATAGAGGCAGAGGAACGTTCTTGCTTTCCAGTTGCTTGTTGGTCACAACACGGCATGGCAGCCTCCCCAGACCTGTTTCTTAAGAATGGAAATGTGTCTCGTGTGAGTAACACACTTCACCGTCCACGCGGGCCACTCAGTATCCCAGCACAGACCTCACGCCCTGCTTGCTGGGGTCAGAGCACGCACACTTTAGTGCTTTTGTGAGTTAAAGGTAAGCGTAAGTTAAGAGGGAGGGCTGGGGCGGACAGCGCAGGACTGTGATTGGCTGATCGCCCAATGTGCTGGTCACGCCGTCCGAGGCTAAAGAAGCCAACGCATATCAGATCCGGATCATGCCGGCATGACCGCCGCCTCGAGACAGCCCGTCCAGATCACCCCAGCATGACCGCCGCCTCGTGCCGGCCCGTCCAGATCATGGTTTGTTTCGTCTGCTGTCCGCTCCCGCTCCAAGATGGCTTCTTTCTTTCTGGGGTCTTACTGTTTGTACTTACTTACTGTTCTTTGCGTGTTTGTTTTTGTTTTGTTTGCTTTGGTTTTTTTTTTTTACATTTTTATTGTTATTGAAAATGTTTGGGGGTCGACACAAATATGCATAAACTGTTCGATGGTGCTGAACCGCATTGATTGAATTGCATTGATTCGTTATAGTTAAATGCCGTAGGAATCTTCACGTTTAGAGCACGCACGAATTCTTCCAGTGGCATGAACGAAGAGCAACACCTGCGTAGGGCTTGAAGCATCCAATAAAGAAAGATCTGCTGCATTGTGCTTGGCCTTTGCTCAGCTCGTTTCAACACACACGACCCTGTAGAGAGTCCTGGCACCAGCGTACGCGGCCCCCTCTCTACTGGCGCCCTCCTGTGCCAAACGTGGTGCTGATCATGGAATAAACTTTTGCAAAACAAATCACTGAATTTGCAAAAATTACAATCACCTTTATTGACCTAGTTTACAACAGTTTAAATGTTAATGCCCAAAACTCAGTAAGGCAAAGTTATTATTCACAACTGCTAATTACAGGAACGACGTAGGAGGTTATTTGTGTAAGAACAAAGCAACTTTTGAAGCAGTGGATTATATGCTGTTTAATTAAACATAGAAACTCTGAGTTTAGTCAAAATCCATTCAGATTAAACTGACAGGACTAGAAGATGCCCGTGTATTTAAATGAACATTCATTGGTCTTCGCTGTGTTTTGCTAATGCTTCCTGTTCCCTGTGTGCACGTAGCCAGACCGTGACACAATATTTGTTTGGTTCCTGTGCTCAGTACAAAGAGGATCTGACATGAAGCCATGAAACAAGAAAAGCATCTGGTTCCAGAGTTTTACATCTATACAGTGTAAACCATACAGATCAAATCAAAGACAATCACAAACTTGCTACATGTGATAATAGCTTAACGTATTACTGCTTGATAACACACTCTTCATTCAGAAGTAATAGTTGATTCAAATCCAAGGGAATTTATATGAGAATGTTAAATGTGGTCGGTCTAAGTTGATTTTTAAGGTCTGCAAGTCAGTCCTGTACGCAGCGCCTCGGTATGTAAGTCCCTTTAAGATTCGCACTAATATGTCCTGGTTACTATTTATAGAACATCTAAGAAAAATAAGGATACTGGCCCAGGATCAGTGTGTTCGTGTCCGTGTGACTGAAATCATTATGGATACAAAGAACCAAAACTGCCAACTGTGTTTCTCACGCTGATCTGAGATAATTGACACTGTTGTGTGAGTGTAGTCGGTAACCTGCTGTGGGCAGCGATGACGTGTTGTGAGACATACACAGGCTGCAGCTACAGGATTTGAACTCTGTGACGCTTACCAGCATATCCAACAAAGGTGGGGGGGGGGGTTAATCCCCATCTCTGGGATTAAAGTTCCCACCAGCCAGGGCGGAGCACCAGGACGGCCAGCGCGACTGCCGGGATCAGCAGGAAGAGGAGGAGGAGGAGGCGGAGTGTGTCCAGGAGGGCGGCGCCAGAGCGGAGCGGCCGGGCCCGCAAGTACTGCTCCACCGAGTCGGCCAAGCTGTACTTCACAGGACAGAAGCCCAGGTCCCGGCGCGCCTTATCGATCCGGAAGGTGTGGCTCACAGCAATGTTCCGCACCTGAGAGGGAGGGAGGGATGGAGAGGGAGAGAGGGAGACGAAAAAGGCAGATGGTACATGTCAGGGGCCCCAGATCCGTCCACACAAGGTCAGGCTGTGTCGAGGTGTTGGTAGGCAACGCCACAGTAGATCCCCCATAATCCCGGAGCGTCTCCAGGCCGACGGGCGGAGGGTTCAGCATATTGGCAGAGAGAACCGCAGTCCTGCTGTGTTCAGTGCGGCACCAGCTATAATACATCAAGTTTAACTCCTACAGCTCCTCACGAGTGTGGATCAGGTATGTTGGGTTGCACACACACATGGGGCTACCCAACACTACCAGGGACAGAGGGCCTCGGTTTACAGATACCCCTGCCAGAGGCTCACCCTGCAGGGCCCTGGGGTCTCCAGCAGGTCCTGCCCTGGGCAGACACGGGGTGGCAAGGTCCTCCTCTCTCCGTCTGGCTAATGCTGCCAGCAGATACGATTCTCCAGGGGTCACGTTGGCTCGTTAGCCTGATGAACTCCTTTTACATGGCATTACTTTTCCATTCAACAGCGTCCTGATGGGTGGCATGAGAGAGCGCCCCCTGGGCCTCAGACTGGGTAGGCCTGCCTTGGACAGCCTGGCCCAGGAGGAGACCTCCAACACCTCTCCTCTTACTGCCTCCAGATTGGGTATCGCTACGGAAATTCTCCAGCGGGATAGTGGCCAGTGCAGTAGCAGGTCATTACCTCTCAACATCCCAGACCCACTTTCTACAAACACACACACACTTAAGTTCATGCGCACATTCCCAAAATACACTCCTGTGCTCTAGATACACACCAACACACACAAGCACTGACTCACTTGTACATACAAACAGCCATTCATGCACTCACTGAGAATCGCTAGGACTGAATTCTGTGTGTGTGTGTTTGTGCGCGTGGGCAAAGTTGAAAGTGAGACTCTAAAACATTTTATCTGGCACCATCTAGTGGACAGACAAGGGAAAACTAAACCCTGTTCACGTTATTTGAGGAGCATTTGATAAATATCCCTGAATGCTCAAGGCCCCACTGTCTCAACATCTCTGGAACATTAAGGGTTAAAAGCTCTAGAACATCAAAAGAAGTTATGAGAGGGTTAAAAGCTCTAGAACAGTAAAGTGGTTATGAGAGGGTTAAAAGCTCTAGAACAGAACAGGGTTAAAAGCTCTAGAACAGTAAAGTTATGAGAGGGTTAAAAGCTCTAGAACAGTAAAGTGGTTATGAGAGGGTTAAAAGCTCTAGAACAGTAAAGTGGTTATGAGAGGGTTAAAAGCTCTAGAACAGTAAAGCGGTTATGAGAGGGTTAAAAGCTCTAGAACATTAAGGACATTATGAGAGATTTAAAAGTGACAGTTGCACTGACATCTCCAGCTTCCTTAACCTGCCTGAAGCACACACACACACACACACACACATACACACACACATTCTCTCTCTAAGTAACTTGTGTATTAATAGCATATTAATACCATATTCATACCAGTATTGTGGACCAACCTATCTGATCTGATACGCCTGTGAACCAGCGACCTTACAAATCCTCCTTCAGCTACACTCTCAAGTCAGGCACATGATAAAGTGGCCTCTTAGAGAGTGTGTGTGTGTGTGTGTGTGTGTGTGTGTGTGTGTGTGTGTGTGTGTGATATGATGAACTGAGACCGTAACCCAAGATGCCCTGCTCTGGCTACACACGTTGCCAAAGCAACAAGCCCTCTTGCACCAGCACTATGCACAGATGTCAGCTCAGATAGCAGCCGTGTGTACACCCCACCATTCTCATAGTAAACACGACCACGTGACGACCACACACGCTACTGTTCAATTAGTTCATCGCCTGTTACAGCTCGTTAACGACGTCAAATCAAGTGACTGCATCGTGCTCAAACAACGCTGCAAGAACAACACCGTTCGAAGGGCCCGCACCAGACAGCCACGCCCCAGACGGGCCACTCCAGACGGCCCGCCCCAGAAGGCCCGCCCCAGACGGGCGCTCCAGAGGAGGAGGAGGAGGGGGAGGAGTGGGAGGGCAGGTACCTCGTTTCTTGTGAGGAGGAGCGGGATCTCTGCCACAGGCTTCAGAGCCACGTGCAGCCACTCCATTAGCAGGGCTGCAAGAGTCCAGACACACGAAGGGTTAAACGTCTGACCAACCACAGCAGCGGATCCATAGCGAAATTAAGGCTACTAGTACTCAGGGAGTATCCTTGTAGTATAGTAGTATAGTGGTTACCTGCTGAGTAGACGAGGGAAACCGGGAGGTGGATGAGTGGTCGACTGTGGCCCAGTCGTTCAAACTACGCAGAGAGAAACCGAAGAAACAGAGTCTGTAACGAATGGCCTGAGCCCACGTGGTGTATGACCGACATCAGGGTCCGAGCCCCGACGCCGGAGCAGTAACATCGAAAAGGCGTCTGGACAACACTGCTCACCAGGGGCGTCAGCCACTCGAAGACGTTGACGGACTCCCCATCGTTGATGAAGTAGGCCTGTCCGCTCTGCAAACAGTGCAGCGTGCGTTCAGACGGGGGATACTGCAGGAGAGTGGTGCTACGGTGGGGGACTGTGTGTGTGTGTGTGTGTGTGTGTGTGTGTGTACCGCCACGTACCGCCACACACCCTCTCTCTGGCGACAGCGCGTCTGCAGCCAGCACGTGGGCCGTGACCAGGTTCTCCACATGCACCCAGTTCATGCGAGCGTTAGGGTCTCCAAAACTGAAACTGAATAACCTCCTCTCCACATTCACCTAGGGGAAGAGGGGAGGAGAGGAGGGAGGAGATAGGAGGAGAGGAGGAGATAGGAGGAGAGGAGGGGAGGAGATAGGAGGAGAGGAGGGAGGGGGAGGAGAGGAGGGGAGGAGAGGAGGAGGAGAGGAGGAGGGGAAGAGGGGAGGAGAGGAGGGGAGGAGATAGGAGGAGAGGAGGGGAAGAGGGGAGGAGAGGAGGGGAGGAGATAGGAGGAGAGGAGATAACGTCATGGAGGAGAAGATGAGTAACCCTAGAAAAAAAAATTTCACATCATCTGAGACTGATGATGCAAGAAGCTGACTAGGTGATTCCTGTCTGCTAGTGTGGAGTGTGGTTGACTAATGAATCCACACTCAGATGCTCGTTTGTCTGAAATCAGTTACACGAGGTGCATGCCTTTGTCCAGAAAAGACTCATAGCAGCTTGTCTCACAGTAACCAAATAGAAAAGGTTGTGTGAATGGGGCGGGAATGTGTGTGTGTGTGTGTGTGTGTGTGTGTGTGTGTGTGTCGAGTAAGTGGGAGTCCCGAGAGGAACAGGATGGTAACTGGAGCTGCTTACAGAGTCTATTAATAATACACAGCTTTGGGCTCACTGGGCCAGCTTAGTAGGGGGGGGGGGGGCAGGAGAGGGGAGAGAGAGAGGAGAGAGAGAGAGAGAGAGAGAGAGAGAGAGAGAGAGAGGGGAGAGAGAGGGGAGAGAGAGAGAGAGAGGGGAGAGAGAGAGAGAGAGAGAGAGAGAGAGAGAGAGAGGGGGAGAGGGGGGAGAGAGAGAGAGAGAGAGAGAGAGAGAGAGAGAGAGAGAGAGAGGAGAGAGAGAGAGAGAGAGAGGGAGAGAGAGAGAGAGTCAGGAGAGAGAGAGAGTGAAGTGGGAAGAGAAGAAATGACTGGGATAAGAGAAATACTGAAGCAACTAAAGCAAACAGCAAGTAAGGGGTGAGAGTGAGACATTGAGAGACAGACAGTCAGAGAGAAAGACAGGCAGAGAGACAGGTAGAGAGATAGGATTCACCCCTACCATCACTCTATGGAGATGTCTTCTCTCTTCTGGGCCGTAGATTCCGGAGGGCCGTAACACACACGTACGGAGCAGGCCACCACCTTAACGACAACACACACACACACACACACACACACACACACACACACACGAGACCACGCAAGGCTTCGAATGACTTTTTCCATAATCACTAATTGAATGCATATGGGGAGAGTGTGTGTAGATGGGGGTGTATCATGACCTAACTCCATAGACTGTACTTAATTGAATAGGTAAATAAGTCTGGTGTCAGGTTCCTTCAGGCTGGGCATCTGTCACCTATGGAATCTGACAGGGGCTTTCACAAGAAGATGAAAGAGTGGGGAACCTTCTCAAACCAGGTCAAGTACATGTGAACTCTTCCATAGCAACACAGCAATGGCGATCACTGCTGCCTCGACAACACGTGTCACCTCAAGATAATAATTGGTTTTATTCACACTGGTAACTAAATTATTTTGGGGGAATTGGTAGTAGAACTTGGAAGATCTACCAGAAACTTTGGAGTACCAGAGACCTACAGACCTACAGATGCTACAGACCTACAGATGCTACATACCTACAGACCTACAGCTACAGACCTGCAGACCTACAGACCTACAGACCTGCAGACCTGCAGACCTACAGACCTACAGATGCTACAGACCTACAGACCTACAGACCTACAGACCTACAGACCTACAGACCTACAGACCTACAGATGCTACAGACCTACAGACCTACAGACCTACAGACCTACAGACCTACAGACCTACAGACCTACTACAGACCTACAGATGCTACAGACCTACAGACCTACAGACCTACAGATCCTACAGACCTACAGATGCTACAGACCTACAGACAGACCAGACCTACAGACCTACAGACCTACAGACCTGCAGACCTACAGACCTACAGACCTACAGACCTACAGACCTACAGACCTACAGACCTACAGACCTACAGACCTACAGATGCTACATCTGAATCAATTGCCTGTTCAGTTTTCAACCCTGGATTAGTAATAAAACACTGTGGCTCCAGCAACCCCAGAGTGGTGAATGACGAGAAGGTCTCAGTGATGTTGTGTCCAAGAAATAAAAAGAATTTTTTACTTAATTTCTGAGCATGCGTGTCTACGTGTTGCCTCTTGCTGTTGCCACGGTTACTGATTAAAGTAAAATCGCGCTCAACTACAATCTTGAGTTCACAAGAAAAGCAAGTTGACAGCAATTTAGTGGTACACACAAAATACACACACTCGGGACTTCCACAATGTTCTGAAGTACAAAGCTCCAGGCTCATGAATGTGTGTGTTTAATCTGCGCACATTAGAGTGTGTGGGAGATTTTATCAGACACAACAGTGTTGGGTTTACTGGGCGACTCGCCTTGTTAAGCCTGGGTCTAAATTTAAACTGGTGTCAGTGGGTCCCGCAGGGTTTGGTTGCAGACTACACATTACCATAGCAGCCGTTACCTCAGTACCGCACCAGCGCGCGCACACACACACACACACACACACACACACACAGAATGTTTGAAGGAAAAGAGAGATGGCTTTCTCTTATTGCTACTGTATGCCAATAACAGGATCGGCTTCAGCGAGGTACAGTTTCCATACCTTTCAGTAATCTCCCGTTAGCAGCGATGACCATGCGGTCTGCCACAGCTTTTGTTCTGGAGTAATGGTCTATGTGCTAGGGCAACACACACCAAAGGGCAGTTAGTTCATGCTTCTCATCAGCATACAGAAATACATATACATATAGAATATAGAATATGTATGAATATATAATAAATATATAATATATTAAGTTGCCTGCTCACAATGTTTTGTGCTGTTGAATTCCCTTTCAGAAGTAGAACAGGCAGATAACCAGGAAACCAGTGGACCAGTGGACCAGTGGACTAGTGGACCAGTGGACTAGTGGACCAGTGGACCAGTGAACCAGTGGACCAGTGGACTAGTGGACCAGTGGACCTGGTTATCTGACTTTCACCCTCCGATGAAAGTCACCGTATGTCAGTCAAAAAGATGATTGACACTGACACCACCTACTGCGTGCTGTTCGATAGGTGCGTGTGCATTACGGGCCGGTAGCGGATAACGTGTGGAGAACTCGGGGCAGCACACATGCATGAGAGGTGTCAGGTTGGCTCACTCCATCTCGTTAACCTTCCCTAAGCCCTCTCTCTCTCTCTCTCTCCCTCTCCCTCTCCCTCTCTCTCTCTCTCTCTCTCTCTCTCTCTCTCTCTCTCTCTCTCCCTCTCTCCCCCTCTCTCCCTCTCTCTCCCCCCCTCTCTCTCTCTCTCGGGGTTCAGGGAGTTCAGACTTGTGTGTATCCATCTCGAGTGTTGTGAACGTTACAGAAGTCATGCAAGCCGTTTCCCTCGGTTACTTTCCCTTCTGACACATCAAACATTTCCTTAATTTGCCACCACCGTAATGGACACATAACACGATTACACGTTTAGATACGTACAGGGTTCCTCTTACTGGCTGAAGACTCAGTTATGGACACAGTGACACACACATACTGACACAGTAGCGGTTCTGGGACATTCCTGCCTGGCACAAAATGAACATGAAACGAATGGACACATTCAGACAGCTGACTGACAGCTACAACTCCATCCATGACCTCTTACTGGGACCGAATCTTCGTCTCAGTAAAGTACCGTGTCAACCAAAGGTGCAAGAAACTGGGATTGTTCAATGTTAGGACAACGTACCGGACAGAGATTTTGATTAGTCGCAGAGCAGAGGAGCTCTGAGACCAGACATTGAGAGATGCTTAAACAAATAAAGGCATAAGAGAAGGCGTTATTGTTGGGTGAGGGTTAAGAAACGAAGATTGTATGTGTAATCAGACAGGAGTAAACTACAGTTCAATCGTGGTTGATGTGATAGAAGCGAAAACACAGCAAAAGCCATTTTCTGTTCCCGTCTCTCACCATGTGCAGAGGGACAAAGGGAACAGAGTCCTCGTCGCCGTCCTCAATGGGCCTGCCTGCAAACACCACATTCACCGTGCTGGTGTAGACCAGCCTGGAGACATCCCGCTCACGGCACACTGTGGGACACACACACACACACACACACAATGCTCCACCTCCATCTCCGAGGGACTCGTCTCAGTGCCGCAATCGCACCAACAGCGTGAGGTAAATGTGTTGACTGAGGGGATCCTGATTCTTTACCATTTATGACGTTGTTCGTGCCGCCGACATTGACGGATTCCACGTGCTCCTTCCTCAGCTAAAGGGGCGAGACGATAACAACAGAGCTGCTCTCTGTTACTGCAAATGGAGCTGTTACAAACCTGTCCAGATCTGTCTACATCTGTTACTCCTCTGAGTCCAGAGCTGGAGTTTCAGGCTCTGGACTAGAGCTGGGATTAAACTGTCCTGCACTGCAGCTATGCAGGTACATACAGGGGAGTGTAGTACTCCATACACAGGAGAATAATTAACCACACACAATAACTCAAAACAAGCAGCAAAATAATGAACTAGTCACGTAATAGTAATAACTTAAAAGTATATTAAAAATACACCTACAGAGAATGACAAAGCCCTAAACACCTTTATGAAAAGATTACATGATATAACAACACATTAGACAGACAGGGTGGAGTTCTCCTCATGAAGACACATGTTGTTAATGAGGGAAGAGGCGGTAGGTGTGGGCGCTGACCTGCTCTGGACCAGACATCCCACAGGAAGCAGTGTGGAATACACAGTCCACCTCAGCACACACCTTATACAGGGTGTCATAGTCCCGGATATCACCCTGCACAGAACACACATTTTCACACACAGGTTTGGACTGGTGTTTTACGGTCTGAGGTAAACTCCTCTTCCTCCAGAAGAAGAACTGTATAAAATAAATGAACAAATTTAGCAGACGAGAAATAAAAGACAAAGCCCTCTCGCCTCTCCTCCTCCTGACGAAGGTTTCAGAACTCTGTGGCTACAACACGCTTAAGTCCCTGCAAAAATAACCGATAGCACCTGTGTGTGTCGGCGAAGCTACCTGGACCAGAAACACTGCGTCTGAAACTCGAGGCTGCGACCCAGACACACCTCCCACCCCCTGCTTCTGTTTCGTCCAGCTGCACAGCCCTGCGCAGACACACACACACACACACACACACACACACACACCTGCAGGAAGACGGCTCCATCCGGGACCTCCCAGCACGGCGGCTGAACATCCAGCAGTATGACGCCGGTCCCTCGCCTGGCCAGAGCCCTCCCCAGCCTGAACCCGAAGAAGCCAGCGCCCCCCGTCACCAGCGCCTTCCCTCCGGCCCTGCGGGGCTGCTGGGGTCCCTCCATCCTGGGGGAGGCCACACAGTCCGGGCTGCTGCACCAGGAGCCCACTGCCCCGCTCGTCCTGTGCCGGACCGGGGCGGCGGCACCGACGTCCAGCCTTCGGTTCCCGGGCGCGGGGGTTTGCGTACGCCGCCCGCTAGTGCCTGGCTCCAGGAGGCAGGAGCAGGACAGATGCTGCGCCACACGCGGGGAGCCGTTTTCCTTCATGATGCCCGGTGTGTTGAGACGCCTCCTCTGTTGGCAGCCTGCAAAGAGGGGTGGGCACTGGGAAATGGATCTGCGTCAGTGTGAGTGGCAGAGTGCATAATTTACTCCCCATGGTGAAGGGGGTACATTCCTTACCCACTGGTCAGTCAGTTGAGACCAGTGCCTTAACCTGCTTCTATAATAAATTGAATTCACTCATGTTAGCAATTCAATCAGCCCACTTGGGGTATTTATGAGAACACAACACACAAAGACAGTCACAGAATTCCCTGTCCACTCAATTTTCTTTTCCCCGTCCTGCGTAAACGTATAATATAATAAACTCATCTCTGCCAGTGTTTCATGCAGGAAACCGCAGCAGAAATAAAAAAAAAAACACGACAGGAAGCCTTGGGTAAATGAAACGTTCCTCAGGTGTAGTACAGAAAAGCTCCGTGCGCGTGATACTGTAAACTGAGAGACAAGCGTAATACGCGTTGGGTCTGTGCGTACTTGGGCACTGAACTAACGTTGCCACAGTACTAAAGGTATTCTCTGAAATTAACAAGGAATTACCGCCGCTATTGAAAGGAGGGAGAGCACACAAAGTGATAGTCAGAGAAGATGTGTGGTATTTCTGGACTCTCCCATCAATGCATATATTCAAGTGAAAATAACTATTGTATTTCATAACTATGTATTTCAGTACCGGTCAAAATAAATTCCGCAGTTCCCAGGAGCGACAAACCTAGTTCGTTAACCCATAGCTGATATGTATCGCTCATTAACGTTTTTCGTTCATGTCCGTTAACGTAATCATGTTTTCTTTTAACAAGACATAATAAAGCTATAAACTACAATAAAAAAAGAAAACGCTGTTTCTGAACCTTACCAAAAGGTCTCAACTGAAAAAACACGAAATAACCAATAAACTCTATGATCTATTGTGTACTACACGCATTAAAAGTGATTGTGTTAATAAAAACAGACCAGTGCAAAGAATGAATGATTTATATATCGAACTTGCCGCAGAGGTCTGAGTAATAATACTGTCAGAATGTCCAAAGTAAACCAAACTTTCACAGTAAATGATTGAATGAGATTTAATTCCGGAAATAATTCGACAAATTCACCGCCAACACTGGATTCCAACAGAGCGCCTATTTCACCTTAACTAATCAATAAAATATTTAATTAGCGGTAAATAGAGATGAACCTGTCCGGGTTGAGTTTATCAATATAATCAGCGCTGACATGAACTGTAGGCAACTTTACCTTTTCGTCACTTGTCATACGTTCTTTGATAATTCCTTCAGCTGCATGCATGTCGTGTCAGTCTCTCCTCCTGGACCCCGTTATCAGGTTCCGATTTTCCTGGATACCCGGTACCTGTCCATCACCTGTGGCTTCGTCTGACACTCCTACCGTAAAGCTTCGACAGTAGGTGAACACAGGTCTACGCACTTATTTCAAACGGTACTTTGCTGAGGCCGAGTAGGTAAAGAAGAAAAGTATTTAAGGTTGCGTTTTATACATCTGTTTAAAAAAGTATTGGGTCAGTAGACTACAAAAGATTACCCATGTGTCGGTCTGATCAGACAGGATTTGTTACATATGGATCTAACAACGTTTTTATCCAAGTCAGTAACGATCCCGTATTAACTATTTCCTTGGACGCCGAGAAAACATTTGTTTGAACGGAGATTACCGTTTGTAAGGATGTAAACAATTGATGATAGACACTAACGTGATTAATGTAGCCGATCTGCCATAATGTTAGCCGACAGCTACTATTAACACAAGAGGTGTCGTGTCGAATCTATGGGAGATGCATCTCCGCTACTTCGAGCTTTCTTTCTGGTCTGTGCAGATATAACAAATGTGTGTTGTGTTTGGTTTCTGAAGAGACAGGATAAATAATGGATTAACATGGTTTCCCGTCGCAGTTTGAGCATGGTAAATGCTTCTAAATTCTTCACAGATGGAACACAGTGCTTATAAGAAGAAATTAAAGTGTCCCAAAGTTGAAATGAGACACTTCATACAATCATTCCAGAAAGAGGAGATTTAGTCTCACGTCCCTCAGTCTTTGCTAAAAATGTATATTAATACTGTGGTCATATCAGTAGGCCTGTGGAGGACTTGTATGTATCTGTGTCTGTGTGTAAATATATGCACACGTGTACATATGTAGGTTTTCTCCAAAAAAAAAAACCAACTAAAATGTCCATTTTAGTTTGCTTTGTTATTTTTCATATATGTCTCTATTTATTGCAAGAACCATGCATGGAATATCCTATGTTCCTGTGTATGTTTACGCAAAGGACGGCCTTCCCAATCTTAGTCTGACTAGGACAAATGTAATGTCAAAAAAGAAATAAATACATATAATAATACATATAGAATAAAGCACTTTAAACAGATTCGCATACACATACACACAGTAGTAGCATTCGGAGCGATATTTATTAAATAAACTCATTACTTAAATGGTTTGCGGTCAAAAAAATGATTTAGTTCTGCAATACGTGTTATTTATTTTGGTTCAGGTGCTTCTGGGTTCCTCTCCAATATCATTTCCCTATAAAACAAAATCAAAGTCAGCAACAAGCTGATTAATAACAAACACTTTAAACAGTGTAACAAGGAAATACTACGAAGACTAAGACGATTTCGGACTTTCGGAATGAATAACGGTTCAGCACTGTACATTTACTGCTGGGCGATGCTCACATACATGTATAAAGCCAAAACACATAAACAGCACACAAACCTGAAAGCTTTGGCTTGTTTCTGGAACATTCTCAACTTTTCGATCTCATCTTTCAGTCTTCTGAGATCATCGCCTTCAAAAGCTGGGAGAACATCACCCTGTGGCGGGAAAGATACGACTCAGACAGGACATGCTCAGGGGACTTTTATTTTGATGTCCAATGGACATCATAATGCTAACAGGAAAACTGTACAATGCAGATGCATTTACACAGCCTGTATTAAATGCTATATAAACGATTATATTAAGTCTAGCACTATAATATCTCCTAACGTTTCACCCTGACGTCATATACAGGTTTGGTCAGCCCACCTCTCTCTCCCTGAACCCCTGGGCCAGGAGCTGATTGGCCGCGTGCGTGTCAGCGTGCGAAGGCATCTGGTGGAAACGACCTCCCGTCCTGTGGGCCAAACTCCTCAGGAATTCCCTGGCTGTGCTGTCGGGAAAAGACCAGTGAACGTGTCATGGACGCCCGGAGCTCCAGTGCTGGGCCTCCCGTGTCTCTCTCCCAGGGTCAGGGACAGGGACAGGGTGTCTGCTTGTTTGTCCTTCCCATCATCGCTCAGTGGTTATCGCCACTAGTTTATTCCCATCAGCTGACTACTTATTGAGGAGGACATGGTCATCGCTCTGCTCTTAAATCAGTATAAGAGTTTAAAGAAACTGAAGCTAACCAGAAATGCTAAAATGACTAGCAACAAAGGAATGTGAGAAGACACCAGTTAGGAGGTAACCTCGTCTCCACTGCTAACAAATTTAAGGCGATTAGCTTCACTAGTTATTAACAGCATTAGTCTTTTATAGTCCACTTGTACGTGGCGATTACCGTATTTCTCCTGTATGTAACGCACATATGGCGGAGATTCACCTGTCAACGCTGCTGAGTGAGATGGTGTGAATGGTGACGGACTTCCCCGCCCCCGTCAACCTCTCCGCCTCCGTCAGCACCAGATGGCGGCTACAGTCGGGCTTCCCGTCACTCACCACATACACCCCCACCGAGTCCCCAAACGCGCACGCTACCTGGGCCCAGAACACGGGACGGGTGTGGACGCAGCGGTAAACAAAACGCATTCAGTTAGACTCGGTTTGATTTACTCGTTCACAGCCTAGTCAAGCAGTTACTTTGACAATAGAGTTACAGCCTCGTCTCACATGACGTAAATAACAATGAAGTGAATGACGGTGGCTCACATCTGAACCTGGGGAATGTGGGAAGCAGCAGACACGAGTCAGACTGAGCCGCTCCAAACTCACGCGTTTCACTAGCTAGGACACACACACTCGGCTGCATGACTCGGCGCTAATACACATGCTGAGTCACTCATACACAGTGTCTGTCAGTGCTGAGTCACTGACATACAGTATCAGTCTGTGTGTGTGTGTGTACCTGCAGGGCTCGTAGGATGGATGTGTTCCCGTGTGTATTGAGCTGACCCAACCACTTCACTGCGTCTCTACAACGCGTGTCTGTGGCCTCCACCAGGTCCGCCTGCCACACCTGGACGTCCCCGGAGAACGCCACCACGCTGAACCTGCATGCACACACTGTGTCTGCTCTTATAATAATCACATTTAGTTTAGAATTTACCTATTTTGTTTTCATCTTTTCTAGATTCATTCAATTGCTCATTTCTGTATGTTCTTTATGTCTTTGATTTACTGATTTTTTTACACAGATTTACAATGTAAAAAATCCTTATTCGAGATGCCTGTCTAACCCAAACCCTAACCCTAACCCTAACCCTAACCCTAACCCTAACCCTAACCCTAACCTAACCCTAATCCTAACCCTAACCCTAACTCTAACCCTAACCCTAACCCTAACCCTAACCCTAACCCTAATCCTAACCCTAACCCTAACCCTAATCCTAACCCTAACCCTAATCCTAACTCTAACCCAAACCTTAACTATTTTTTTCTTTCCTTTTTTAAGAAACTAAGATTTGGCCACTCTGTACTGAACCACTTACACCGCACATACCAGCCAGATAAGCGTTTACTCTCAGTAACATGACTAACCTCCACATGGAAGCAAAGGCCATATGAGTTCTGTGGGTAAAGCCAGTGTCTGTGGCGCACGGGCAGAGCTCACCTCACGCCGTTACCGTGCAGCTGTTCCCAGATCAGTGCGGGCAGCTCGCTCTGCAGGCCGGGCAGGCCAGAGGCCATGGAGCCCGACAGGTCCAGGACCACACAGGCGGCCTGCTCCAGTACGCAGCCAAACGCGCGCCTGCTGCCTGCAGGGGGGAGGGCACCCAGCCTCAGCTCTCATCTGATTGGCCGGGGAAAGCGCTTACGTGTCGACGGGCGTGTTGTGTGTCCTGTCGGCATGTGTGTGCGCTCACCGGAGAGAAGCCATTGCATTCTCCTTGCGTACCGCTGCAGAACTGTCTCAGCCCGGAGCAGGTACTGTCTTAGCTCGCCCGGGCTCACGAACAGGTGCCGTAGACGTCCCTGCACACGACACACGACACACCACACTCAGATACAACACACCACACACACAGGCCACACTAGCCTTCCAGAGAGCCCACCAGCAGTAATGAGACAGCGTCTGACCCTATTATTATTAAGCGCCTCGGTTGTGCTAGCAGAAGGAACACTGTTCCGGGATCAGTTGTGGTTTTAAGATGTGGGTGGAGACCTACGTTCAGCCGCACGCTGGGGAAGATGGAGCAGTACTTGGCTGAGACGGTCCTGTGGACGGAGGGCACCAGCGTCTGGCGGTGGGTGCAGTGGGGTCCTGACACCAGCCTGCGCAGGTCTAGATCCAGACTCCTGATACCGAAGCGCTTCAGCCACTGCGGGAGAACAACCGGACATGCCGGCGAGAGGCAGACGGAGCTGGTTAAGGGCGGTTCTGCTCAGGTACCCGGGCGGGGCAGGATGGGACAGAGACAGGGTGGGACAGAGACAGGGTGCTCGGAGCAGGCACCTGTTTGGTGGAGCAGACGTCCTCACGTCTGGGGATGCGAGCTGAACTGCTGCTCCTCTGTGCACTCTTGGGTTGTAGATACGTCCTAAAAACTGCGCCTGTAGGAAATGGCATGAACACGCGTTCAAATTAGGGACCTGCTGGAAAACCAGCGACTCGGAAGTGCAGATGTTACCACAGTCAGGAGAACCATCCGGAAAACACGGACACACAGGAGCAACTCTGCACTTTCTCTACAACTACCAACACCTGACAGGAACGAACCACTTCTACTGCCTGCCAATGTTGCTACCAGTACTTTGTACACCATTGAAGTTAAGAGTGTCCAGCTGTTTATCAAAATGCCACAGTGATATGCCGGAAAGCAGCACGAGTCCTGAACAACCATCCCAGAATCACATTCTTCTGTTCTTCTCCCACCCACCCAGGGCGCCGTTCTCCAGGTAGAACACGGACTGGGAGCAGGTGACCTTCCTGTGGGGGGGCGACTGTGTTGGCCTCGCCGCCTTCCAGGGGACCACAGGGCATGCTGGGGAAAAAAAGAGCAGTACAAATATTCAAAAGAACCGTCTCTGATTCTGCATCGTTCAGGACGTCACAAGATTGACAAGACTGTTGTTTGCAGTGCGGTGTTTTCTCCTGTTTGTTCGGGACATGTCCTGAGAGGTGGGCGTGGTGCTCACCTGCAGGGATGACAGCTTTAGCGCTGTTCGGTCTCCATGCCAACGACCGTTTGGTTCCCGCGCTCTCCGACGCGTCTCCACTCTGCTCCCAAGTCACAGTGGAAAGAGGACATTAATACCTGGGCGCTGTGTCTCCCTGTACTGTGCTGGATGGGGCTTTTATTCCTGGGCAACACCCCAGTGGGGCTCACCAGCCTGGCCAGGCTGAGCAGGGTGGGTCTGGGAGGGGGCAGCCCTGGTCTGTGTGCCCGAGCCCGGGGCCCCGCGGCTGGACTGCAGCACTGTGGAGACCGGGCCTCCACCACGTCACCCCCGGAGCTCCGCCGTAGCTGCAAGTCCACTAACTCACAGCACTGCCCCTCGGAGGAGACAGCAGGACACATAGTTAGTGCTGGTAGTGTGAACACTTCAGCACTTCAGCACTTCAGAACCTGCAGTCTCACCTTCTGCCAGTAATCAGCAGCCGTCTGCATCTCTCTTACCAGCACAATGAGATCATCACTCTCCACAATGCCTGCGGGCACACACACACACACACACACGCACGCACGAACACACATGTGTAGAGGGGAGTTAATTGCATGTTTTCCATACATATGCACACACAAATACATATATATACACAGACATACATACACACACATTTTCCATATGTGCACACACACACACACACACACACCCGTTTCAGTGATCCAATGGAACCGGCCGTTGGTGGCGTGCGCCAAGCTGCGCAGGACTGTGGCTGTCTCTGATACATCGTCGTGGCAACATGCAGGCCCCTCCTCCGCGGTGAGCAGGCGCACGTGGACACGTGCACCAGCAGCACGGCACAACGACGACACGTCATCACAGGCTGCCACCTGCACACGGCACACGTGACCAGGGGTGCAGAAGCTCTCCATCTTTAGTGGAGCTCCAACACTTTCGAGGAAACAGCTCATCAGACAACACCAGATTTGATTTGCATGGTGCTCCCGTTTCATAACAGGAGGCACAATACAGATGTGACCAGCAGAGGGCAGCAGAGTAGTGTAAATGTGACAGAGAAGGCAGAAAAAGACTTTGACGTCATCTGCAAGAACACGTGGCCTACAGGAGCTTTAAGTTATTGTTGCTGGAGATATTCGCAGTGTGCGGCTACAGTGGCCTATTAAACGTCACTCAAGAACAGACAGGTACTCAAATGAAATGGCTACTCTTAGCTTAGCGACGTTAGCAGTTGTAGTCTAGACAGCTAAACACTGCGTACCGAAACACTAGGACATGCTGGTGATCTCGAACTTACTGCGTCCCCATCCGGCACACCGGTGGTCAGGAGATACAGTCCCCAGGTCAGGGCGGAGTCACCGCGTAGCCCCGCCTCCACCGCATGTCTGAGGCCAGCAGAGGTATTACGGCCCCCTGTACAGTCTAGTCCCTGAACCCACCTAGAGCAGCAGATGTGCACACAAAGCTTACGGGTCTGGGCGGAGTGTCTTAGTCATGTGACTCAGAAAGCCGCCCAGTGGGGGCAGTACAGCGCTGACCACACTCACTGCCAGACCTCCCGAAGGTTATCCAGTGTGGGCGGGGCCATGTCATCTCGCCACGATGTGACGTCTGATCCGAAGCTGCGAGGAAGGAATGAAACAGGTGCAAACAGGCTGTAATACATAAACTACTGCACGACAGACCACGGGAAGCGAAAGCGGCCTTGATCCGAAGGTGGCGGGCGGAGGCTCACGCGATGACGCTGAAGCTGTGTGTGTGGGGCAGCTGTTCCTGCAGCAGCAGGCGGACGGCGTGACGGATGTGCAGCTGTTGGGGGCAAGACATCCCGCACATGTCCAGTAGAACCTGCACCCTGCAGAGAGGAAGCCAGATGAACGCCTGCTCCACACTGCACCCTGCAGGACGCAGAGGGAACGCCTGCTCCACACTGCAACTCACTCCACTCAAATCCTCTGATCTGTCCTGAACGGTTCATATTTAGTTTTTGGAGGTTTTCTGAGATTTTTGCCTTTTGGACATATTTCTGAGCAGGTTAGCCTGTGCTTGTCCTAAGAAGTGAAAACTGTGTGTGGAATTGTTATAACAGCATTCATAAAAACATACTCAAATAGCCCAGTATGCACTACTACAGCCTACGAGTGTAAACGAGTATGTCGGTGGGTGTGCAGGACTGTGTGGGGAGCTGTGTGGGGAGCTGTGTGGGGAGCTGTGTGAAGAGCTGTGTGAAGTCTTGCCTCTGCTCACACACTGTCCCCCAAATTTGTCTGCTAGCTGTGCTGCTCAACCACTCAGCTCTGTCCTCCAACAACCGCTCTGCTTCCAACAGACGCCTCTGAGAGGGAGGGAGAGAGAGAGAGAGAGGAAGAGAGGTACAGGGATAGAAAAAGAAAGGACAATGGAGAAACAGCTTGAGCAGCTCGGCAGAGAATCAGCTTGTTGGGTAAGTGTTAGGATTAGGGTTAGTGTTGGGGGGTTAACCCTGGGTTAGGTACCTGGGTTAGGGTTAGGAGTGTTAGGATTTGGGTTAGTGTTAGGTTAACCCTAACCCTGTTGGGTTACCTGGGTTAGGGTTAGTGTTAGGATTAGGTGTTAGGTGTTAGGTGTTGGGTGTTAGGTGTTGGGGGTTAGGGTTAGGGTTAGTGTTAGTGTTAGGATTAGGGTAAGTGTTAGGATTAGGGTTAGTGTTAGGGGGTTAACCCTAACCCTGTTGGGTGGCCGGGGTACCTGGGTTAGGGTTAGTGTTAGGATTAGGGTAAGTGTTAGGATTAGGGTTAGTGTTAGGGGGTTAACCCTAACCCTGTTGTTAGGACCTGGGTAGGGTTAGTGTTAGGAGTGTTAGGATTAGGGTTAGTGTTAGGGGTTAACCCTAACCCTGTTGGGTGGCCGGGGTACCTGGGTTAGGGTTAGTGTTGGGTTAGGGTTAGTGTTAGGATTAGGGTTAGTGTTAGGGGGTTAACCCTAACCCTGTTGGGTGGCCGGGGTACCTGGGTTAGGGGTTAGTGTTAGGATTAGGATTAGGGTTAGGTAACCCTGTGGGTTAGGATTAGGGTTAGTGTTAGGATTTGGGGGGTTAACCCTGTTAACCCTAGGGTTAGTGTTAGGATTGGATTAGGGTGTA
>JAGXOD010000107.1:5597500-5617500 GCA_020368025.1 Brachyhypopomus occidentalis
ACAAGTTCTTAAATCACGTCCTTCACGCTCTCAAGTTTTGCAACAGATTTATCTTCACACTTTAGCCACTGCTTGTGGAGCAAACGTACACAGCCGATGTGGAGCGGAGAGAGAGAAGGCGGGGCAGACTGAGGCCACGCCTCTCCAAGCTGTTCTCCTCCAGCCAATCCACTGAGCTGTTCCAGTCACCCACACCCTCCCCCTGCTTCAGCGGCGTCTGTACGGTAAGGGCATAAATGAGGTCAGGACAGAAACTTCTTAAAAACAAAACACCCCCCCCCCTCACATACACACACACCATGATGGAAACAACATCGGTGATGCACAAATACAACCGCTATTTTCCTTTTTACAATATGTTTTATACAAAACAAATATACACAGACATACGGTATTCATATTATAACGAAAAGTAAAGCGATGCAGTGGGGGGCAGAGGGGACACTTGAGTAACTACCTTTAAGGTGGAGGGCGTATTACTGGAGGAAGGGCGTTCTGCGTTCTGGGCCTCGACGCCATCACTGCCGTTTAAGGCCTGGGTGTTTTTGACTGACCTGCAGACAGACATTCTGACACTATACTGCAATAAAGGTTTAACGGGTTAGAGTTATCCACGTGCATGTTCGGAGGTTTTTTTAAACATGCATGTGGATACATTAGGTTTCTGCACTCTTGGGTAATCAAGCTACCTAGCTGTAGTTGTGGGTAACAATGCCACCTACCCGAAAAACAGAGCAGTGTGCGACATGATGTTGAAATATCGTAGGCGCTGGAAGAAGATATGGGGAAGAGAGGAGAATTCGTTTTAGTCAAACTGCATAGTGCTTCATATAGCAGATAAAATATAAGAGATGACACAAGATGTTTTGATAGTCTGTATACATCCCAATATTTTACGAGCTAAATTACAGAAAAACGCACACGAAAGGATGTGATGTTTCAATTTGTTTCAACTGGAATTTCAACTGAAAATTATGAAAATGTAGCAGTTAACACGCAATATTACATCGCTGTAAAGCTTGTATCGGAACATCAATGTTTGTTGTATATTCAAATTAAGTTTGTTGCACGGTAGACCGTGTACGTTACAGCGTTTACCTGGTAAGTTCAAAGCACACTTATTACACATTCCATTTGCTGTTCGAAAGCTCGAGGACGCTAAACTGCACAGTAACGCGTGCTCTCGTGCGCTCGCGCAGTCCGATCAGGCACACCGACAGAATCAGTTTGTAGCATTTTGGTGAAGAATCTTGTAGATCGAGCAGCGTACTGACGTCTCGTGGCCTGTGTTTCTTGTTTCCATGGGAACAAACAGGTCATTTGAAGATTTACAACTTTTTTACAGCCAATTCGTAAGATGAACCACAACTGTGCCATGATTGTATTATAATTAACTTATTCGAAACTACCTTAGAGTTAATTGTAAAGGCCTTGAGTATCATTAACTGTAACGCAATTACTGAGGTTCTTACAGACGTTAACGTACCGGAGAAAGCCAGTAGATGGTGCGCCTGTAACCCAAAGGTGCATGTAAAACAACTATTTGGGGAACGTCCCTACATCACCTTTACGGACCTGTTCCATGGTTTAAAGATATTGTGCTGTAATAAGTGGATTTATATCACCTAGAAATAATTCATTCTTCAAGATATCGGAATATATTCTATTTGTTTGCATGTCATAAAAAACCTTTAGAAACCATGGTTCTGAGATATTATGTACCTAACTGATGGTTCCATAATGTTCTGTAACGTAACTCCTAGATGTAATAACCGTAGTGTAATGCCTGCTCAACTGTATTGCAGATGTCATTATTTAGCACTGGTGCTATTTTTTAGTTTGCCTTTATGTAGGTTACTGGTTAAACAGGGACGGGAAAGTGTAAGAGAACCAAACTTCCATTTCTTTGGCATCGTAGTTCCCACGGCCTTGCTTCTCTCCCGTTATCCTGCGTATTGAAGCCACGTGTTCTCCCGATGCTTTTGATACTCCGTTTCGCTCGCTGGATTTGATCAAGGGTTCGTGAGGTTTGAGGAAGATCCGTTCTTTCTGTAATGTGGGTAACACTCCAAACAACGCCGGATGTGATACACACACCCTATGCTGTTAGAACACATTTGACATTCTAGCTTTAAATTTAAACGTCTTTTTTTACTGTGTGTAACATTATAAGGTGGCTTGTTGCAATGATAGCACAGGGATCAATTCTGCTTGAGGGATCACATGGGAAGGCGAGTCATAGGGGTAGTTCAGGGTAGTTGGGTCACAGGTGTAGCTGGGCTGCAGGGATGGGTGTTTTAGCCTTTTCATTAATTCGCAAGTACAGCCATGCAGTGTAGCCAAAACATAACTGATGTCATTCTCCCACTTTCCAATGCTTTGAGTAAATAAAAAGGTCGGCTGTGTGTTTAAGTTCAGTGACCAGCCACGTGCAAAATCCTCACTTCAGATGGTTTTCTATCAGCACCAGGACCAAGAGCGGTGCAGTTGGCCGTGCGTCCATTAAACGGTTGAATATACGAATCTTAGGGGCCGTCTGTAACGTGAGAAGAGTGTTTAAATAATGCATATACTTCAATCAAGCAAGAGCTTTACAAAATAAATACCCGGCATCCACGCGCTAGTCTAACACAATTTCATTTAGCCAGAAACGTTCTGCGTGAAATTACACTTTAGACGAGATTAGTTACAAATTAGACGAGAATAAAAAAAATCGTGCTCCTTAAATGGACTTCCTTCTGGAATTGCAGGGAGTTACTATTCAAATCCACCATCATGAGATACAGCGGCCTCTGATCGTGGTGGAATACGTGGACACGGTCGCTTACCGAGAGCTCTGTGGTTAGACTGCACTGTATCCGCGCAGACTGTTTACGAACCGGCATCATTTCGTGGATCAAACCTTCATACGACAAACCTCAGACACAGCACAAAAGGTAGGACTCTATATCATTTTTTCTTTTTTTTATTTTCATGTTAACTATTTAAAAATAAAAAATAAAATACTGGGAAAGAGTCCTATGCAACGGCAACCCCGTTAACACAGTGGGATAAACTATGCCACGTGAATGGCCGTCACAGTTCGACGCCACCGATAGAGCCTCCATCAGGCTACATGTTCGCTGGAGGCTGAGAGGGGGAGGACTCCGGGCTCGAGCACCGGTCCCCGCTCCTCCCGTCTCAGTCTCCAACACAGAGCTCTTAAACATTTTCTTTGTCGAAAAAACAAAAGCGATCACAAATAATCTCGTTTCATAAGAGGGATCGGCCCTATCGCCAGAAGTAAGTACTTGAATGAAGTATCTCAAGGGGAAACAAAGACTGCTATCGTCGGAACGGGCAGGAATGCGCTCGCCCAGAGCCGAGAGGCTTCTGACGTGACGTTCCGTTCACGCGAGAACACGTAAACAAACAAACAAACAAACAAACAACACTCCACAGAACGGTGCGTTTAACGGAAGAGGTGTCGTGATGATGAAACGCTTCGCGCAACGTTAACAGGATCAGGACAGGATCGCTTTAATAGATGTACTGCCACTTGCAGGAAATGGATTAGTCCCTCTTCCGTCAGATGCTAACTGCGAGGTTCTGAGAGGACGTGCCAAATTCTCATTAACAATTTAATACACTAAAATACGTTTTATATGAATAAAAAAAATGGGCTAAAAACAATAAGAGTTCTGATATAATGAAAGAAAACAGGAAGAAATCTGTGATGTTCTGTGACATATTAAAAAACAAGAAAATGATTCTTTCTTTGAGATGACAAACAGACTTCTGTCTAGTACCCGATGTTAGGCCAGAGGAAATGGAGTCTAAAAGCCATCTCCTGGCAAGTGCAGCATCACAGCTCCTGAACCCACCCACACACACACACACACACACACACACACTCCAGCATTCATATCATTTCCATCAACTGTTAGAAAAATAAACCACACTCTTTGCACCTAGACTGGTTTACAGTAATCGAGCCAGAATCTTTTATAACTTAGTAATTTTCTCAAGTACCTTTCAAGCCATGTTATTTAAAAAGAAAAAACAAAGTATAGGAATATAGCGGAATAAGGAATAGCAGAACACTGGAGCAGATATTCAGTGATGGGGCTCACGCACCGTGACATTGGCACATACGGATCACAGAAGCGTGCGTAAGCTTCTGGAGAGACAGTAAGGACACGGAGGACACACAGTTGTTGGGCTAAACTAAACGGTGGCTGAGATGTTCTGCCCTTTAAATTATTTCTTACGGGTAAAAAAAAAAAAACAAAGCAAAATCCTGGGGCTTTAATACTGCCCCTCTCTTTCACGCTCAGTGGCCGTTTTTATTCCCCCTCCTGACATCTGGGAGCGTGCGCGCACCACGCGGCACACGTGGCACACGTGAACCTCGGCCTGGGTCGGACAGCGGCTTGAAAATAAAACCCAGAAACCAAAGCGAAGCCCGAAGCCTGGCGGTGGGGCAGGCGCTCACGCCGACAGGGCAGAGTCCTTCTGTGTTTGCTGCGCCGGTGCACGCTGCACGGGTTTCTGACTCTCCACGTCGCGCAGGTGTTTCTCCACCTGCAGGGGGAGGCAGAGAGCAAAGAGGAGTCGTGAGCGGCAGCGGACGGAAACGGGTGGGGGTAGAAAGGGTGCCAGACACGGGTGGAGGCGGGGGCAGGAGGGGCCCAGGAAATTGGTGGAGGCGGGTGCAGGAGGGGCCCAGGAAATGGGTGGAGGCGGGGGAGGGAGGGGCAAGAAACTAAACAACCGAGAGGGAGGGAATGAGAGTGAGCGACAGGTTTATTTTACACCACTAACGAGGTTTTTTGTGGTGTATTGGTGGGACTCACTATTTTTTTAACGTGCCCTAAAGCGCTGCCCTCTTTGCCCCTGCAGTCGTCCACCCGGTATGGTGGAGTGATGACGACCTCGTCCATCACCACGATGTTCTTCTCCTGCCACTTACAGTCTTTGATGCTGCGGCACAGAAACGAGAGAACCAATGAGAATGCAGTTAGCTCACAGAACGAGCCAATCAGAAACGCAGGGCCACCTCAGTTACCTCACAGATATGTCACTGCTCAAAGCCAGAAACATCCCTTAGTATTTATATTTAACGTTTTTATGTGGTCATAATAGGGGGCGGAGTCACTACCATCCCTCCCACACGGAGAGCAACACCCATTTGTTTCCTTGGACTCTCCGCCACTGTTGTGTCATCAGGGCTGGAATCAGTAAAGTCCCCATTATTGGGCAAACATTTTTCTGTTGCATCCCTAGACAACACCAGACAGGATACGACTGGCCCAGTGCAGTTACAGAACACAGAATCACCAGATGTCCAGACGCACGGAGACCTAATACCAGATGTCCAGACGCACGGAGACCTAATACCAGATGTCCAGACCTCATTTCAGGCCAATTTAGACAGATAACAACCTTAATCTAAAACGAACACACAGTACAGGATTAAGCATACTCTGTGTCTACAAATGCACCGTCCTGGATCTTCAAGTGAAATAAGGTCATTAAGACTTGTTGATGTTTGATGACTGCCCAGAGCAGACAAGTGTGTTGGTATAGTCATGTGTACTGGTATGGTCATGTGTGTTGTTATGGTCATGTGTGTTGGTATGGTCATGCACATGCAGTCGCATGAGGAAACAAGCAGGATTATACCATCCCCGCTGCCGATCTGTGCAGACAGTGGCGCGGCGCTACACAACCCACGGTCCACGGGGCCCACCAGCACTCACGTTTTATGGATAGTCTGGAAGAGCAGCTGGCCGTCCACCGAGACCCCCGCGCTGATGGCGTAGGCTTGGGTCAGCTTGTCCTCCTTCTCTGCCCGAGCTCTGTTCGCCAGCTGGAGGGGAGAGGCGCGAGAGTGAGGACGTTTCAAAGGCTTCTTCGCCAGCAGGAAGATGCGTCGATGGTCGAGCGTACGGTAGGTGGTTCACAAACCCAGTTCTGCACATCTCTCGCCGTGTGCATCGCCCCAACCCGGCCTTACCTTGTTGAAGTTAAGAGATGCTAGTGGGGGAGGGGTCAAAGCGCGGTCGTTGATGACGTCCACGTCCGATACGTAGGCTAAATTGACTAGGACAACGTCGCTGAGGTTGGGCTTCCCGCTGGACGGCGTGCACTCTGGAGACGACCGGTCAAGGCTGAAACGCATGCGACGGGTCGTCCGTGTGCAGTCACTCGTACTGGTTAAGTGCTCAGACCCACGGCACAGTGCTGCATCGCACAGGTAAGATGGCTGACGTTCTGACGACCGCCTCCGTCAGAGAGAACCAGCACTGGGTTCAGACTTACGCTACTCATAAAGAGGTAATGTCAATACACGGTCAGTACGGCAGTTCCAGAGAAAAATAAGAATGTCATATAAATATTACACACTTGTCAAATTTTGCCAATACTGAAAATGTTTATATCAGACGCTCTGGGCGTGCCCACAACAGCAGCATTACACTTGACTCTTATGCACAGTGTTCATTCATCTCTTCTCTGAGCAGTACAGCGCCTCAAGTGTTTTAGTTGCCGTGGCCCTCTATTGCCACCTAGTGGCCACGCATGCTGGTACAATGCCAGGGTCGTTGTACACCTAGACCGAGAAACAAATTAAGCCTCAAACCTCAGGCGCTCCGTGGTCACAAGTCCACCACATAACAAAAAAAAAACTCGGTACACGCTTGTCTCTTCACCAAAGAGACGGGTATAAAGTTTAATAATGCGTGAAGCGGTGGCCAAAGTAAACCAGGTCACCTTTCCACGTGCTTTCTTGGTGCTGCATGACCAAAGGTGATGTCTGAAATAACCTTGAGCAACACCGTCATTTCCCGGATACTGCCAATGGCTTATTTCTGAACTACAGCATATATATCCAACACATTCGCCTTCAACAGCCTTCTGTAACCTGAATACACGTATTCCTGTTCATTCATGAGCAGAGTAGTCCCTGCCAAACCAAACCAGTACAAATCCCCGTAGGACAGCAGAACTGAAGTGCTCATTGAACCTGGTGCTGGCGACACTGCTGGTTCACGCTCGTTGTGGCTCTAGTTGAGAACACCAAACCAAAACCACATTCCTGACCTTACTTATCCTAGCCAACTAGCTTAAGGAGAACTACTTAACTTGCTATATGTACCCGTCACTGCGCATGGGGGGTTAGCCGAGTGCTCTCCCCAGTTTAACAACCATCAACAACTGTGGATGCCGCCGAGAAAAGACTAATTCATGATCCCCGACGCCTAGAACTAACGAAAGAAACGTGTTAGAAAACCGAACACACGTTAACAGCTAGTCAGCCCTGCCACCTTCGCTAATGTTGTGATACGAGTGTCGGCGTGAGATGCCACACAAGTCAACGCACACAGAGGAGCTAGCTGGCTAACGGAACCGTTAACGCACGTCCCGGTGCGATGACAGTTAGTCGTCACGTGGATAAAACGGCAGGGCGTGCGATCCGCACCGCGAGGTCGTTGGATAAAGTCTGAAGAAAACTGGCCAGCTAGCCAGCTAACTAGCCCGCTAGTCCAAACCGCCATTGCGCTTGCGCGGATCTCTACCGTTAGCGGCTAAAGCTAGCCAGCCAGCCATACGCCTCTCGCATCTCGCCGCCCAGCTTAATTTCGTAAACACAAAAAAAAGGATACTCAGAGTCAGCATCTTGGTCTGGTAGTCGAAAGCTATGACCTCCCCTTGCAAGCGCTGCCCCAGGCAGGTAAGACAGGAGACATGGCTCCCGATGCTAAAATACTCCCCCGGTCCAGGAGCCGCCATCTTCTCCGCCAGGAAACCGGAGAACTGGAATTACGTAAGCGAGCGTAACTACGCTACTAGGGGCGGGGGACGCGCGTCAGCGTGCGCGGGCATGAATGGACCTGCTGAATGAATCCCTCGGTAATGTCACGACATTTGTCACAGGCTCCTATGTAGTTGCCTCGTTTTTCTGCTAAAAGAAAGGCGTTTATACACCCCCGGGGGTTTATACACCCCGCCCCTCCCGCAGAGATCCAGTCAAATTAAATCACGGTCACTGGAGTCAAAACCCAATTGCTAAACAATCACCCTAATAGAAAGGTCACAGGCGCTACCGTGTGTGATGTCAGAGGCCATTGCTGCCCTCACGAGACAATGAAAGCAGCACAACTCAAAGGGACAGCAATTTTAATGAATTATAATCACAGTAATAGATTGCTCAAATAGCGTGTATTGCACATGTGTACACATATATGCACTCTATATACACGTGTGTAGCAATTAGTATACACACACCTTTGTGTTGTCGCAACATGAAAGCATCAAAAAAGAGAAACAAGAAAATTAAGGAATGTGCTTTGATAATTTCAACGTCTGCATATCAATATGACCAGAGGAAACAAAGACGTAGAGAGAGACAGAGAAAGAGAATATTAAAAATGTAAGGTTAAAAGACACATATTCAAACATCCAATCACATAGAGTGGCGACAAAGAACACCAGTGTAATGGAGGAACTATTAGAGACACACAACCTCCCGTTCCAAAAAGTAAAAAAAAAAAAAAAAAAAAATATACACAAGTACTCTTTTAACCTCAGCAATCATAGGGCACAACATGTACACAACATATGAAATATCAATAAATATACATATTTACTGAATAGTAAAATAGTGTGGCAACGACAACAAAACTTCAATCGTAAATGGCGAGTCGATAACCCTTCGCACAAAAGAGGTTTTTCAGCGTCCACCTTACGGCTCCATATTTGTTGCCATTATGTATTCGTTTTAGAAAAAAATGGTGTAGAAGCTGCTGGGGACACAGGCCGCGTATCAGACCACGTTCCTCAGAAAACGCCTGTCTTCTCTGGCTATTGCGTTCACCCCACACTCAGAAGGGGCCTGCCCAGCAACCACCATGGCTGTCTGTCCGACCTCAAAGAAGACACCGCCACCTCTTCGTTAAAAAAAAAAAAAAAAGAGGCTTTCACCACCGACCGCACAGCCAATAACCATTTTAATGCGATACGAGGCTGCGATACAAAACTGTGCACAAATTGCGATGGTCAGTGATCTACATCAAAACATTACAAAACATGGTCACAGTAGTTCCTGTCGGACTGCACGGCCCGTAGCCATAGAGACGGGGGGACGCCTCTCTGGACGTTTCAGGGTGTAAAGAACATTGGGCAGCCACCGCCAAGTGAGTGTGTTGTTTCATTTCTTTGTTTTGTTTAGGTTTAAAACATTTTTTTTAACCATGTCATACGCCCAAGCTCAAGACCACTGATGAAAACGAATAAGATGGCTCACCAATGAAAGCAAGCAAGCACAAACAGTGAACAAGGACACAGTAGTGGCTGCCTGGAGCTGCTTCAGTGATTCTGAACAATGTGACCCAGACATGTGGCTTAACCGCCAACACCACTGTGTGCAGAGGGTGGCATATTACAGAAACTGGCCTTACTTCGTTAACATTAAAAAGATGTGCAATATACAATTCTAAATTATTGCCCCAAGGCTGGGAGGTGGTCTGGGCGAACAGACAGATGTTTCAGACTCAAAAGACAAAAATGCAAGTCCAACCTTCTGATTTTCCAGAAGCTAAAACTAAATTTCTTCAGTGTTCTTTTCTGACTCCAGATAAATGAAGTCAGGAGCAGGAGTGTGTGTGTGTGTGTGTGTGTGTGTGTGTGTGTGGTAGAGAAGGAGTCAGGATGTGTGTGTGTGTGTGTGTGGTAGAGCAGGAGTCAGGATGTGTGTGTGTGTGTGGTAGAGCAGGAGTCAGGATGTGTGTGTGTGTGTGTGTGTGTGGTGTGTGTGTGTGTGTGTGGTAGAGAAGGAGTCAGGATGTGTGTGTGTGTGTGTGTGTGTGTGGTAGAGCAGGAGTCAGATGTGTGTGTGTGTGTGTGTGTGTCAGGAGGAGTCAGTGTGTGTGTGTGTGTGTGTGTGGTAGAGCAGGAGTCAGGATGTGTGTGTGTGTGTGTGTGTGTGGTAGAGCAGGAGTCAGGATGTGTGTGTGTGTGTGTGTGTGGTAGAGAAGGAGTCAGGATGTGTGTGTGTGTGTGTGGTAGAGCAGGAGTCAGGTGTGTGTGTGTGTGTGTGTGTGTGTGTGTGTGTGGTAGAGCAGGAGTCAGTGTGTGTGTGTGTGTGTGTGTGTGTGTGTGGTAGAGCAGTGTGTGTGTGTGTGTGTGTGTGTGTGTGTGTGTGTGTGTGTGTGTGTGTGTGGTAGAGAAGGAGTCAGGATGTGTGTGTGTGTGTGTGTGGTAGAGCAGGAGTCAGGATGTGTGTGTGTGTGTGTGTGTGTGTGTAGAGAAGGAGTCAGGATGTGTGTGTGTGTGTGGTAGAGAAGGAGTCAGGATGTGTGTGTGTGTGTGTGTGTGGTAGAGCAGGAGTCAGTGATGTGTGTGTGTGTGTGTGTGTGTGTGTGGTAGAGAAGAAATCAAGATGTGTGTGTGTGTGGTAGAGTCAGGATGTGTGTGTGTGTGTGTGTGTGTGTAGAGCAGGAGTCAGGATGTGTGTGTGTGTGTGTGTGTGTGTGGTAGAGCAGGAGTCAGGTGTGTGTGTGTGTGTGTGTGTGTGTGTGTGTGTGGTAGAGCAGGAGTCAGGATGTGTGTGTGTGTGTGTGTGTGTGTGGTAGAGCAGGAGTCAGGATGTGTGTGTGTGTGTGTGTGGTAGAGCAGGAGTCAGGATGTGTGTGTGTGTGTGTGTGTGTGGTAGAGCAGGAGTCAGGATGTGTGTGTGTGTGTGTGTGTGAATCAAGAGAGTAGAGAAAGGGTCAGGATGTGAGTTGTGTGTGTGTGTGTGTGGTGTGTGTGAGTGTGTGTGTGTGTGTGTGGTAGAGGAGGAGTCAGGATGTGTGTGTGTGTGTGTGTAGAGCAGTAGTTAGGATGTGTGTGTGTGTATATATATATATATATATATATATATATATATATATATATATATATATATATATATATATATGAGAATTGTAGTGTTCTGTCTCAGTGTTGGGATGGCTTGAAGGTTTGTGTGTACAGGATATTTTGGATCAAATGCTCTGAAACTCCAAACACGCCTCAGACCTTCTGACAATGTTAGTGTTTTCCCTCCGTAATGAAACATGTAACCAGGATGTAACCAGGATGCGCTGAAACTGATGGAACCAATGTGGTTTGCCTGGAGCGGAATGGCTTGTGCTGTTTAAAGGGGAGTGCAAGAAATGCACTTCACCCGCACACACATCTAAAACAGTATGAACATAAAATCAATCTGGTGCAAAAATGATCATAGAAGTATATCAACGGCCAGCGAAGGAGGCTGATAGTCCTGCAGAAGATGGCAGAGTGAGTAGAGTCAGGATGGCAGAGTGAGTAGAGTCAGGATGGCAGAGTGAGTAGAGTCAGGATGGCAGAGTGAGTCAGGATGGCAGAGTGAGGAATCAGGATGGCAGAGGATGAGTAGAGTCAGGATGGCAGAGTGAGTAGAATCAGGATGGCAGAGTGAGTAGAGTCAGGATGGCAGAGTGAGTAGAATCAGGATGGCAGAGTGAGTAGAGAAGGGTCAGGATGGAGTGAGTAGAGTCAGGATGGCAGAGTGAGTAGAATCAGGATGGCAGAGTGGCAGAGTAGAGTCAGGATGGCAGAGTGAGTAGAGTCAGGATGGCAGAGTGAGTAGAGTCAGGATGGCAGAGTGAGTAGAATCAGGATGGCAGAGTGAGTAGAGTCAGGATGGCAGAGTGAGTAGAATCAGGGTGACAGAGTGAGTAGAGTCAGGATGGCAGAGTGAGTAGAATCAGGATGGCAGAGTGAGTAGAGTCAGGATGGCAGAGTGAGTAGAATCAGGTTGGCAGAGTGAGTAGAGTCAGGGTGAGAGTGAGTAGAGTCAGGATGGCAGAGTGAGTAGAGTCAGGATGGCAGAGTGAGTAGAATCAGGATGGCAGAGTGAGTAGAATCAGGATGGCAGAGTGAGTCAGGATGGCAGAGTGAGTAGAATCAGGATGGCAGAGTGAGATAGAGTAGAGTCAGGATGGCAGAGTGAGTAGAGTCAGGATGGCAGAGTGAGTAGAATCAGGATGGCAGAGTGAGTAGAGTCAGGATGGCAGAGTGAGTAGAGTCAGGATGGCAGAGTGAGTAGAATCAGGATGGCAGAGTGAGTAGAATCAGGATGGCAGAGTGAGTAGAGTCAGGATGGCAGAGTGAGTAGAATCAGGATGGCAGAGTGAGTAGAGTCAGGATGGCAGAGTGAGTAGAGTCAGGATGGCAGAGTGAGTAGAGTCAGGATGGCAGAGTGAGTAGAGTCAGGATGGCAGAGTGAGTAGAGTCAGGATGGCAGAGTGAGTAGAATCAGGATGGCAGAGTGAGTAGAGTCAGGATGGCAGAGTGAGTAGAGTCAGGGTGAGCGTGAGAGAAGTGTTTGAAGCCAGAGTGGTGGTAGACCTTATTGCCTGTATTGAATAATATGTAAAAGTAAAAAAGGAAAACCTTTTTTCAGTCAGGAACACAAATCCCATAAAACCATGATGCCACATTCATCGTGCAGTGATCCAACACAAACATCACTTAGAAGAGGAAAAATCCCAAAACAATAGAGATCAGCACCCAGCATGGCACACGCGTCCCCCACACACACCATCTCAAACCAGCGGAGCAGACTAACACTGGTGGGCCTTTTTCTTTTCTTTTAAATTTTCATATAAAAAGGAAACTTTTCCATATAAAAGTGACCACAGACACTTAGTCCTTGGAAAACTTAAGGAAAACTAAGTTTTCATTATTTAACTTCCAAAGAGAGAAGAGAGCGAAACACATTATGTACAAAACAAACAACTGCACAAAAAAGAAAAAAAAACACATTAGTTGGTCTTCATCATCATCACCATCATCATCACCACCATCATCGGCAATTCCATACGATCAGATCACAACATGCCACTGCACGGCACCGGACTTATAAAACAAACAAACAAACAAACAACCCCCCCCCCCCCTAAAAACACAAGGATCAGAATAAAAACAACAAGAAGGCTCAAAGGCGGACCTTTGACCTTTAACCTGTGAGCCCAACACGTACATCCTGAAAGAAGGAGAGGAGAGAGCAGAGGTCTGGAGTCCTGCCCGTGCGCACCGCAGGCTCAATACGCTGCTCTCCCAAAAATTAAGGCAGCTGGAAAAAAGAAGGATAGATGAAAATCTTAATAAACCGCCACGACAGCTAGAGTGTGTGTGTGTGTGTGTGAGTGTTTCAAATGTGTTCTGTAGTATTAAAGGCACCGAGTTCTTCTTTAGTCTGCGTGTCTGTCCACGTCTGCGTGTCTGTCCACGTCTGCTGGCGGCGAAGACACACAGAGAAATGCTGGAACCCTTTCACCGTGTGTGTGTGTGAGTGTGTGAGGTGTGTGTGGGTGTGTGTGTGTGTGGGTGTGTGTGTGTGTGGGTGTGTGTGTGTGTGGGTGGAGCGAGTGTGTGGGTGGTGTGTGTGGGTGTGTGTGTGTGTGGGTGTGTGTGTGTGGGTGTGTGTGTGTGGGTGGAGTGAGTGTGTGGGTGTGTGTGTGTGTGTGTGTGTGGGTGTGTGTGTGTGTGGGTGTGTGTGTGTGTGTGTGTGTGTGTGTGTGTGTGTGTGTGTGTGTGTGTGTGTGTGTGTGGAGCGAGTGTGTGGGTGTGTGTGTGTGGGTGTGTGTGTGTGTGGGTGGGTGTGTGTGTGGGTGGAGTGTGTGTGTGTGTGTGTGTGTGTGTGTGTGGGTGGGTGGGTGTGTGTGTGTGTGGAGTGAGTGTGTGGGTGTGTGTGTGTGTGGGTGGGTGTTTGTGTGGGTGTGTGTGGTGGGTGTGTGAATGTCATAGTTACAGTGAGTCATATGCCCTCTGAACAAAAAATTCTCAACTTTTGTGAAGAAAAGAAAAAACAATCAAAACACAAAACAAAAGTTTTCAACAGAAAACCATAAAGGGTCAAAGGGCGACGGAGGGTCTCGGGTGCCAGGAGGTTGTGACTTTGACCTCCATGTAGAGCCAGAAACAGACAAAGGGAGAGTGAGTATTCCCCTTGGCATACGTGTGTTTCTACAGCATACACACAGCCACATGTATATGCCTGTACATATATCAGAATCCAAAGTGTGTGTGTGTGTGTGTGTGTGTGTGCTTTTCTCAACAGGATACTGTACATATGAACGAGTATACGAACTGACAGACACCATGGACAGTCAAGAGGTTAGTGCCCATTTGCAAAAAGAGAGCTTGTTTCAACGTGGTCGAAACAGCCAAGTTCATCCTCTCAGGAACGTGTGTGTGTGTGTGTTTGTGTGTGTGTGTTTGGTGCTGAAATATTTTTGCTGCTTGTTGGCTTTTTCCATTTCAAACATCTTTTGTATAAAGTACAATACGTGTACAAAGTGTTTGTTGTTGTTGTTGTTGTTGTTTTCCCCACCACTGCCATGACAACATTCCAGCGTTGCCGGGCTGCCTGTGGTTTCCTTCTTTCGGCCTTTCTTGTCTTTTTCTTTTTTGCTTCCTCAGTCCAGTGAAAAGAGCAAAAAGTGGAAGCCAGGCCTTCCCATAAGAGGGCTCGCTCTCAGCTCTCCACTGCCCCGCCCACTGCCCCGCCCCCCCCCCCCCCGCTGCTGAGCACGCCCCTGCTCTGGGACGGCTGGAGAAAGCAAAGGTGGGCAGCTGCCGCACATGTCCGTCACACACCCGGAAACGAGTGAAGGACCGAGGGAACCAATCAGAGAGCTGGGTGGAGGAAAAGGAGGCGTGGCTCAAGGGTGACCGTTGCTTGCCAAGTAGGTGCGGACACTGAAGTCACCACGGTGACAAGTCAGGCATTTCCTCCTACAATGCAGGCTCCTCCTCCATTGGTTCGTCTGCAGTCCTGAGGGGCGGGGTTATGACCAGGTCATTAAGAAAGCCTTTTATTAAGGATGTCAGCAACATTTTTGATAATGCAGCTATTTTAGGCAACACAGCTTTGACGGGCTTCAACTGAGACACACAAAGAGGCTCATCTTCAGGTGGGTTAAACAGCTTTGAACTAAGGCCCAGTTTAATGAGGAAGAAAGATTTATAGATTTACATTCTCAGTCAAGCAAGTCTGATTGAGAAGCTATAGACGAAGGCTCTGACATCTCTGTCTGACTGCATCGCGTGCGTGCGTGCGTGCGTGTCGATGCTACCTGCTGCTCTGGGAGGAGGCTGCTGTCTGCTCCGTGTCCACGCTCAGGGAGGCCATGGCCGTCACCGTGTCAGCTTCGTCCTTCTCGCTCCGCTGGGCGTCCAGCAGGGACAGACCTACTGAAGGTGCAGACCTCCGCAGACAGCCCCAGTGCTCACCTACAGACACACACGCCCATCAGGCCCCACAGCGCCACCGTCTGGTGGAACCTCAACAAACGCTGCACCTTCCTCTCCCTCCTCCTCCTCCTCCTCCTCTAGTACTTACTCTGGATCTCGATGACCCTCTCGAGGGAGGCTGTGGCCTTTGGACAGGGTTTCTGCTGCAGTACAGTCTGGGGCAAAGGGTCCAACTACACACACACACACACACACACACACACACACACACACACACACACATAATAAATGTTACCATTCAGCTGCTGGTAATGGCCTTTGTATTAAGTGCTGTGTTAAATATGCAATAGAATATCATGTGTATATTAAAGTCAATGCTTCACATATTTTTTCATTGGGTTGCATCTAAGTTATAGAATTTGAGCAGGTGGTGGGTGGGGTAAAGAATATGCATGTATTCGGGTGGTGTTCGAGGTAGAGGTGTAGCTGTACCTCGTCTCCTAGCAACGCGGCCACACAGGACTCGGATGCGTCGCAGATGGCTGTGAGGTCGTGACCTCCCTCCAGCACCAGGACCACCCGTCCGCCTGCCAACTTCATCAGCTGCTTGGTCAGGTGACCAAAACCTGGGGGTGAACAGCATGCTGGGATATATATACGCTATCCCAACACTCCATCAGGCAAAACTCTTTTTATAGTCTTGCTGCTGAGATACACTGAATGTACAATATAAATGGTCTTAAAGACACATTCAAAGAGCCTGAATTACATTATTCTATATATATTATTATAATATAGTGTTGGTGTAATGGCACTTTTGTGGGAACCCAACATGTATTCATGATCCTTGTGTATTTGAATACGTACGGCAGTGCTAAACGCACAAAGCAAAGAATACACATATTTCCACAAGCATTTCCCAGTGCATCACACACACACACACACACACACACACGTTAGTTTTCTCACATTTGGCAGTGACGTTGTAGCCCCCCAGAGGGGACTGGTGTCCCTCAACAGCGTCGAAGCCAGCCGACACAAGCACCACGTCGGGGGAGAACTGGTTAGCGATGGGCATGACCACCGCCCTGTGGGGACACACAGCATGAGGGCAACAACCCCCACATCTGCACTGACCCAGGGACGCAGGCACGCTGGGCCAGACCTCAGACCTCACCTCATAAAAGAGTCAGGAATGAGAGATATTGCTCTTCTTCAAGAATATTGTTTTTTTTCAAGATTAATATCGTGAGAAAGCCAAACCGGCAATGTCTGAGGGTAAAACTCCAAAAAAAAAGTTCTCCTAATTTTTTGAGTTTATTGAAGTGGCAGGTCCTCTCAGGAACGTAAACACGTCTGTAGCTCCTGGGGCTTCAAGTGCAGGGTGTGACAGAGGAACCCAGTCTGGGTGTGAAGCAGTGTGTGTGTGTGTGTGTGTGTGTGTGTGTGTGTGAGGGGGAGCTCTGACCTGAAGGCTGAGAGGTACTCCACGTCGCCCATGGGAGGGTCCACCCCCCCAGTCCAGGCAATGTTCACATTAAAGCCCACACCAGACCCGGCTCCTACCTGCAGAGGGAGGATGGGAGAGGGAGTGAGAGATAAAGAGGGAGCGAGTGATAAAGAGGGAGGAAAGAGAAGGAGAGAAAGGTGAAGACATGAGTCTGGATGGGAAGACATTCTCAGAATGGGAGTTACCAGACGATACCACTTTCTTCCCTTTCAGCGATGCCCACAAACTCTAATAGAGTGCTAATAGCACCCCCTTGTGGCCAATCCTAAATACGCTTGAGTGAGTGAGTTACATGCCAGTATGTGGAAGCAGATTATGTGCATGCCTCATCAGTGCAGGGTGACGGCTCCTTATATCAGGTCAGGGGTGAAGGTCAGAGGTGAAGGTCAGAGGTGAAGTATGTATTCCTCTTACCTCTTCAGGGGCTCCACTGCCGGGAAAGAAGTTGCCATCGTCATAGCGATGCAGGGAGATGTACAGCACGTTGGGGTCACTGTAAAAGGCCTGCTGAGTCCCGTTACCATGGTGAATGTCCTGTGTGAAAGGATGCATGAGAGGTTACAGAACTTTAATCTCTGCTACCACCTACAATGTGTGTGTGTGTGTGTGTGTGTGTGTGTGTGTGTGTGTGTGTGTGTGTGTGTGTGTGTGTGTGTGTGTGTGTGTGTGTGTGGTGGTGTGTGTGTGTGTGTGTGTGTGAGGTGGGTGTGTGTGTGTGTGTGTGTGTGTGTGTGCGTGCGTGTGTGTGTGTGTGTGTGTGTGTGTGTGTGTGTGTGTGTGTGTGTGTGTGTGTGTGTGTGTGTGTGTGTGTGTGTGTGTGTGTGTGTGTGTGTGTGTGTGTGTGTGTGTGTGTGTGTGTGTGTGTGTGTGTGTGTGTGTGTGTGTGTGCGAGGTGGGTGTGTGTGTGTGTGTGTGTGTGTGTGTGTGTGTGTGTGTGTGTGTGTGTGTGTGTGTGTGTGTGTGTGTGCGTGCGTGTGTGCGAGGTGGGTGAAGTGCTCACCCAGTCTAAGATAAGGATCTTGGCCACGCCCAGTTTCTGTTGGAGCAGCTTGGCTGTGACTGCCACTGAGTTGAAAAAGCAGAACCCCCTAAAGAGAGAGAGAGAGAGAGAGAGAGAGAGAGAGAGAGAGACGGTCACAACCACTGCCTGTTTGACTTAAAGCCCCAGTTACTGTCTGGCCTGGTGTTAGATTCACTACTGAGCCCTTCATGCTGTAACGACTGACACACACGTACAGGTGTTTAGTACAGCCAGTGCTACTCGCCCTGCATCACTGCGCCCCCTTCTGGCTCCAGCTTGACAATGACAGCGTGAAACACCTCCAGGCACTTAACCAGGGGGGCCTGGAGTCACAGTGCAGGTCATCTGTCTTTTGTGTTTCTCTCACACGCATCGAGAGAGTCCTGACCTTTGACCCAGTGTGTGAGACTGCTGTGTGTGTGTGTGTGTGTTTCCCCACTCTACTCACATGGCCGTGGACTCCTCCGCGTGGTGCCCAGGCGGGCGGACCACCGCAAATCCGTTCTGCGCAGAGAGGAGCGAACAAGGGAAACCAGGGTCAAGACACAAGGCATGTGCAGAAGCATCTGAGCGTGCGTGTGTGGGCTAGGGGCGTGCGGGGCTCGGGGGGGGGGGGGGGGGAGGGGGACGTGCGTCACGTGAGCCTCGCTCACGTGGCATTCCAGCCTGGCGGCAGCGTCTGCTGGTTCTGGCCTGGGCCACGTGTCCAGCAAGGCGATCGCTCTGCCCTCCCCTCCACCGCCTACGCACGTCCTGCCCCTTACGCCACGCTCATCAGCTCAGCGTGGTGTAAATGGCGGGCTACCTTCAGCTCTCCGGCGGCTACTTTGAAGGCCAGCTCGATGACGCAGCCCACAGCCATGCGCACGGCGCCGGACGAGTGCATCTCGTTCCACACCGTGTCACTGTCCACCTGCAGGAGGGCCAGAGCCAGCACGTTACTGCAAACCCCCGCCTGCAGGGGGCGCCAGGGGCAACAACTACGCAGCTACGGACGGACAGAGGACTGGCGTGGGGGAGGGGCGGAGGGGAGACAGACAGGGAGGAGGACGGGTGGAGGTACAGGTGGAGTGCACTCACCCCTATTCCTCCACAGGGCAGCACGGCGTACATGTTCTGACTGATCGGACCTGGAGACGTTAAACACATCAAGATAAAATATGAGGAACAGTGAAACCGTCTCTGCTTGAAATCCACAGTGTTTGCAAATCCAAAGTTTTCACACAACCAATTGCACTGGATTCCAGAATTAATATCAAGTCTCTGTCCACAGTATGTGTGACTGGACTGGCATGTAGCATGTGTAGTTCCCCCTGGTGTACGGAGAGAGATGAGGACCAAAACACCTCCCAGCAGGGGGAAGGAGGGTGACACCATCCCTGCTACAACACACAGTTGATCTGCTATACTGTGACACTCCCACACACACTCACACACACTCGGTCATAAACCGTCACACTAACGCGCATGTGCAGTCGCGCTCACATGCACACACCTGTTCGTAATATACAAGCACAGTGCACGCACACACACGTGCACACATGCACACACATATGTACACACACGCACACATGCATGTGCACACACACACACACATGTGCACACGCACACACACACACATGTGCACGCACACACACACATGTGCACGCACACACTCTAGCTCTTTGCTGGTGACTCAGAGACGTGGGTGGAAACGTCTAGGATCTAAAAATACTCCAGCGTCTGTCACTGGAGGTTTGACTTCAGCGGTGCACCAGACCGGAAGTGAGCGGGGGAAGCGTTTTATGGACGGACCCTGGTGCTCAGGGGAGCCAAGAGACGAGCAGCGCAGCAGAGATAGCTGCACACACATCACACACACAACACACACATATCACACACACACACACACACACATCACACACACACACACATCACACACGCACACACACACACACACACACACACACACACACACACACACACACACGCACGCACACACACACGCACACACACACACACACACACACACACACACACACACACACACACACACACACACACACACACACACACACACACACACACACACACACACACACACACACACACACACACACACGCACACACACGCACACACACGCACACACACGCACACACACACACACACATGCGTATACACATACCCAGCAGCTTTTTGCTGTCTAATTTCTGCCTGTTGAGAGGGCTGGTGCCGTAGAGCAGAGT
>JAGXOD010000107.1:5622500-5632500 GCA_020368025.1 Brachyhypopomus occidentalis
AAGAAGGGAGCAAGAAGGGAGCAAGAAGGGAGCAAGAAGGGAGGCCCAAACACAGGAGGAGGTGCTGCGTCTCACCACTGAACCTTTACAGTTAGACACGCTTCCCAGTAGTTCCAGTAACTCCAGCTTCGTTGGACTTGTACAATGACAAAGACGTTCTATTCAGATTCAGTAACAAAGGACAATTACGGTCATGGGAAATGTGTTGAGAAAGTGCAGGAAATGCAGAAGTGCTGAGAGGCTGACAGGACTACGGGCCAGACGGCAGACGGCAGACGCCAGACGCCAGACGCCGCGTCCTCACTGGCTGCTTTACCAGGGACAGGAACGCTGCTAAACCTCCAATCAGATTCTTAACATTTTGTACTGAAACATACGGAGGTACTAAAATATTAGGGTATAGGAAAGTTATTAAAAACTATTTAAGTATTTAAGAAGCTTTCTTACCTGCCCATACAGGGAACTCTCTTCATCGCATTCCTTCAACTCAATGGCTTCGTCTTCATCCTCCTCCTCCTCCTCCAGGTCACTTTCTGTGCTCTCACCCTTTGGTGGGGCTACGCGTTCCGAAGGGGGCGTGGTCTCACCGGAGCTTTCTTTGTGTAGCCCCTCCCTCACATTCTCAGGCCCCTCCCCTCTCTCCTCTAGCATCTCTGCGGTCTCTGTAAGCTCCTCCTCCGTCTCCTCTGGGTGGGTGGGAGGCTGGCGTGGAAGCTCCGCCCCTTTGGAGAGGATCTAATCAAAAAAGCAAGGGGGTCACTAACCCGCTAGTACGCAATCCACCAATCGCCTCCTCTTATTCCTACTATCATTTCTGTTACGAACTGCATCCCAGCACCAAACCCAAGCCGAACCCCTAGCTGTAGCGTCTCGAGGGCGCCCCCTACCTTGTTGAGCTGGTAGTGTTTCTGCTTCTCCAGGAAGTGCTGGTGCTGCTGCTGCATGACGAGGTGCTGCAGGGCCTGTGGCGTCTGCGGGAGCGGCGCCGACTGCGTGCGGGACAGGGGCCGGTGCCGGGGCAGCTTGCTCACCGTCCGCATGCTGTTGGACACCCGCTCACCCGTCACCAGCGGCGACTGCCCGTACATTGGCACTGGGGGGGGGGGGGGGGGGGGGGGGGTGGGGAGGTTCTGAGGTCCTGAGGCGTCTGGTGTCTTTTCAAAAGGCCTCGTACACGAGAGGACGTGGCGCACTGCGAATCTGGGCTACAGGCTACATGCTCGTTTCACTGCGTTATATGTACACAAATTTATGTCCGATAGCAGATACTGTGTGTGTGTGTGTGTGTGTGTGTGTGTGTCCACACCTGCGAGCAGCGCGCTCTGTTGGCGAGCCTGCTCCAGGAGCAGGACGTGCTGCAGCAGGGACGAGTGGCTGCCGTGGGTGTTGGGGGCTGCGGGGGCCTCGGCGTCGTGTGCCGCCCCGGGAGGGAGGCACGCCGGCAGGGACGAGGTGCTCACGAACTTCCCGGTCAGGGCTCCACCCTGACGCATGGACTGGATGGCCTGCCTCTCGGCCTCCTGCTGAGCGGTCAGCTTCTGAGGGGCCTGTGGGTGAGGAGGGAGGGATGGAGGTGGGAGAGAGAGAGAGAGAGAAGGGTAGACAGAAGGGAAGAATGGAGGGAGAAGCTAGTAGTCAGGACTGCTTAAATCATAAGTGATTCCTGTCTGCTGAGTGACAGTGAGGCAGTGTGGGTGGGGACGCTGGCCGGCTGGTGGCTCACCGTGACGTGTGCGTTCGCTGGGAGGCCCAGGGAGATGTTGGGCAGAGAGGGAGAGGTGTACAGGCTGAGAGGACTCGCGCCTCCATCCGCATTCAGAGACTGGTGTAGGGACCGCAGCTGCTGTGGACACGGACACATGCAGAGAGAGAGAGACAGAGCCAGAGAGAGAGAGAGAGAGAGAGAGAGAGAGAGAGAGAGAGAGAGAGAGAGAGAGAGAGAGAGAGAGAGAGAGAGAGAGAGAGAGAGAGAGAGAGAGAGAGAGAGACAGAGCCAGAGAGAGAGAGAGAGAGAGAGAGAGAGAGAGAGACAGACAGAGAGAGAGAGAGAGTTTTTTTTAGTTCCCCACATAATTTCTGAGATTCTGTCAGAAACTCTGAGATTCAGAAACTCTTCCCTAGTTCTGATCTGAGGCCAGTTGCCTCTGTGACCACGATGAATTCAAACCCAACCTGACACTTCACACTACGACCAGGACAAAGCAGCAAATGCACACGCGGACTCCAAACAGACGGACCGGTTTCAGCTTTCAGGGTTTTCGTCTTTTTTTTTTATTTTAAATGTTTGCATAGAGCTCACGAGAGCTGCAGAGACTGGGCTGAGTGTGTGAGGACCCGGTGGCTGGTGCCATGACCCGGTCCCCACACCCAGGTGTGGAACTGCTTCTGGGCCTGACATGAAGAAAAACAGTGCGCTGTGTGGAAAAGGTTCACTCACTTCCGGCAAGGACCTTTCACACTACACAGTTCAACAGCGCACTCTTCAAACAGCCTGTATTCATTCAAAACAAAACACACACACACACACATTCACACAACCCCCAAAAACCCCCACACGCATACACACACCCCCAAAAACCCCCACACACATATCAGCTGTAGATCTAAGGAGGAAGCAACAACGTCTCCTCAGCAACAACGTCACTGCTGCTCTGGCAACAAAAGTACCCAGCGTGAAGCAAATCTACCCCAACTCAAATCTACCCCAACTCAAATCTACTCCAACTCATATCTACTCCAATTCAAATCTACCCCAACTCAAATCTACCCCAACTCAAATCTACCCCAACTCAAGTAAAAAAAAAGGGGGGGCAGAGAAAACAGTTCATGGCTAAACTGACCCAGTTGCCGTAGCAATGCCGTCAGCAGCCAGCCCGCCCTCTCCGGCTCGCCAGGGCAACGGCGGAGACGCAACCTCGGGCAGCTGGTCTGGGCTGGTGTGAGTGCGTGTGTGCTGCGGCCACAACAGCCCCCGGTTACATCACAGGGGCCGCGGCAGCAAAGCGCTTTGTGCAGAACCAGCGGCAATCAAGCAAATCGATGGGCAGAAAATGGCCGGGCTGACGAGACCGACGCTGGCTATATTTGTCGCCTTAGTTGTGTGGGCAATCTTTCTTTAGCTGTGTTCAGCTGTTATTGTTGATCTACCCCCCCCACACACACCCCTCCATTTCCCCAAAAGGCACGAAGGAGATTGATTAGAGGCAGACAGAAGACGCGAGCGCAACAATAAATGTACACGCCGCAGAAATACGTGAGGAAGAGGGAAAACATATTTGTCAGCTAAACAATTTCGGAAAATTCTCTGACAACAATGACATAGAAAACACCTAAAGCAAAACACGGCTGTGACGTACGACGTCTGTTCTGTTTAGGGTCGGACCCCACACACTCAGTACGGAGCAGCGTTCTAAAATAAAGCCCTCAAACCACCTCAGGCCAACCCATACGCCATTAGCAGCACTGTGCGATCTCCTGGGAGGCATTACAAGTCATTAAGTCCCAAATAGAACAATATAAAGTAATTTACATAATCCTGCATATGAAATAAAGAAATTGTTCTTTGTATATTAAATTGTATGTGTGTTACATTAGACAGACTCAGAAAGAATTATCCAGAGTTCAACTGTAACTTAAGAATTGAGGGACTATAGATCACATTTGTGGATAGTGACCATGCAGTTCCATCATGTCACTGAATGCTTGATATCCAGAGCAATATAGTTCATAAGAGTCTGTGGCCTTCAAAAGGGTCTGAGAGATGTTTGAGAAGCATACAAGGTCTTGTATGAGGGTGATGGGTGGTTGAGCAGGTCTGGGGGGGAGGCCACTGAGCTGGTTAATAGGTGGAGCTGAGAGTTTGTATGGGGAGGGGTGGAGTGTGTGGAGGGGAGGGCTCACCTCGGCATGGATGTTGGGGACGGAGCCGCTGGAGCCGTTCTCCGCGATGGCACTGTTGGAGCTGTTGGGAGAGCTGGGGCCAGATCCAGGAGCACTACTGCACATGGAGGAGACTGCACACACACCGCACACACCACACACACACCGACACACACCGACACACGCATACACAGAGGGAAAGAGAAACATCAACATTCATAACGACATAATAACGTAACTTGCACCATTTTCCTGCACTGGGTCACGGCTACTTTGTACTGCGGCTTTGTCACATTCTCCTCTAGCTGCTGTCGTTGTTGTTCCTGTTGTTGTTTTGTTTTCCTGTCAGTCCCTCCATGTGCTTATGGTTGCTCTGGAAAACGGCCTTTGACCTCAAGCATGGATTATCCCTTTCATCGAATTGGGCACCTCCACTCCTACACCGTCACTGAACACCACACCTCCAGTCCTACACCGTCACTGAACACCACACCTCCAGTCCTACACCACCACTGAACACCACACCTCCAGTCCTACACCACCACTGAACACCACACCTACACCGTCACTGAACACCACACCTCCAGTCCTACACCGTCACTGAACATCACACCTCCAGTCCTACACCACCACTGAACATCACCTCCAGGCCTACACCATCACCACAGTCCTACACCCACTGAACATCACACCTCCAGTCCTACACCATCACTGAACACCACACAGTCTACACCACCACTGAACATCCACACCACCAGTCCTACACCACCACTGAACACCACACCTCCAGTCCTACACCACCACTGAACACCACACCTCCAGTCCTACACCACCACTGAACACCACACCTCCAGTCCTACACCACCACTGAACACCACACCTCCACCACCACTGAACATCACACCTCCAGTCCTACACCATCCTACACCACCACTGAACACCACACCTCCAGTCCTACACCACCACTGAACACCACACCTACACCACCACTGAACACCACACCTCCAGTCCTACACCATCACTGAACACCACACCTCCAGTCCTACACCATCACTGAACACCACACCTCCAGTCCTACACCATCACTGAACACCACACCTCCAGTCCTACACCATCACTGAACACCACACCTCCAGTCCTACACCATCACTGAACATCACACCTCCAGTCCTACACCATCACTGAACACCACACCTCCAGTCCTACACCACCACTGAACATCACACCTCCAGTCCTACACCATCACTGAACACCACACCTCCAGTCCTACACTATCACTGAGGATCCGTTCTGCTAAGACTATCGGTTCCCATGGGAGGTTTAAAGCAGCAACCAGCTCTCCTTTGTGTTTATTTATGCACTGTGAAATCCAGCTAGAATTTGCTGCAGTCTGTAGAGCAAAAGCAGGCCGCATTCATGTTGTTATTTTCAGAAGCTCCAGCGAGAGCCGGTGCCAATAAATTAGCAAGGGCGCTAGGACTTTGGAACACAGTAAATGAACAGTTATAACTGAACATTTAACTGGACCTGACAACCCCAGCCCAGTCAGTCTTCCTGCTCCCTCCTCCCAGACGGGGGCCATAGCTGCTCAAGTACCTAAGAGGGAAGCCATTACTACTCCAGTCCAGACTCACACCGTGGCTGCTTCCAAGCCTGTGCACTTGGCCATACCTAAAAGCCTTCTGAGTTTACCGAGTCTTTGTCAGTGTTTGTCCTCCAGCGTGTCCTCTACATAGCCAGCGTTCTCAGTGGAGCTTTCTGTGTCACCATTAGTCACCATCTCAGCCAGCTCCAAGCCTGAGACCTCCTCCGTCAGCTCAAAGCCAGAGCCTTCAGCCCCTTCACAACAAGCCCTTCCAGCTGGCTCCAGTACCATCTCTCCTGCCAGCTCCGTGTTCGGGTATTCTTCCTACTTCAGACCAGAAAGTTCTGCCCTGCTCCAAACCAGAGCTTTCGGTCAACTCCAAACCTGGATCTTCAGCCATTTCCATGTCTTAGGCCTTCCATGGCAGTCCAAAGACGGAGTCCGCTGAGTGTGGTACCTAAGGCAGCCTCTTCTGCATTCTTCATTCTCTCTTCTTCATGCCAGGCCCTCCAGCCAACAACAAACTCTCTACCTGCTCTGTAGCCATGTTTACTATCTCCATCAGCCCTGCAGCCAAGACTACAACCAAGACCAAGTCTGCAGTGTTTTCTAGCTCTGCAGTCAAACCTGCCGGTTCCTCATCTAAGACTCCAGCCTGCTTCAACACCGATCCTCCAGCCTGCTTCAACCCAGATCCTCCAGTCTGCTTCAACCCAGATCCTCCAGTCTGCTTCAACCCAGATCCTCCAGCCTGCTTCAACCCAGATCCTCCAGTCTGCTTCAACCCAGATCCTCCAGTCTGCTTCAACCCAGATCCTCCAGCCTGCTTCAACCCAGATCCTCCAGCCTGCTTCAACACCGATCCTCCAGCCTGCTTCAACCCAGATCCTCCAGTCTGCTTCAACCCAGATCCTCCAGCCTGCTTCAACCCAGATCCTCCAGCCTGCTTCAACCCAGATCCTCCAGCCTGCTTCAACACCGATCCTCCAGCCTGCTTCAACACCGATCCTCCAGCCTGCTTCAACCCAGATCCTCCAGCCTGCTTCAACCCAGATCCTCCAGCCTGCTTCAACCCAGATCCTCCAGCCTGCTTCAACCCAGATCCTCCAGCCTGCTCCATTCCCCATTCTGACTCCCGGTCACTCTCTGTCCAGACACTCGATCAACAATGCCAGTCTGTTCATCAACTCAAGTCAGTGAAGCCAATCAGGGCACTAGCCTTGTTCAGTCTCCCACACTCCACAGTCCTTGGCTTCTGAGGGCGAGCATTCAACACCTTCTGCACCGTGCTACATGGAGCTAATTCTGCTAGCCATGCTTCTGCCAACCCTGCCAATTCACTTCACCGCTGTCCCCATTACAAGCCTTTAATTACCATTACGGCCATTAATTTTAAGTATGGATTATTCCTTACGCTGAATTTAGTGGTTCGATCGTTGGAGCCACAGTAAAAATACTCAAACTTGCAGTGCCTCTTCTCTCCCAGTGCTACAGTATCGTCTGACCTGAGATCAGCTCCGACTGTTAAAACCAGCCCAGATGGCGTCTGAGCTCTCTGGATTCCAAAACAGATGTGGGTATTTTAAACTGCCCAAATGCCAAAGCTCCTCAGCACGAGGCTTTGCTTTCTTTATCTAAACATGGCAGTCACCACCACCACCACGGCCCCCTGCAGGTGGGAGGTGGTTACTGCAGTGCAGAAGAGGCAACCCAGCCCACACCTCTGTCCACTGTGCGCTTTGGGAAAAAAGCGCAAACATAAACACGGCAGCCATGTTTGTTTCAGGTTTGCGTCCTGCTTCGGTCATGCAGTAACGAACGAATGAGCACCATGCCTTGGCCCATAGAGCTTCTCCTTTAGTTCTCCAGCGTCTAACATGCACTGAGCCCAGAACCGGGCCTGATACGCTCCCTGTAAAGGCTTAAATAACACTGGGCTGGACTGGTGTATGCTGGGAAAAAAAGTTACTTTCAAATGTCACTGCGTACCACTTTACACTGGTGTATTTGTGTGTGTGTGTGTGTTTACCCGAGATCTCGATGGCTCTCTTCTTGAAGGTGCTGATCACTGTGCCATCTTTGCGGCGCAGTAGAGGACTGCTCCTCCTCTCCGCCACCTTCTGTTTTAAGCGGGAACGCACCTTCAGATTGGGCTCCGAGGCTGAGACACAGGGAGACGAGTGCGAGAGAAGAGTGAGGGGGGGCGGGAGACACACCGAGACTATTACAGACCTCATTTATGCCCGTCAGGACCACGGACAGCTACCGTGAGTGTAACACACACCCACACTAGCACCACACACAGCGTGCGTGTGACTGACTCAATGTAGATACAGGAGAAGACAGGGAAAATGTATCTAATGGTACTACAGGAGCACAGAGGATATGAAACGAAAAAGAAAATTTGGGGCAATTATGGAAAACGTGGTGTGTACGTGTAATGCCCTTTGATGGAAACGTGTGCTTGTTTTCTGCGTCTGCCTATGAGTCATATCTTTTGTGCTATACGCCTACCAGTGGACTTCATGCCCAACTCTGTCAGTGTCTTTTATTTTGGATTCTAATTGATTAAACATGATAGGTCTGAGAAAGGGAAATACACACACACACACACGCACGCACACACACACGAGGGCGCGTGATCAGTTTGTGTAAGGGGTCTGGAATGGTTCTGTAGTGGAGCAACAGTCTAGTGTATTCAAGAGAGTTTGCAATGACATCCTCAGCAACCTAAAACCTCAACACAAACCATTCTCAACTGTGTGTGTGTGTATCTGTGTGTGTATGGGTGATTCAAGAAAGGGGAGACGACTACTGATAGTTGAACAACAGATCATTTTAAGAGTGTGTGTGTGTGTATACGAGAAGAGAAAAAGGTTATCCATAAGATTGTGCATGTGTGTGTGTGTATGTGTGTGTGTGCGCGTGTGTGTGTGGCTACTGCTGCTCTGATGACTCATTCTGAGTCACACCTGTAGACGCCCCACAGGAGCAAGTTAACGTCCATGAACACACACACACACACACACACACACAAACTATAGTGCTTTCTGCAAAAATTCACCACGCTACCGTTCAACAAGTAATATTAAACTCCCACGAATTCGCCCGAACTCATTACTCTAATGGAGTGATACTTTATTAACCATATTACGCTGCTCCAGAGACTCCTACTAATACAGCAATACCCTCAGCAGCAGCAAATGCAGATGCATGAAAGCACACACCCACACACACACACACACACACACCACCATACTTACCAGTCTTGCGGAGGGGGAAGTCATCCTTGCTCTCGAATGCCCCCAGTAAGGGGGGCAGTTTGTAAGAGGGCGGGGTGCCTGGGGTGTTGCTCTGTGGAGGGGAGCTCTGGTCTAGAGACGTGTGGTGGGCGCCCCTAAACACACAAACACACACACACAAACCACTAAGTACACAACCCTACACAACACTCACACACCATCACGGCAGAGTCAAAAGCTGACGAGCCTGTGAGTGAGAAGACGAGGTAGCTAAAGACTCCGCCCCTTCTAAAGACTCCGCCCCTTCTAAAGACGCCGCCCCTTCTCAGACTCGGATCATGCTTCATGCGTCATGCTCGCGGGGCTACCCACACCTGACTCGAACGGCAGGGTTCCTGTTCACAAACCTTCCCAATCCCACACTAGCCCCGTTCCAGGCCCTGTCCGACCCGGGACCCGCTGAGGGTCTGGGACGCGCCACTCACCAGCACTTCTGGGGGAAGGAATGGTTGAGTCCGCCGGAGGGGGGTTCCTTCTTGCTCAGCAGGAACTCCTGGAGCTTCAGCTTGACCTCAGTGCTGGCGATGGCACCTGGCAGAGTGGTAGCTGACGTTACACATGGCATGTGGGCCCCGCGCTGCCCCGCGCCGCCTCCCACAGGGCGGAGGAAGTGGCTGGCGCCGGCCACGCCGCTAAGGACCTGCTCAGCCCCGTCTGCTGGAGCCACGGGCAGGTTGTGCACGTGTCGGGTCGGTGAGGCGAGGAAGAGGTTTGCTCGTCCCTGGACCAGGGATGGGCTGAGTTCTGCTCTAGCCTCCTGACCCCGAAACCCAAAAACCATCTCATCCAGCTGGCACAGGCCCTCTGGGGAAAGAACACCGGTTATCTGAGCAGGTGTGGACGCTTACGGCTGGAGCTCAGCTACAAGGCAGATCTCTAGGAGGCCCGCTGACCTGACCTGACCTGACCTGACCGTCCTACTCCTGCCGGCTGCGTTAGCCTGATGAGCGCTGCTCGCTAGTCTCAGTGAAGAAGTTAAAGAGCTGCCTCAAGACCTCCAGAGAGCAGGGACAGACATTTTACTGATGCAGCCACCAGTCTAATGGTGCTAGCAGTACAGAGTGGTGCCACCAGGGGGCGCAGTAGCGGGTGGACAGCGGTAGGGACGTTAGCTAAGAAGCCTTATACTACCATGAGGCGGAGGGTGAGTTGTCTCAGAAGACCCCGCCCCGGGGTAGGAGGAGCACTGGCGGGTAAGTGGAGGCGGGGCTAACTGTGGCCAGCCCAGAGGCGT
>JAGXOD010000107.1:5635000-5650000 GCA_020368025.1 Brachyhypopomus occidentalis
TGTGTGTGTGTGGGGTGTGTGGTGGAATTCTCTCTTTCCCTTTTTTTTTTGGGTTGGGGGGGGGTTTTTTTTTTTTTTTTTTCCTTTTTTTTGGGTTTTTTGGTGGTGTGTGGGTGTGGATTTTTTTTTTTCCCCCCCCCCCTTTTTTTTTGGGGTGTGTGTGTGTGTGTGGTGTGTGTGTGGGGGGGAAAATTTTTCCCTTTTTTTTGGGGGGTGTGTGTGTGTGTGTTTTTTTTCCCTTTGCCCATTTGGGGGGGGTGTGTTTGGGCCCCCCCCCCCCCCTTTTTTTTTTGGGGGGGGGGGGGGGTTTTGTGTTTTGGGGTTTTTTTTTTTTCCCCCCTCCTTTTCCCCCTTTTTTTTGGGGGGTTTGGTGTGTGGTGTGGAATTTTGGGGTTGGGGGTTTTTTTTTTCCTTTTTTTTTTTGTTTTGGGGTTTTGTGTGTGTGTGTGTTTGTGTGTGGTGTGTGTGGGGGTGTGTGTTTTTTTTTGGGGGTTGTGTGTGTGTGTGTGTGTGTGTGTGTGTGTGTGTGTGTGTGTGTGTGTGTGTGTGAGTGTGTGTGTGTGTGTGTGTGTGTACATACTCTCTTTGCCCTTCTCCTTGTTGCGCAGCATGGTGTGTGTGTGTGTGTGTGTGTGTGTGTGTGTGTGTGTGTGTGTGTGTGTGTGTGTGTGTGTGTGTGTGTGTGTGTGTGTGTGAGTGTGTGTGTGTGTACATACTCTCTTTGCCCTTCTCCTTGTTGCGCAGCATGGTGTGTGTGTGTGTGTGTGTGTGTGTGTGTGTGTGTGTGTGTGTGTGTGTGTGTGTGTGTGTGTGTGTGTGAGTGTGTGAGTGTGTGTGTGAGTGTGTGTGTGTGTACATACTCTCTTTGCCCTTCTCCTTGTTGCGCAGCATGGTGAGCTGCTGTTCCAGTCTCTGTCTCTCCAGCTCTTCGTGTCTCTGCTGCTCCAACTTCCTCTTCTGCTCCAACTCTTGCTGTCGTTTTACTGCAAGCAACTCCTGCTGTTGCTGCACACACACACACACACACACACACACACACACACACACACACACACACACACACACACACACACACACACACACACACACACACACACACACACACACACACACACAGCCAGGGGGCAGAGATCAAGAGTACTCGCATCAGCCCACATACGTCATAACCCCCGTTCACTCACACACACACACTCACCCACACACACATACGTCAACAACAATAACAAAACAACCTGCACACGGACAACAGCCCACACACCAATCCATACTCACACACACTCACACACACACACACACACCAGCTCAGCTTTCACATGTCTACCTGAACATGCCAAAACAGTAGTCAGCATGCTGTCACCACCACACGCACACACACACACACACACACAGACTCTGTCCTAAAACATCCACCTACAGCATGCTGCCCTGATCCAACAGAACTCCATTCACACATGCACCTACACACTGCCTACACACACACACACACACCAAAACACAAGATCAGCCTAACCCATTCACAACTACGTTTGTAAACACAGTGCAGACACCAGACACTTACGCCTTACCCGTTCACACACACACACACACACAGACACAGACACACACACACACACACACACACACACACACACACACACACACCTTGAGGTGCTCCTGTAGCTGCACCTCGTGCTGCCGTGTGAGCACCTCGTGCTGCTTCTGGAACTCGGCGAAGAGCAGCTGCTTCTGCAGCTCCTGTTGCCTCTTCAGCAGAAGCAGCTCGTGCTGCAGCTGCTGCTCGCGCAGCGCCGGGTCCATGCCGCTCAGGGCGCTCAGGCGCGGCTCCGTCCGCAGGTCCACCGGGCCGCCGCCCACAACCCCGCCCCCAATCTGGTCGCCCCCACCAACCGGGCTTTGCATGCCAGAGGGCAGAGAGGTCTTCACCTCCACCGCTGCAGAGTGAGGGAGAGAGAGAGAGAGAGGAGAGAGAGAGAGAGGGAGAGAGAGGGAGAGAGAGGGAGAGAGAGAGAGGGAGAGAGAGGGAGAAAGAGAGAGAGGGAGAGAGAGGGAGAGAGAGAGAGCGTACAAAAGACATTAGCAGGAGTTCACAGCTAGGGACATCGCAAGCAAGGAGTTCAGTGAGAGTGTTCTGGTTCTGGCCCGCCTCATGGTTCTCAGCGCGGGTCCGTGTTACCGTCCCGGTCTGACATTTAAGCCGCTTGCAGTCAGCACAAGGACCTGACCGAACCAGACCCATCCCTAGTCCAGGACCGGTACCGATTACGTCAGTGTTACACCGAGGCAGACACCCTGTCTGAGGCTACACGCAGCGCAGGGACAGGAGGCCAGTCTCCCTCACACGGCCCCTCTCTCTCTTCCGCTCCACCTCTCCCTCTTCCTCTCCACCCGTCTCCACCGTCACACAGCTGAGCTCCCCGAGCCTGACCCGTCTAATGCGCTGGCTAGCACGACGGTGACCTTCGTCCGATTTCATCTGTGGGAAATTACAGCGGATTACAGCGTGCGGCTGTGGTTATGGCTGGGCGTACGTGCTGCGTGTCCGGTCTGGTGTGGTCAGCTTCCCTCACGCAGGACACAGGGTAGGAGAACCAACCCGGATCTGCTCTCCAGTGAGCAAAGAGCAGAACCAGATCAGAATGATCAGAAACTAACCAGCGAGGTTTTTCACGCGGGATCTGTCGCGAGCTTCCTGCCGTGAGCGGGACGCGATTGCTACCCTACGACCACATCGGTATTGGCTGCCTGCTAGAACAAAACCAATATTTACGAGCAAACGTGATATACTGCTGCCCCTAACAGCAACAGCGTATCTGGAATAGAACCCCTAATAGCACATGATGGATTTGTGCTGAGAAAGGGGAAACCCCACAACAAACCCACAAGCCTCAACGTCAGTCAGAAGCCCAGACTCCACCAGGGCCAGTACACACGAGAGTAGCGTGCGCACACAGCGCACACCCCGGGGTAGAGTGTGTGTCGGCGCTGTACGATGGTGCGTGGGAGTCTCGGCTGCATGACTAGCGCGGAGGAGAACAGGGCACGACCCCTCCAACAACAGGCCGAGCTTTTACGGACATAACACCCAACCCCCACCCGCCCCTTCCACCAGCCCAGCGTCACAGCTTGGTGCTAGGGCCACGTAGAAGAAGCAATCAGATTAACCTGGATGCTTCATTGGCTGAGGTGGTGCTAAATATAACCAGGCCTCTTCCCCCACTCCCTACGTGCCCGACTGACCGTGCCGGCAGTCTGACGTCAGAGCGCTGCTGGGGTCGAAGGTCGCCGGGGGCATGAGCTCGTCCAGTTAACCAGATCAGCGCTGATCTCCCCCCGAGGCATGAATGGGGCTTTGCTGCTGGACGAAAAGCTTGCTCGATACACTCTTTGTTAGTCACAATAACGGCATTCACAATACCGATATCTTAGAAGGCTGATATATGCAAATTAGTAGTGTCAGAAATCGCAAATGTCTGTGGTGAAGCATCGATGGTGATCTAGTTGGATTCATTGGATGAATTATGGGATTATTCAAATTACATTGTTAAAAATAAAACAGTGCAATATGCGGTTTATTAAACCAGTGTGGTTTAATATTCGTCATCATGCTGGCCAAACTGGCAGTTTAAGGGAGCCCATTACCTAACCGACTCCACGCAAATCGGAAACGCCGCACTTTAAAGCCCACGGCGCGCAGGAATAAGCGTACATCCCAGCAGGCCTCCTTTCTCCTTCAAACACCACAGACATGAGAAAAGGGCTTTATTACGCACTCTTACGCATTCTGCCTCTTTCTTCCAAATAATCTTCGAATAATCACACACAGAAGGCGGAAAGAATAAAGCTCCGTTTCCGTGACGCCCCCCCCCCCCCGTACCGCACCCTGAGCGGTGCCTCGGGAACCACCACGGGGAACACCATGGAAGGTGTTGCTGCGGCTGCCGTGGCGATGTCTCCCACAGCTCCGCCTCCTCTCAGCACAGCCAGCTTCCGGATATTCCCGCAGCCGTGTGCGTGCCGACGCCGTGGGCTGTAACGTGCGGGGCTGTCTGTCTTCACTGAAGCCCGTGGAAACATTCCAGTTTTGGACTTTTGCAGGAGGGAAAACTAGATGTGAATGCTGTGCTTATAAACCGAGGCACTGAGTGGTCATCAAAAGCTCCCCTTCCATACATTCATTACCCATGTTGCCAGGGAAAAGGGTCACGTGACATCCTAAATGTCACGTTAGAACCAGAGCCTAAATTAAGCAGGATGGCATTGCTTCTGACTAGCCTGCTTTTAACTTTGGAGGGAGGAGGTGACAGGATGAACCGGGGAGAGAAAGAGGAGGAGACTGTGATTAAGGTGCGTGTGTGTGTGGCTCAGGTCAGCTCTCTAGAAGACCAGGCTGAGAATTCCAACAGCCCAATGGACAAAGGTTAGAGAGAGAGGGAGAGAGAGAGGGAGAGAGGGAGGGAGGGAGAGAGAGAGAGAAGGAGAGGGAGGGAAAGAGAGGAAATCCTGTTGTAGCCTCTGTCACATGACAAACTGAAGTAGTAGCCACGCCCCCAACCACACCCCCATGCAAATCAGGGACAGCCTCAGCTTCTGTATTGACGGGAACAGCCTCTGGTAGAGTAACTCCCTAAACCAGATTCCCTCAGCAGGTCACTGTCTCAGCTCCACCGCCTGCGCCTTGTGTGTGTATAAAGCTGCTCGCGCTGCCTCCAGAGTGCTCGCGCTGACTCCAGAGTGCTCGCGCTGCCTCCAGAGTGCTCGCGCTGCCTCCAGAGTGCTCGCGCTGCCTCCAGAGTGCTCGCGCTGCCTCCAGAGTGCTCGCGCTGACTCCAGAGTGCTCGCGCTGACTCCAGAGTGCTCTACGGGACTTCACCACTGATCAGCTGGAAGCATTTTCTAACTTTTTTATTTACGCCCGCAACAGTGGAAGAAGAAGTGGCAAGAATGATTGGAAGAAAGGACACCGTGTCCACATTAGCACGGGGGACGACAGCGGAAGGCAGAGAGAGAAAAATACAGAGAGAGATGGTGGGGGGGGGGTTAGAATGCAGGTTACATCTTTAAAATCAGTGAAGACGAAAATAGCAGAGGAAGTTAGCTAGAGGGGAGAGCTACCTCCTCATTAAAGACAAGCAGGCACCACTGTGCAGCACTTAGGAGGAGGTTCCTGCGCTGGGGAGAGAGGGAGCGAGAGGAGACGCAGGTCGTGAGTGCGGAGGTGAGGGGCCACAACTGGGGGGGGGTCAGATCTGCAGATAAAGAAGCCAACTAGGGCTAATCGATTAAAAAAGAGGGGAGGAAGCAAGGGAACAGAGCAGAGCCCAGATTACGTCCTCATCAGATTATATCCTAGTGTCTAGATTACTGTAATCACCCACAGGGAGTGTTAAAAATAGAGACCCTCGCCTCCAGCTTTGCCCAAACCCCTCCATCCTGCCAAGCCACTGGCTTTAGAGTGTGTGTGTGTGTGTGTGTGTGTGTGTGTGTGTGTCTCTATAAACCTGAGCTTCTTGTGCACCAACCAGTATGTGGGAGATTCTGGGTTTATAAATCCCGAAGGTGAGAGAACATAATGATGCATTGGCAGGTGTGTTTTTGAGGGGCTTCTTTTCCATCAACGTCAGGTTCACATTACCAGTCACTGCAATTACCTGAACATAAGGAGTGCGGCCAATATGAGAGAATCTGTGGGTGTGGCCTATAAGATTAGTGCATCAAGGGGGGTGTGGCCAACAAGACGAGCGCATCAAGGGGTGTGGCCAACAAGATGAACGTGTGACACATGTAACACCTCTACAGTGACCGCACCCACCGCACCAGCGGCCACGCCCACCTCTTCAGTGACCGCACCCACCCCACCAGCGGCCACGCCCACTACTTCCGCACCCACGCCCACCGCAGCCACACAAAGACTCATGTGAGTCTTCCCCTCCACTTTGAGGTGCATATCAAAATGGCTACCCCGTCTCCAGGGGAGAGAACGGCTCTCTGACAGCTCCGAATGGCACCTTGTGCTTTCTTCTTCCTGCCTCTCTCTCTCACACACACACACACACACACACACACACACACACTCCCCCGCCCGCTCTCTCCCTCTGTTTGTCTCTCTTCTCCTCTGTCTGCTCCCACGTGTTCTTCACCCTTCATCCCTCTCCTCACTCCCAGCGGAGATTAAAGGCACGCTGTGACAGAAGCCAGAGTGTGCCTGTGAAACACTGGGTTATAAATAAGATGGGATTAATAATGCACTGGGGGGGGGGGGAGGGGCCTGTGGAGGGGGAGGGGCCTGTGGAGGGGGGACGCTGTGCTTTTAAAAGGGAGCGCTTCTATTTTGGGTTCCTGCACATTTTCAGCCGCCGCAGTAGCTCCCCATGTGTCTACACACACACACACACACACACACTCACACACACACACACCATTTTGCTCTCGGTCTTTGCGACGTGGTTGCTGTAGACGCAGTATAATGGTAGAGTGTGGATCTCTGCAGGTATCTGCGATGGGAGCCACGGGCGGCGGGCCGGACCGGACCGGGCCGGGTCTGCCCTGTTCGTCTGTTCGATGGCAAGACCAGCTAAGAGCAGTCGCAGCACTGGCCCTCAGTGTATCCGACCGCAAGAAGTTATGACGGCGGCCCCGTCTGCAAACTTTACATGTTCATATATAGCGGCAACCAGAAGCAGAAAGCAGAACATCCGCACGCGCCAAATGATGAGATCACAGAGGTAGAGGAACGCAGAAGAAACCAGCGCGTGAAGATCCAAGAAGGAGTCCATCAGCCAGACTGCAGAGATGAGCAGACCAGGAACACAGGATGAGAGTCCGTCAGCCAGACAGGAAGCAGAGAGGAGGCAGGTACCCCGCAAACAACAGCAGCCCCCGCCAACACGGAGCGCTTCCTCCAGGACACGAGCGGGTCTGTGCGAACGTCTCTCCGCGTTAGGACGTACTACTCGGTTATCCATCAGAAGCCTCCTTGGGGAGCATGTCCCTGTAGTCCCCGGTGGTCCGCGCCTCCCCGCGCCTCCCCGCTCCTCCCTGCTCCTCTCCTGTCTCGCCCCGTGGGTCTCCTGGGTGTTTGCCTCCCCCACCACATCCTCCCTGGAGCCTCCGCTTCTGCTTCTGGGCTCAGTCAAAGGAGAAAGCGGCGACACCGGTGACACAGTTTGCTGGCACCGTTCACCACCACCTCCCCCACCACACAACACAACATGCTCGCGTAGACACACACACACACTTTTATTTTTGGCAGCAGGGGCTTGGTTTAGACACCCGGCTGGAGGGATGGATGGTGTGAGCAGAGAGATGGAGAGAGAGAGAGAGAGAGAGAGAGAGAGAGAGAGAAATAAAATATGAGAGATCAAGAGACAGAGAGAAAGACAGAGAAAAATTCAAGAGTGAATGAGAGAGAAAGAGAAATTCAGAGAGACAGACATCCTAAGAGAGAAATAGAAAAGAAAGACTGAGCAAGCGAACCAAGGAGAGATACCGGGTGAGAGAGAAATACAGGTAGAGAGCAGTAGGGAGAGAGAAGAGAGACAACGTGTGAGAGAGAGAGACGGGCTGAGGACGAAGAGGTGGAACCTCAAGGACAGCCATTAATAAATGAAGGCGCCTCCCCACGGAGTGCCACGCGGTGCTCACTCGTTACGCTTCTGGATGGCGCTGTGAATTATGGGAAACGCTTCCCCCAGCACAGAAACCAAGCAGAAGCCGAGAATGTCCAGGCCGGTGATAAATCACCCCGTGAGCCGTGCGCACGCCGACACAGCCGTGACTGAGGAAATACACAGCAATGCTTGTACAAATATTTAGACCTCTGCAGTTTCAATCAAACTGAGGTGAAACTGTGCTGCTTTACACGGGAACTAAAAAAAAAACCTGTAAAACTTCAAAGTAAAGCACTAAATCGCAAAATCGTCGAAAGAAACAACATGCTTTGTGAGAAATTCAACAGGCCTATTTTCGGTCATTCGGCGAGCTCTGCGTCTGCTCTACATGGGGCGACGCTCCTCTAGCTGTGGGCTACAGGCCTCTTAAGTGGAGAAGGACCGTCTCGCTAAGTCCGTCTGCAGACGCAGACGCCGAGAGATCTTTGCCAATTAGCCGCGTGTTCCTGTTCTCCCCCCGTCAGAGACGGATCAGTTAAAAGGGGCTAAAAATGCCCACGAAGCTGCCGCCATCCTTTATTACCGCAGTTTTCCAGCCTTCCTCCCGTCCCTGAACAACCCCCCCCCCAACGCCCCCCGCCCCCCCCCCCTCGGCTTTTTTAAAGGCTGTTTTGCAGAAAGCCAAGCTTACGTCATGGTTATTTTCTTTAGCGCTGCTACACCAAGTCTGCTTCTGAGAGAGAGAGAGAGAGAGAGAGAGAGAGAAAGTAGAGAGAGAGAGAGAGAAAGAAAGACAGAGACAGCAAGGAGGTGGTGAGGGAGAGGAGGGAGGGAGAGAGAGAGAGAGAGAGAGAGAGAGAAGAGAGAGAGAGAGAAAGAAAGAGAGAGGGAGAGAGAGGCATGAATACTACTTTCCAGAAATAGCACATAGCAACGTGCGGTAGGCTGCCCTGTCAAATCTGCTCTGCGTCCTTTCCTTGTTAGCCGCGCACAGGAGAGAGGGAGAGACAGAGAGGGAGGTGTGCAGGGTAAAGAAAGGGTGAGGAGAGGGAGTGAGAGAGAGGGGGATAGAGAAGGAGGCAGAGAGACGAAAGGCGAGGGCAAGAGAGGAGGGGGGAGTGGCCCAGTCATACGCTGGTCTGATCCAGCCATCGGTTCTGAGGACATGGTGCCAAGGGAGATCAGACTGAAAAAAACAACAACAAACAAACAAACAAACAAACAAAGTGGCTAGCACGGGGGAGCTACGCCGACCCTGGAGGGGGGTTTGTGGGTAACAGAAGAGCGGCGGTAAAGAGGCAGCGTGATTTATGAGACTCGGGACGCTGTGGCTCCTCCAGGTGTAGCTGCCTTCTCTCCGCCCGCATGCGGGACAGCAAGCATGCGGCAGGTGGAGACCCCCAACATGGCACCCGCGGAGGGAGGAGCAGGTGTAGCCGTTAGGGGTACCACTCCACCAAACATCAGTGAAATTACATTTTAAAAATACATATTGAAAAGAGAAATTACACTGAACTTCAACCCTAAATCTCCGGCAGGATCAGGATGCGATCATTTTCACTTCCCAGCATGCCTTCGTCATTTTGGGATCTATGGTGATCTGACGGGTCCATTCACCCAGATCCACCTTACACCCGTTTTCAGGTTCTAGCAGATCGGTGACGCTCATTAAGTCCTCTGGTCCAATGGGATCTACTGGACATTTAAATTAAGTTCCACGACTGGGTGATGTGACATGGACATTGTTACACCTTTTAATTCTCCCCATCTTTTTGCTCAAAGAACCAGGTTCACATAAGGAAGACCACCATTGGCAGGGCTTCTGACTGATGTCTAACTCCAGTTTCCTATGTGACCTGTGGAGCTGCCCGTGGATCAGAAAACTCCATTTCCTATCTCCCCCCTCCCCCCCTCCCCTCCCCTCAGTAACAGTGTACCATTCAGAATGCGCCGGACCAGAACTCTCCACGTGCGCCGAAACCAGCCATGCTCTTCGGCTCACGCGCAGGAGAGAGAGAGAGAGAGAGAGAGAGAAGGAAAGAGAGAGAGAGAGAGCGAGAGAGAGAGAAGACGAAGTAGAAGGAGATGCCGATTGCGAAGCATAAACACTGAGACGATGAAATGTCATGGCTAAGTAGCGGCCTGAGAGCGGGCCACTGTTTATGTGTTCTATAAATGCACCAGCATTGACGTCAAACGCTTGCATGAGTGGAACGTTGTTTTCTGGGTAAACTTCGATGTGTGGTGCGGAATTCGGCTCCTGCCGCTCTTCAGAAAGCCTGGATAGGGAGGGGGTTCAATCTGGGCTCATTACAACCCGAAAGAGAGAGCTTTTCTGCTCTCGCCGAGTTATACAACAAGATTTTTACATTAAGATTATAAAAGCTTTTAGACTTGAAGCAACAGTTTTAGTTCAGTTTAGTTAATTAGTACTGTCTGAGTTTTTCCTGGAAGACAGTATGCTAATGTGCTAGAAAATAACAGCAACTTAATGAATGTTACAACACTCACCGTCCAGTAATGCAATAAAACTAACAGCTATTTACAATGTTAAAGTTAATGTGATATTTAAGAAAGCAGTGATCAGATGTTCATTAATCATGAAGTAAAATCTGAGAAAAAGCTCTCAAGCCTCCCAGGGCAAACTGGGTGTCCCGTGTCCTTCAGAGTTTTGGTCTCTGGGTGTCCCGGGTCCTTCAGAGCTTTGGTCTCTGGGTGTCACGGGTCCTTCAGAGCTTTGGTCTCTGGGTGTCACGGGTCCTTCAGAGCTTTGGTCTCTGGGTGTCCCGGGTCAGAGCTTTGGTGGTCTCTGGGTGTCACAGGTCCTTCAGAGCTTTGGTCTCTGGGTGTCCCGGGTCAGAGCTTTGGTCTCTGGGTGTCCCGGGTCAGAGCTTTGGTCTCTGGGTGTCCCGGGTCAGAGCTTTGGTCTCTGGGTGTCCTGAGTCCAGGCCAGTTACTACACGCTCCAGAGACTGCTTCATTTGCCCAGTGCAAACTCAGCGGTTAGCCCTCACAAGCTACGGCTCTCTCTGAGGTTAGATGAGGAGATAAATCAACCTCTCTCGTAACTTAGGAACCATTGACTGTGTTCACTCACGTGTGGTTCGCCTTCACGAGAGCGACGGAGCATTTGTGGTTAAACGGAGCACACGAGCCGTGCAAGCAGCTAGTCTGTGGTGAGCAACGCTCGCAAGATGACACTCGCTGCCACAGAAGCCATTAAAGCCGTCATTGGCCAATGCACGCGAGACCAGGCCAGCCATTGGGCGAAGAGTTCCTTCGTCGTCATGGCGCCCGTGGCACAGGCGGGGGCACCCCACGTCCTCGGCGATGGGCGGTGTTGTCACACGCTGCGTAGGCGGGAACCTGCTCAAGCAGCACAGAGGAAAGAGAAACCCCGTCTGTCAGCACGCCGTCCCCACAAACAAGCGTCTTCACCCGGCCGCCGGAAACCAAAACTCCCGGCACGAGCGGAATATCGGAAGTGTCCCCGCGACTTCCCCCAGCCCGGACGCAGAACGCTTCCCGTGGTGGAGCGAAGGACTGGTGCTACACGCCACCGCCGACGCCACAGCGAGCGCGAGAACGCCCGAGAGCCGCACACGGAAGTCGTGTGCCCCGTCCTGCCCGCCAAACTCTCGGAACGCTGCCGCTTATAAACGCGGAGCGGAGCATTTCCAACTTAACGTGGGGCTTTCAGCCTCGCCGCAGGGAACACGCCGCTGGGCTATTTTTGTTTCCGTGTCTTACGCTCCAGGAAAAATGCGGCGGGGCCTTCGGCTGGAGAGGCGTCGGGGTCGTGCCGTGCGAATTCGCACACTGTCAAACTGTGACTTACTTCTGCAGAAAAAACACTGCAAACTGTACCTGCCCAGCGCTAGGTCACTGTACACAGTGTTGGTTATGTCCAAGGACGGACTGTCTCCTGGGGGGGGCCCGAAGCTCGCTGTTGTCCCAACCCTTCGTCTCAGCAGCGTCCCGAGTGTCTTTCTATAATAACACGCCGGCCTCCAGAAATACCTCGGACACCCATAACAGGGATATACTCTACTCAGCCCTAATAATAGATCATATGAAAAAGATGCGGACAGATATTCTTAGCATTTGCGCAGGGCACCAGTAGCACAAGCTGAAGTTTCTGTTTCCTGCGTGAGGGTTTTGGATCACGGTGACCCTGCGTTGTATTTCACGGTTCCAATGTCTGACGGAGCTCCTATTAATGAAATACATCAGCGAATCGACAATATAGGAAATGCCTACTGTAAATTCTAATTTCAGTTGGGCAGAGCACCTATGTCTGTTCATACTCAACATGATACAGTACAATATACAATTCAGGAGAACAGAGTTTATGGTGGATTCCCTGTCTGGTGAAAAGGGCAGTGTGTGTGTGTGTGTGTGTGTGTGTGTGTGTGTGTGTGTGTGTGTGCTCCTGAAGTGGGGTTCGGGCAGGGGCCTAGCGAACAGGCGTGACATGCCGGAGGATGTGTTATAACACGGGACCATCGGGGTGGGGATGGGAGGGGCTTCATGGGTTGCCTAGCGGTGGCGGGAACGGGGCGGCGGCTAAATTTAGCCCGCCTCCTCGCTCAGCTGCATCGTAGTCTGGGGAACAGCCCAACTCAAAGTGTCCTACACACACACACCGCAGTCACATGGCTATACACACGCGACGCTCTGTGTGCCACAGGGCCGCCACACACACACACACACACACACACCCCAACCCCAGCTCTGTTCACATACCCAGCAGGGCAAACCTGGAGCCACGATGCCAAAGTGGGGGCAGGAAGGGGATGTTCGGCAGAACGCCACAGCGCCACAGACACGCGGCCAATCTTGTGATGCGTTAATATTACTGATATTAATATGATACGCTAGCGTGATAAAACTGTCACACTACACTATCCTTCTATAACTCACCTATCCAGCTATTTATGTGTTGTTTTCTCTGCCTACATATGCATATAAACACACACACACACACACGTAGCTAAAGTTTGTCCCAAAATAGGGCTGTTGTCAAAGGCTACTGCTGCAAGGGGCGATACCCCTGCACACCTGGTGGCACCATCATGTGCAGCATCAGCACACCAACTGGATCTCTCTGCCTTCTGACATCACTACTGCGTCACCCGGGGAGACCGAGCGCAAAAAGAAATAAAAATAAAAATACGAAAATGTGGCGCAGTGTGTGTGTGTGTGTGTGTGTGTGTGTGTGTGGGTGTGTGTGTGAGTATGCTGGGAGACCAGCTCAGAGAGGTGCGTCATATTCTGACATCTCAAAGAAAGCTGTGTGAAAGAATAGCTTGGCGCTACAGTCGTTGAGGGAAGGCAGCGCTAGGTTGGGTCCTCAGTCTGTTTACAGCCACGTAGCGAACAGAACGGAAAACTTCATACACTAGTTCCCTTCCCACAGTGTTACACAATAACACAATTAAGCCAGTATTACACAATATTACACTGAAATCAAATAAATACACCAAATACACGTTTTACCACACATGGCTGTCCAGTATGACAATATGTGTCAGGCAATACTGGCTTTGATATTTTGACCATATTCACATTTTACAACTATATTCGTTTTGTTTGCAAATATAGCTGAAAGGTATATACATTATGTGCATAATTTGCAAAAAGTTTGAAATAAAAGGAGAAAAATGCTCCAATAGGAATAGTTACCTTTTATTTGTTAAGTATATAATACAGTGAAAGGAAAAATAAGACTAGGTTTTTCCAGGTGGTAATTTTATAAACTAGTTTTGGCCAAATTTGCCATATCGTGATCATTACCTGGATACGAAATGACCTATATCGCGATATGAGATTCTGGTGATATCGCACAGCCCTAACAACACACTGAGTTGTTTCTACAGTATTTTTGTTTGTTTGCTTGTCCTTAAAAAGTATCCGCAAGTTTTATTTAAGCTGATTAACGTATTTGCTATTTAGGCTACATTTTAATTGCGTTGTTTCTATTTGGAATCAACTAAATAAAAACAGAAGAGGCTGATCTTTCTGAATTTGGAGAATAGCACTAGGTAAACAATCAGGCAGCCATCAAAGCTCCTAATCCAGAATGATTCACAGGGATCTGTCACCAGGGCTTTGCCATTGCATAACCAAGGTTTGATTAATTAAAAAGCTCCCAGTGTGTAGTGAGCCTATTTATCAACTCTCACATTGTCGAAACACACACACACTCACACACACACACACTCACGACTAAAGAGTAGATTGCACAAACCACGAGCAACGTTTCTAAATCAGACTTGGCTTTTTAACCTCACACTGAGCACGAGTAGCCTGAAGAGAGAAGTGTTGCACCCTGGGTAATCTCTGCAAGATTATAAATTCAAGCCTCACTTTCAGTAGCTACTCACTCTGCTTTTCTGCTGATCTGGAATTAGCCTCTTTATTTGTTTGTAAAGCTGTATCCTGTCCTGACAAAGACAAGGTCATCTGTTCCACTCCTGCTTTAATAAAATCCTTCCTACAAAATGTCATACATCTAATGGGGCCTCATAATGCAGTGGTGACAAACAGCGGAGGCTCACAGCTGTCTCCAAAACAAACCGAGACACCAAAATAACAGGCAGTGTGGGAAACACACACACGCACACAAGACGTCAATGCAGGTGCAGTAATGATAGTGGGTGGGTGGGGGTTTATTCTGATCACCCTCTTACATAACACTGGCCACGGTGAGCCGATGGGTTCCGCACTGTGAACATACGAAGGTCGTTTTTTCCATGCTGCAGGGGCAGGCAGATACCCCCCCCCCCCCACCCCAACCAACCCAACCAACCCCCCAACCGCACCACGGCGCAAGCGTTACGACCCCCATACCTGCCTCAGTGAAATCACCCCGCACCTCTGGGGAGAGAGGGGCCTGTGTCCGGTCATGTGACTCCAGCCGTACGGTCACATGGTCGGGGAGGCAGAAAAGCCTTCACTAAACAACTACACCTAAGTACACCCTAGAAACTACAACAGGTCATGTGATGTAGAGCTTCTGGACTTGGTAATAGGACTGGCTACTCCTGTGGTGCGTAGGAGGCGCCTACATACATCAGGACTCACTCCATGACCCGGTTACATACCCTGTTAGGGACCCACGACCCTGTTAGGGACCCACGACCCTGTTAGGGACCCACGACCCTGTTACACAGCACTGACCCTGCATGACCGGCAACAATGGGGCCCTTCTCAAGAAAGCTGGCTTCAAAGAAAGGATGAAGTTTTGTCTCGATGTGTCTCGTGAGCATGGCGTGTCTCGTGAGTCTCGAGGTCACTTCTGATGGGTCTCCGTGAGGACCAGAAGGACTTGGGTGTGCAGGGTTCACACCTTCTCATGGAACATGAACGATCCATGGGTGCCACTGTGAAA
>JAGXOD010000107.1:5655000-5702500 GCA_020368025.1 Brachyhypopomus occidentalis
GTTCAATTTACCACACCAAGACTACCACACCAAGAGTACTACACCAAGAGTACCACACCAAGACTACCACACCAAGAGTACCACACCAAGAGTACCACACCAAGACTACCACACCAAGAGTACCTGACCAAGACTACTACACCAAGACTACTACACCAAGACTACCACACCAAGACTACCACACCAAGACTACTACACCAAGAGTACCACACCAAGACTACCACACCAAGACTACCACACCAAGAGTACCACACCAAGAGTACCACACCAAGACTACTACACCAAGACTACTACACCAAGAGTACTACACCAAGAGTACTACACCAAGAGTACCACACCAAGACTACCACACCAAGAGTACCACACCAAGACTACCACACCAAGAGTACCACACCAAGACTACCACACCAAGACTACTACACCAAGAGTACTACACCAAGACTACCACACCAAGACTACCACACCAAGACTACCACACCAAGACTACTACACCAAGAGTACTACACCAAGAGTACCACACCAAGACTACCACACCAAGAGTACCACACCAAGAGTACCACACCAAGACTACTACACCAAGAGTACCACACCAAGAGTACCACACCAAGACTACTACACCAAGACTACTACACCAAGAGTACCACACCAAGAGTACCACACCAAGAGTACCACACCAAGATTACCACACCAAGATTACCACACCAAGACTACCACACCAAGAGTACCACACCAAGACTACTACACCAAGAGTACCACACCAAGAGTACCACACCAAGACTACCACACCAAGACTACTACACCAAGACTACCACACCAAGACTACCACACCAAGACTAGTGCTGTGCTACGCAAGTGCTAATCATTGGCACTTGCGTAGCACAGCACAGCTGTTCTCAAATCAGCTTTTGGTGTTTTTCCACCCACATTGCTTTATTAAAAAAATTCACTAAACACTCCTCAGATCTGCCTGCGTCGCCGTCACGAAACGACCTCTGATTGGCCAAGTTCCCACCTGTTGCTCTTGAGAGCATCGTCGTGCCAACCAACCTGGCCCACTGTCTGACTGTCCATCCCCAAGATGGGGGGTATTTTTACAAGCTGAAATTCCCTGGACGACACTTTCTACAAAAAAACAAGCCAAGAGCTTTTGGGCTAGATGGATGTGTGTGTGTGTGTGTGTGTGTGTGTGTGTGTGTGTGTGTGTGTGAGAGAGAGAGAGAGAAAGAACTACAATGTAGGGCGAGCAAAGATCTGGGCTGAGGAGTTTGTGCCCCCTCCCCCGCCCACAACCCTCCCAAACTGTGCTCGTCTGCCAGCTTGATGTGCTGTACCCATTGTTATGTAGAGGGAGGTCTACATCTCACTGGTCTGTTATTTAGAGGGAGGTCTACCTCTCAGACCGGTCTGTTGTGTAGAGGGAGGTCTACCGCTCAGACCAGTCTGTTGTGTAGAGGGAGGTCTACCGCTCAGACCGGTCTGTTATGTAGAGGGAGGTCTACCTCTCAGACCGGTCTGTTATGTAGAGGGAGGTCTACCTCTCAGACCGGTCAGTTATGTAGAGGGAGGTCTACCTCTCAGACCGGTCTGTTATGTAGAGGGAGGTCTGTTGTGTAGATGGAGGTCTACCTCTCAGACCGGTCTGTTGTGTAGAGGGAGGTCTACCACTCAGACCGGTCTGTTGTGTAGAGGGAGGTCTACCACTCAGACCGGTCAGTTATGTAGAGGGAGGTCTACCTCTCAGACCGGTCTGTTATGTAGAGGGAGGTCTGTTGTGTAGATGGAGGTCTACCTCTCAGACCGGTCTGTTGTGTAGAGGGAGGTCTACCTCTCAGACCGGTCTGTTGTGTAGAGGGAGGTCTACCACTCAGACCGGTCTGTTGTGTAGAGGGAGGTCTACCACTCAGACCGGTCTGTTGTGTAGAGGGAGGTCTACCTCTCAGACCGGTCTGTTGTGTAGAGGGAGGTCTACCTCTCAGACCGGTCTGTTGTGTAGAGGGAGGTCTACCTCTCAGACCGGTCTGTTGTGTAGAGGGAGGTCTACCACTCAGACCGGTCTGTTGTGTAGAGGGAGGTCTACCTCTCAGACCGGTCTGTTGTGTAGAGGGAGGTCTACCTCTCAGACCGGTCTGTTGTGTAGAGGGAGGTCTACCACTCAGACCGGTCTGTTGTGTAGAGGGAGGTCTACCTCTCAGACCGGTCTGTTGTGTAGAGGGAGGTCTACCTCTCAGACCGGTCTGTTGTGTAGAGGGAGGTCTACCTCTCAGACTGGTCTCTTATTTACCTCTCACTTTTCACCTTTTTTCTTCCTTTTTCAACAATAAACTCATTGTATTGAGTGGCTGACTTCGATAGTCTCATTCAGACATATATACATTCAGACACCTATACATATGTGACACGTCTACACACACACACACACACACACACACACACACACACACACACACACACACTCTTTGTACAGCTTGTGTACTAATAAAAATAGGTTCCAATTCCGTATTGCTTTTTAACTCACTACTTACTTCTAGTTTGTTGTGAACTTCCACAGCACTGGTAGATTCCCAAACAGGACTCAGTTTATTTGTGCAACACAGATTTGCTGAGTAGAAAGATGTGAGCGAAAATTAGAGTAGGGCTTTACTTTTTCCTGAAGTGGATCTAGGCCTACCGCCTCTTTCTCTTTTTCCATCCATCTCTCTCTCCATCCATCCCTTCCTCCCCCTCTCCCTCCGTCAGACGTAACCCAGTTAAAGGCTGCTCTCCTGGGGGAGGCGGGCCTGTTCCTGTGGGGGTCTGGAGGGATCCACCGGCGAGGAGGAGGAGGAGGAGGAGGAGGAGGGGGGGAGGGGCCAGTAAACAAACACGCTGTGCGAGGGAGCCGCAAACAGACGACTGAAAAAAGTGTGTCAGACGCAGCCAGTACGGGAGCTCGTGGGCTCTGAGTAACGCAGAGTCCGTTAACTAATCCTCCAAAGGCCACGGACACTGCGTTAACTTGGACAGGGAGAGAGGAGAGTCACACTAATTACCTGCACGCCTGCCACACACCCAGTACACCTGCCCTCGCCGAGGAACCCAACGTTGGCCACACAAACAGCGACACTTGGTAATCTAATCTCTTTTTTTACCCAAATTAAAACTATTCTCGTTTTGGACATTTTGACTGCATGTTCTGTCTCTTAGTTTAAAGCAGAAATGCCCCGATGTAGTCTCGCTCCTACACCCGCTCCTACACCCGCGCCTACACCCGCGCCTACACCCGCGCCTACACCCGCGCCTAACACCCGCTTCTACACCCGCTTCTACACCCGCTTCTACACCCGCTCCTACACGCGCTTCTACACGCGCTCCTACACGCGCTCCTACACCCACTTCTACACCCGCTCCTACACCCACTTCTACACCCACTTATAACATCTATTTGTTTCAGAGGAGATGGGATGTCCGGCATCATGAACTGTCCATGGCACACACACACACACACAAACACACACAAACACACACACACACTGCCAGTACCTGCCGCAGCACAGCGGGCTGATCGATAAACAGTTTGTTGGCCACCCTGATCATCAGCAGGCAGAATTACTCAGGTTCACAAGCTCCAATTTGCATGTACAATCAAGTGAGTGAAGCTGGAGGGTCTGGAGGCTCCACAGCAACAGCTGGAAAACCAACCAGCTGCTCCCCACCACCTCCCCGCTGGAGAGACTGGGGAGAGACCGGGGAGAGACTGGGGAGAGACACGGGGGAGAGACTTGGGAGAGACCGGGGAGAGACACTGGGGAGAGACACTGGGGAGAGACACTGGGTCGAGACACGGGGGAGAGACCGGGGAGAGACTGGGTCGAGACATGGGGGAGAGACTTGGGAGAGACCGGGGAGAGACACGGGGGAGAGACACTGGGGAGAGACACGGGGGAGAGACACGGGGGAGAGACACGGGGGAGAGACACGGGGGAGAGACTGGGGAGAGACATTGGAGAGACTGGGGCGAGACCGGGGAGAGACACTGGAGAGACTGGGGAGAGACGGGGCTGTCAGCAGTGGTGTGCGAGGCCATGCACACACACGAGCGTTACACACACACACACACACACACACACACACACACACACTTGTGTGCATGCTCGCATACACAGAGTGAACAAGAATGGAAACAGTAAAGAAAAAGGTTCTGAAAAAAATACACGTACTGTATATGAAAAAACACATGTGAACACATGAAATATGAACAACAGATGAACACATGAAATATGAATGACACATGTGAACACATGAAATATGAACAACAGATGAACACATGAAATATGAATGACACATGTGAACACATGAAATATGAACGACAAATATGAATATACAACTTCATACAAAATTACTGACAGGCAAACAACCTTTTTTGAACATATCATTTGATGACTCATATCAAGGCATAGACAGAATCCAAAGTGTGGATTCACACACACATATAAACACACACACACACACACACTCCACATAGAGATTCTCTCTCCTCAAATAGAACACAGCGATGACTCATTCACTGCACAGCTTTGGCCTGGCAGATACACACACACACACACACACACACACACACACACACGCGTACACACGTACACACACACGTACACACAGACACACGTACACATAGACATACACGTACCCATACATACACACACACACACACGCACACACACACACACACACACACACACACACACACACACACACACACACACACACGTACACATAGACATACACGTACCCATACATACACACACACACCGACACACACATACACACACACATAGACATACACGTACATATACACACAAATGCACACGCACTCACGCATGCACACACATACGCACAGACATACACATACACACACTTCACTTGTTTCAAATATTAATGCACTCAGGTAATGACAGAACTGGATGCAGCATGTCTACAGTATCTATAAGCTGGTGCCTTCAGTTTAAGAGCCACATCCTCCCCCTGTACCACCCCCGTCCTCCACGCCTCTCACACAAGCCCCGCCCACAACCCCCACGTCTCTCACACTAGCTCCGCCCCCGCTGAGTCCTGCTAACTGCATGCTTCATAGAAGAGGCCTCCACTTCTGCTAACCGCTCACTCCGTACGGGACACCTGCGTCTCCCGCTAACCGCTCACTCCGTACGGGACACCAGCGTCTCCCGCTAACCGCCCACTCCGTACGGGACACCAGCGTCTCCCGCTAACCGCCCACTCCGTACGGGACACCAGCGTCGCCCGCTAACCGCCCACTCCGTACGGGACACCAGCGTCTCCCGCTAACCGCCCACTCCGTACGGGACACCAGCGTCTCCCGCTAACCGCCCACTCCGTACGGGACACCAGCGTCTCCCGCTAACCGCCCACTCCGTACGGGACACCAGCGTCTCCCGCTAACCGCCCACTCCGTACGGGACACCAGCGTCTCCCGCTAACCGCCCACTCCGTACGGGACACCAGCGTCTCCCGCTAACCGCCCCTCGACGGGACACCAGCGTCTCCCGCTAACCGCCCACTCCGTACGGGACACCAGCGTCTCCCGCTAACCGCCCACTCCGTACGGGACACCAGCGTCTCCCGCTAACCGCTCACTCCCACCGTTCGCCCCCACGCACCTGCGGCCGCAGTTACGGTCGCGCGGCTGTGACGTGGAGCCTCCCGATGGCACACGCAGCTCTGTGAAGGAGATGTGTCATTTGAATCGGCGTGATCGGTGGTTTTAATAAGCAGCAACTGACATCTGGCAGTCCGGTCTGCCAGAATCGAGACAGGAGGCAAAAAAAAAAAAAACATAAACAGCCAGGACATCGCGAATATCATGTGGTGTCAAATATTAATGCCCGCGCCTTTGGGCTGGCGTGAGCGGCGGGAAGCAAACAGCTCCTCCTCTGATCATCCGAGATCTGGGGAATGATTTCAGACACAACACGGAATCCAGAGCAGAGTGGCGCTTCCTGTGTGGGAAGAGTGGTGAAAAGCGGCGGCAGGCCAGGGCAGGCGGAGGGCCTGCGGACGAGGACACCCACGGGGGCTGATTCAGCCACTCAACAGCTCGGCGCCTGGCGGGCTGATTCAGCCACTCAACAGCTCGGCGCCTGGCGGGCTGATTCACATCCGAGGGGGAGGCGCCCTCCGTCCCAGGGCCGGGCCTGTCCACTGCACACGAGGGTCGTGCATTTCCGATGTGTGTTTAAACATACACAGCCTTAAAACAGCCTCCGAGAGGCGGAGCTCAGAAGGAAAAAGTACGGAATGACGGGCCAGGTGAGAAAACCAATCAGGGCTCCCCCAAAGGCCAAAGACACTCCCCCAGGGCCGAAGACACTCCCCCAGGGCCGAAGGCACTCCCCCAGGGCCAAAGACACTCCCCCAGGGCCAAAGACACTCCCCCAGGGCCAAAGGCACTCCCCCAGGGCCGAAGGCACTCCCCCAGGGCCGAAGGCACTGCACCGCACCATATTCTCTCATGTTGGATGTTGGGCTGTTGGCTGTTGGCGATGGCCAGGCAAGAGCTGCTGTTGTCACCGCCACACGCGTGTTTGCACAGCTCACAGTCATCAACAGTCGTTCAGGACATACTTGCCTTCCTTCTCCCGTGTACCCACAAACATGCAGGAAAATGTCAGATACACGTTCATATATGCAGAGGTTGCATGCATGCGCGCGCACACATGCACACACACACAGGTCCATGCGCACACCGGGAGAGAGGAAGGACCAATGAATGGCCAGCCCTCGAGGCTGTGGTGGTGAAGAGAGAATCGTGGGGGTTGCCACGGTATCCAGTGACATTCAAAGGATGTCACCGGAGGGACAGAAGGTTAATAATGGTCTGTGCATCCGTCACCACTTCAAATTCTAAACCACGGAGACTCGGGAGAGAGGCGGGGGTTGGGGGGTGGGAAGGGGGGGGGGGGGGGGGTGTGCTTAGGGTGGAGGGCGTGGCAGTGATGCAGCAGAGGGCTGGGTGGGGGGGGCGACACGGAGAGTTGGAAAAAGTTTCATCAGATCGACTATAATGATTTGTATCGCGACGCTGTGCCGTTAATCACATCACTGCAACACCACGGTTACGAGACGCCGTCGCTGCAGGCTTCCTCGGGTCCGGACTCACTGCTGGAAATACGCTTGGTTCAGGGCAGGGGGTGGAGCACGTGTGCTCGGGAGGCGTGGCATGTGGGGGAATGCACGCTGCTGCAATCAAGAAGGCGGACAAGAAGGGGCGGAGCTTGCAGACTACAAAAACTGCTGGTGCTCACACGTACAAGTGTACAATTAACCCCTGTTAATGTTTCCCAACTTTACCGTACATTTCTGTAAAAAAGAATTTTGTATGTTCAATTGAATTTTGTTGTTCAAAAATGTTTTTCAATGCGATAACAAGCAGAAGCTAGACGTGCTTCATGCACGAGACGTATCAGACTCGAAAATGCGCTGCCGGATTTCATGGAGACATTTATCCCGAGCAGGAGAGTCTCTGGACGCAGCACGATGGCAGCTGTTTGTACTATAATGGGCGAAATAGCGTATAACGTATTTAAGCGGAGAACGACACGTTTTGGTGTTCCAAGGCTCCGTCTCCGACAGGGCGGTGTTGGCCAGACTTGGTCGCAGCACATCTTCCTCAGGAGGAGCTCCACCCTACTCCCGCGGAGGGTGGGGCCTGTGAGGAGATCCTCCCTTACACTGGACAAAGGGAACATGCTGATTGTTCTGGAAATGAACACGTAGACGCGGAGAAACCCAAAACATACCAGCAGGATGCCGACTGCCTTCAGCAGCCCCGCGAGGAAAAATCCATACTGTCACAGCTCCATGTCAGGGCCATGTCAATAGCCTGCACGACAACGCTACGTGGGATGATTAATGCAGCGCGCGTCGTCTTAGGAGCCATTAGTCAATGCAGGTTTTTTTAATAGGAATGATGAGATCCGGGCAGAAACCACTTAATGTTAAAAACACAGACTTTGTTTTATTAATGTGTAATTACAAGAGCCAGTAAAACCTGAATATTCACAGTTAATAGCTGATCTATTTTTAAAGCCGAACTACCCCACAATCATATTTCTCAACCACATTCATATACCAGTGTGACCGTCTGAAACGGTCCTTGAGGGCTAGATCACTGCAGAGTGCTGACTCCTGACTACTGACGTTCCGATTATTAAGGTGTCAGGCTTCAGCACTGCAGCACGCAGGGCTTCGAGTTTGAGGACTGTGGTTTAACAAAACCACCAATCTCAGAGCTTCCTCGCTGTAGACAGACTGCAGAGGTCTCGGTCTTCCCGCGCATCTGTGACCAAGAGTGTCAAGCAGCGGAAGGAGGCGCAGGAATGGAGGGAATCACGGCAGGGGCCCAGCGGCCTTCTGGGATAGCAGCGTGGGGCTGTTCCTGCGAGAAACGCACACTCAGCACCACCAAAGCACTGGAGTCTGCAGATGCCTTTTAAAAGCAAATGATGAAACACATCAGGTCTGAAAACAGAAGTGCTGACGACGACAGGCACTCAGTAGCTTCAGCACCTCAGTAGTACGCGGGTGCGCAGCGCCAGCCACTCCACGTGCGCTAAAAGGTACAACAGCACGGCCACGGAGCCAAAGGCACTTCTGCGTGGAGGACATGAAGCTGGGAGATGGGACACAGGCTGGGAGACGGGACACAGGCTGGGAGACGGGACACAGACCTGGCTAGACGGGACACAGACCATAATGTTACACAGCAGGAGGACTTGGACTCAGTTTCTGATGGTGTTTCCTGTCCCCTGTCTTGCCAAACAGAAACATGTCCTCCATTTCTGCTCCCCCCGTCCCAAGACACACACGTCATTTTGACACACACACATGTGTATGATTTGGGTTCCAACAAAACAAGCTCAGAGCAACAAAGGGTTTGTTGTAAATGTAAATGATGCATCATGTAAATTCATGATAACACTTTAAGCACCAAGTCAGCCCACGCCACTGGAACACTGTAAGCACCAATCAGAGACAGCCCACTCCACTGGAACACTGTAAGCACCAATCAGAGACAGCCCACTCCACTGGAACACTGCAAGCACCAATCACAGACGGCCCACTCCACTGGAACACTGTAAGCACCAATCAGAGACGGCCCACTCCACTGGAACACTGTAAGCACCAATCAGAGACGGCCCACTCCACTGGAACACTGTAAGCACCAATCAGAGACGGCCCACTCCACTGGAACACTGTAAGCACCAATCAGAGACGGCCCACTCCACTGGAACACTGTCAGCACCAATCAGAGACGGCCCACTCCACTGGAACACTGTAAGCACCAATCAGAGACGGCCCACTCCACTGGAACACTGCAAGCACCAATCACAGACAGCCCACTCCACTGGAACATTGTAAGCACCAATCAGAGACGGCCCACTCCACTGGAACACTGTAAGCACCAATCAGAGACGGCCCACTCCACTGGAACACTGTAAGCACCAATCAGAGACAGCCTACTCCACTGGAACACTATCAGCACCAATCAGAGACAGCCTACTCCACTGGAACACTGTCAGCACCAATCACAGACAGCCCACTCCACTGGAACACTGCAAGCACCAATCAGAGACAGCCCACTCCACTGGAACACTGTAAGCACCAATCAGAGACAGCCCACTCCACTGGAACACTGCAAGCACCAATCACAGACAGCCCACTCCACTGGAACACTGCAAGCACCAATCAGAGACAGCCCACTCCACTGGAACACTGCAAGCACCAATCACAGACAGCCCACTCCACTGGAACACTGCAAGCACCAATCAGAGACAGCCCACTCCACTGGAACACTGCAAGCACCAATCAGAGACAGCCCACTCCACTGGAACACTATCAGCACCAATCACAGACAGCCCACTCCACTGGAACACTGCAAGCACCAATCACAGACAGCCCACTCCACTGGAACACTGCAAGCACCAATCAGACGGCCCACTCCACTGGAACACTGCAAGCACCAATCACAGACAGCCCACTGCACTGGAACACTGTAAGCACCAATCACAGACAGCCCACTCCACTAGAACACTGTTCTCCCTCCATGTCCTTTTAAAGCTCAGAATCACCAGAGTTGATTCTAGAAGGCAGCAGACCCTGAATCAGCCTTAACCGTACTGGAGATGACGTACAACCAAGTGAACACGCGTCGGCATGGAAACACACACAACCTTGCAGTGTGTCCTCGGGAGGAGGGCTGCTGGAGCCAGTCGTGCTTCTCTGTGTGTGTGTGTGTGTGTGTGTGTGAAGGAGGAGGGCTGCTGGAGCCTTACCTGGCGTGTTGGATGAATTCATGGACAGATCTGCCCTGTGTCCTCCCCTCTGGCTCGGAAACTTAGTGAGCAACTACAGCCGGCAGCCGACGGAGCGTTGCACACAGTCGTGCTTCTGTGTGTGTGTGTGTGTGTGTGTGGGTGGGTGTGTGTGTGAAGGAGGAGGCGTGTCTGTCCGGGGGAGGAGGATCAGTGCTGAGTGTCGGCGTCTGCGTCGGCCATGGCCGAAGGTGTCAGGGGGGCGGCGAAGATGGACGTCACTGCAATAGGCACAGACAGGACAGAGTTAACCGTGCAGGCGCAGAGCCGATACAGCCGTACCGGACATCCTGTCAACACGTCTGCTGTTGTTATACGTCTCCCAAACGTGCCATATCAATCCTGATTCCTGTACACAGCAATCTCTGATGTCACTGTGTGTCGGGTACGCGTGACACGGCTCTAAACCTCACCAAAAGCCTAAACCTGAACGCCTCTATGAGAGGAGTGTGGTGAGACACGCTTCAAAAGTAACAAGGGGGGGGGACGCTGGAACATCAAGCCGTTGAAGAAGTTTTTTTCTACAAATTATTACGAAACTGCACCTCTACACCTTCCTCCAGGTGTGGTTCACATATCAGTGGACGTGAGACACTCAGCAGCCTCCTCCTCAGAGAGAGAGAGAGAGAGAGAGAGAGAGGGGGGGCAGCAGACTGACAGAGCGCAGCTAATGGGGTGACTCATGCAGCCCCTGGTCTGCAGAGACAAGCGAACTGTAGTGCCGTATTACCCACGCTTGCCTAGCGGAGGCCTGGGCGCACACAGCAGGGAACTACATTACCCACGCTGCCAAGTGGTGGCTGCACATGCGGCGGGGTACGATGGCACTACGTTACCTACACTGCCCAGAAGCGCTGCAGGGGCTTCACATTACCCACACGCCCCATGAGACCACAAGCGTTTGCCCCCCCGGCTCACACACGGAGAGCTCGTACTGCTGGTTCCAAGTATCCACAAACAGACACAGACATGTTTTAACTGTCCCATCTTAAACGCGCGTTATTGCCCAATAAACGGCAGGTCTGAAGTGGATGTCACCAGCCTGCAGGTGTTTAACGATGTCATTTGAAATCTGAATTCAAAAATATTGATCAGCAACACATAACAGGGTGGAGACAGACAACCCCCCCCCCCCACACACACACACACACAAACACAAACACAAAACAGAGATTCAACACCATGACATAAAGTACTGTGAACGCTGTTTATTAAGAACATCAGTAAACCCTTCAGCATGGACGGCAAAGCTGTTCTAAAAGCGCTATAAAAAGACCAGGGTGATATTAACATCTACTTTATATTATTATTTGCGTCATCATGACATGACATATACAAACACTGCAATTAGTTTAAGCATGGGGAGGCTTCAGTGACAGGAGGCTTTGATGACACGAGATGTGGAGGGGCCTTGCAGGCAGAGTTGTTGTGCTGGGTGCCACGCTTCCCTCTCCAGTGTCCTCTGGCATCACCTGCTGGCCAGAGGATGCAACTGCACTCAATTGGAAAAGGCTGAGCTGCTGCACTTCCTGCTCTCTGGTGGAGCACTTCCTGCCTCTGGTGGAGTACTTCCTGCCTCTGGTGGAGCACTTCCTGCCTCTGGTGGAGCACTTCCTGCCTCTGACCCACTGTCTGTTGACCTCACGTTTCCGGTACTCATCCCCACTCACAAATGGCGCAGCACAAAAATACGATGCTCGTAATGCATTTGGAAATGTTGCTACTGTAGATCTCAAACGTAATCAATAAAAGACGTAGGCTAAATCTAAATAAGTGATTATTAACCAAAACCTAACGACATCAGGCTGAATGAAAATTCCTACAGTACAAGTTAATGCCTCAGGTAGTGCTGGGCAATACAGACAATAACAATTCAATAACCCAATATTCTCCAGTGATATCGCGGTATGTGGTGGTATTTGACTTTACGCTAATGACGTTATTGAAACCACATTTCCCCGAGTACTGTTACTGTAGCCCAGAAAGTTCAGTATAAATCAAAGCGATATGAATTATGCATGCAGTGTTTGAACTGGAAACCTCCCACTTTACCACTTCACATGTAAATATTTCACATTTAAGTTGCAAAACTGCTCGGCTAACTGAAGCCAGACGCCTAAAGGCAGTGAACTGACTCCAGCCCTGTGGCCCTCTTGCTGTCCGAGGTTCGTTGCCGCACTGGTTGGAGACTTCACTATGGTAGTTTGGGTTAAACCTGATTCTGCACTCCAGACCATTAGTGTTTACCATCACGGCCTGTCTGAACACCTGTTACGAGGCTGCTTGTGTCACTACTGTGTCCTGCAGCACCTGCGCTACTCAAGGCAAACCGAGTTTTGCTGTTGTGCTACGTTTAGTTTCGGCGTTAGCTGGCGCTCAGCAGCGACGGCTAGCTGCTCACCTCAACGCCTCATGCTAAACTGAGTGAAGGTGCATAGTATTCTAGGACCATACTGATAAATCTGAAGATTCATATTGTGTGAAATCTATACCAACAGCGCAACACTGCACAAAATCAACCAGCGAAGACACCGGCGCAGTCGTGTCGAGGCCTCGTTCACGAGAGCGGACGGAACGGCGTTCCGACACGTTTGGAACTCCGTTGAGAATTCAGAACTGCACGACGTTTCGTCTTGGGGGTCAAATTTAGAATCTCATGTTCCAGGTCGATAGCCGTAGATTAATCCCCCATGTACAAACATCACAGGAAGTGGGCGTTAGCCTCAGACTGGCTAGCTCACACGCCTGACCGGGGCGCTCCGACTTCAGGAGGGGAGAGAGAGACGGGACACGCAGTGTGTGTGGAGGGGGCTCATCATCGTCCTGTCTGCTTACGTGAGCTTTATCCAACACAAGGGCCACCACGTTTACACAGGAAGGGAAACAACAAAAACTGGCTAAACACATTAGCCGTTAGCTGGACTGTGGAGCGGCATCCATAGAACACGCTTTCTGTGCGAACGCTGTGTGTTCAGAAGAACAAGATTAACCTAATTAGAGAGAACATAGAGGTTTAGGTTCCCTGGGGCGTAAGGAGAGTCTGAAGCTTAACTACTAACATATGACTGAAAAACAAACCGGCGTGAGGGGTGCACACACACACACACACACACACACACACACAGCACTCATCTCCAACACGACTGCACTACTGTGTTTAAAATACATCATTCTTATGTCATAAATAAAATAAAAAACACACAAAACGAAAAGATAAAAAACTATAGAGAACGATTACACCAAGATTAGCAATGAACACAAGTGCAGCATTGTGATGAAATGGAAAAACATGTGTTTACTAGATCCTCCCCCCGCACCACGTCCGTAATTGTCCAAATTTCTCCTTGCGATGTAAATGTTTACTCTTCCTGGAGCTGTTCTCACAGGCCCCACGTAACAAACCACCGCGAGGCATGTGGTGTGTGGAGGCACACAGTAAACCTCAGGACCGCAGGTGGTGGAGCTTAGCCGTGTGGTCCACCCCCCCCTCCCCCCTCCCCCCTCCCAAGCCAGCATCGGGGTTTCCTGTTCCTGCTCCAGGCTGTGCATTACCTGCTTCGCCCCATCGTTACAGGGGCGCTGTGGACTGGTGCGTGCTGGTGTGTAGACAGCAGGGTTGGAGCCAAAACGTGAACCGACCCCCGGGACTGGGTCAGAAACTCTGTGGCTGTGCCTGGATCGCAGGCTCAGTGGAGCACACACACACACACACACACACACACACAGAGCTGCTGGAGGGCTCTGCACTGGTCTAAAGCAGCTGGCACTCTGCTGTAAGCCTCACCACTGAAAGCCTCTACAGCTACACTACCCCCCCCCCCCTCTCTCTCTCTCTCTCGCTTCAACTCTCTCTTCCTCTCTCCACCTTCTCCTCCCTCTCTCTCCATCTCTGACCAGCGTTTAACGCTCTTAAACAGGACTTTCCACCTGGGGACCCGCTCCACCTGGGGACCCGCTCCACCTGGGGACCAACTCCACCTGGGCAGGCTGAGCAGCAGGGAGGCGCCTCACGCCCGCACCCATCCCCCTCATAACCCCCGACGCCTAACGCCCGCACCCCTCCCCAAATCCCTCACACACACTAGGCGGGAAAACAGCGGAAGCGTGTCGTTCCTAGCCGACATTTGGTGACGACGGACAGCGTCGTGCACTGGATGACTCGGTCCGTTCCAGATGGCTGGGACACGGCACCATCGCTACGTACGACAGCTCCAGAACGCCGACGCGAAACAGCCGACTGCCGAACCCCAACGTGCAAAAAGTTCCTCGCTGTGCTGCTGTCAGAACTGCCTGCTGCCTCCATTCAGTCTTCACGGTCTCTCACTCTTGTCCTCAGACATTAATCTGCCTTAGACACTCTATTAACCTGTATTAACCTACGTGAGTCTGCCGTCGCCCGTTACCATATGTTAACCATGTAATAATATGTGTTTCCCTCACTCCGTTATCACATAAGTGCCCAACTGCCGTGTCACTGATTCACAGTCCACATAGGCTGTGGATTTAAGCTCCTCGTGTGAAGAATGTTGCGCTTGCTGTAGGGCAGGTGAACGAATGAGAGAGCGTCATGAGGTACTTCACATTCAAAACCCAACCAAACCAGAGCACCATATCCAAACCCACACCAAACCAACCCACACCAAACCCAACCACATCCACACCAACACCAATTTTGTAACACTTTCCCGAGGTCAAGTTCAATCTAGTTCCACAACATTCTGTATGTATGTTACCATTGTTGCGATCACACAATATATCACAATCTCATTTGAGCAATGCGCCATGCTCTGCTCTCCAGCGATCCACATAGTTACGCCATCCCAACAGAGTTCAAAGGCTTAACCGAGTGGCTCAGGTCACATGAATAACGGGACGTCTCGCAGACACAGATGTACCGTGTCGCAGCCGCTGGGTGGCTGGCTGAAGAGCTCGAGGCAGAATTATCGTAATGACGCGTGAGCTGGGATTAAAACAGCTGGGATTAAAACAGCTGGGATTAAAACAGCTGGGATTAAAACAGCGAAACACCTCGAAACTCTGCTGCTCTCCGACCTCCCTCTGTGTATGGGGGGGGGGGGGGGACTCATGGAGGACAGCTCAGGGGAGTAAGTGGGCCAGGTGTCATTTAGTTGGGGGTGGGTCCCTCAAGAACCAGGTGACGGCTGCTAGGCAACCCAGGATACGCTGGGGCTTCATTGCATCACCCTCCCGGAAGGCGGAGAGAGGAGCTTCCTAAAAATACAACCTGGCAGGCCGACAAGACGAGCACAGAGCACAGGACGAGCACAGAGCACCGGCTGAGCACAGGCCAAGCATCAGTGCAGTGATGTCATGCAGGAGCAGCACACGATTGGCTATGTGTCCAACTCACTGAGTAACGTAATTAAAAACGGATGCTTGAGCTTAACGGATCATTTCCATTTATTTTTATATTTAAAAACATTCATGCTAAGGTGAAACAGCTTCACTTTACAGGTCCAAGAAACAGGAGCACCAGGAGCCATAGGCCACGCTAAACAATGGAAGACCCAAACACTACAGGCTACCTGTGCGTGAACCTTCTCCTATTCCCCGTCGCCCTTGACGCAGCTCAGGAGCGGCAGGGTAACCGTCTGGTGTTGGATGCGGTGAGTCGGAGGGCAAGCAGCCCTGACGCGACAGGAAGCAGAATAGGAGACGCCACACACACCCTCCACCTCGTCATTCATCAGTACCACTGCGCCAGCGCCGCTCCATCTAGGTGTGTGCGTGTGTGTGTGTGTGTGTGTAGCAGAGGTGTGTAGCGCAGGGAGGCAGATGGGCTGTGCTCTCTCCGCCAGTCCCTGGAGCGTAGCACCTGCAGTCCGCTAGTCTCACGGGACGGGGTCGTCCTCTGCTGGTCCTCTGAAGCGTTGGCATGGAGACACGTCTGCCACGGTCCAGACCTACACACTGGCCAGCATCGCACCGGGCGGCTGGCGCCACCCACAGCGCAGGGCGGCAGTCGACGGGGCTTCCTGTTACGGGCCCCGCCCACAGCTGGCCCCGCCCACAGCTGACTCCTGCCCACAGCTGACTCCTGCCCACAGCTGACTCCGCCCACACAGAGCAGACCCGGCCGTGCCGTCAACGGCAAACCAGTTTTTATTTCATTTAATCCAGTTTTTTTTCTTCCATTGTGTAAACCATTGTGCTACATATTCTGTTTGCAAATGGAAACTTCTGGCGATTTTCACCACATGCGTATTTAACCACACACTGAATCACTCAGCAATCGTTCTGCTGTACCACTCTACATATGGAGATTCTGCTTCTCCTAGAACAGGACTCTCCGCACAATGTTCGGTTTAAAGGACGGCTCAGGAGTACACGCGCAGTCGGCCACGGGGCGGCTGAGGAGTCGGGATGACAGGTGACGGACACAGAAACGTGAAGCAAGATGACCAAGTGTCTAGTCAGAAGGTAAACTGAGAAAGTCTCCATGATTAGGGTAAAATTTTGGGCTCAAATTAGGCTAATGTCAGTACGCTGACAGCATTATAATGAAACAGGATTTTAATTGCATTACATTCTAACATTATATCGCGTGTATAGTTAAAAATAACATTACTTGTCAGACTAGTGCTCACTGCAGGAATGTTGGTTGTGAAACTCCTTTTGTATTCGTGCTAAACGCTACACCTGTGTCTGAAACGTGCCACTTGCACATGGAACTTCTTATATCACTGTAAGTAAATACATAAATAAATAAATCCATCTCAATGGGGAGGAAAACCAGCCCCTGGGCCTAATGTTTGGTGTGTGCACTCCGATAGGCCAGCGCAGGACTGAGGGCTCTACGCCCCTCTGCCTCTTCCTCATCCTCATCTGAACGCCCCACTCGGGATTCGGGGACCATCGGGCTTGGCCTCACGTCTCCAGGTTCTCCTGAGCTGCTGCGTCCCCCCGAGCTCCTACATCTCACCCACGTCTTACCCCACATAGACTACGAGACTCAAAGCCTTTTAGCATGTTATGTTTACTTTGCAAGGTGAACACTTAAGTGTCGGAAGTGACCTTCAGAGGTGAGGTCCTGACCTCTTGACTGGAGTCCACAGCCACGTCAGCTATGGAAATGGAGCCAGACGCAGAAAAGCCCCAACACCACCCCTGCACCTGATGGGCTCGGCAAGCAGGTAAATGACCGTGCTGTGTTGAGAACAGTCAGCCACCACAACACATCTAAACTTAACTCAGGTAAGAGCTGCATTAGAGCTGCAGAGAGTGTCATTCACACCACCTCAAAGTCCTGCACAGTCTCAGAGTTGTGCAGAGGGGATGAGGCATGACAGGGCATAGGTCATGAGAGGGCATAGGTCATGAGAGGGCATAGGTCATGACAGGGCATAGGTCATGCATGCCGTGCTGACAAGGAAAAATCTGTTTTTTTAAACAGCAAGTCTCTGACATATCTTGAATTTTCTACACTCTACTGTCCCTAGGAGCCCTTCCTCACTCCTCTCTCTGTGCTGTTCCTCACTCCTGTCTCTCTCTCTGCGCTGTTCCTCACTCCTGTCTCTCTCTCTCTGCGCTGTTCCTCACTCCTCTCTCTGCGCTGTTCCTCACTCCTGTCTCTCTCTCTCTGTGCTGTTCCTCACTCCTGTCTCTCTCTCTGCGCTGTTCCTCACTCCTGTCTCTCTCTCTCTGCTGTTCCTCAACCCTCAGTCTGCCATCTCCCATACACTACCAAACCTTGCACTAATTTTAGATTTAATTTGATTGTTTGAGGCTTTGTCGACTGCATGTACTTGCCAATCGCACATGCTGATGAAGTGAATGTAACATTATGATGCTAGTGTGAAACTAGACCCAGCCCTCAGCTTTAGATTCATATCAGTCAGACAGGTCGTCTTGGAGATGAAGGTGTGTGTGTGGCAAGCTAGTAAAAGAGGTTGGACAAGTTTTTATATGACACACACACTCTCTCACACACACACACACACAGGTTGTTTTGCTTAGGTAATGCAGATCAGCTTGAGTGGCAGCCATAAACTAATGCCTCATGTTTACTATAAACATGTGTGATACAAGTTCCCAGAAAACACTGACCAAAGTCCACTCCTCTGAACCCATTCAGTGCCAATCAGTGCAAATCACAAACTACTCAGCTCAAGTTCATAATGACTGTAAAACTCACACTCTGCTGAAGCCCCCCCAGTCCCTGCTGTGACCATCTCCATGTGATGCAGTGCTATATTAAAACCGCAATCAATTAACGCCAAAATCAGCACTCTGGCTGACTCAGGTCTAACTCAGACACAGCCAACACAGAGCACAGCAAACATTTCCTTTGTGCGATTCATTGGGTGTGTGGTTGTGTGTTCAAGAGCCTTTGTGAGGCCTAGTTGAGCTTTTACAATGCAACTCCAGAGCAAGAGATTTTATTTCAGCATTTAACAGTCAACGTTATGCCACATTATCAAATATAACTTGTGCAACGCATCTGTATGTCGGCCATGTTCCTGACAACTGATCTTCTTGCATCTCAATAGTCAAAATGCAGGTGTTGTGTTGTGACGCTCTCTCTCTCTCTCTCTGCCTCGTCAACTCTCGCTCTCTTCCTTTCGCTCTGTGCTCTGGTCTCTGGAGAACAACCATAACATGGTTAACAATGATTAAAACCGCTTAAGCTCATTTTGGGAGGCATGTTAGATTGAAGCTTAAAACGGACACGTTCCATCGGCTTTCATTTTAACGTCCGAGTGATCTTTATGCATGAATTCTATTCCCATTTACCCTGAAATTGGAGAAATGATTCATTCACTCCAGTCCTGCTCCTCTCGAGTGAACATTACAGTACCAGACTCACTCTGAAGGATGCTGGAGGTCTAGTCATGATGCTGGAGGTCTGGTCATGGTGCTGGAGGTCTAGTCATGGTGCTGGAGGCCTAGTCATGGTGCTGGAGGCCTAGTCATGGTGCTGGAGGCCTAGTCATGGTGCTGGAGGCCTAGTCATGAAATGCTCCACTGTTCCACGGTCACCTGTCCCATCCACATTGATATTTAACAGAAAATAATTTCAAGAAGAAAACATCAGGCTTATGTTCTGGCTACCAGAAGTTTTATAAAAAAAATCCTGCAGACAGATGGGTGGCGTTAACACGTACAAGCATTATGAGACTTTCCTGGAAACGTGTAATGATATAGACCAAATAGCAAAACGAACTAAGACAGATGGCTCCTGAGCAAATGGCTCTTTTAACCGCTGATCTGAGACCAGATTCCTCTCAATCATTCAGGATTTGACGAGGATGAGCAGGTCCAACATCAGCTTAAAAGTAACATGGCACAGCAAGATGTGCAGCAGAAACGAAGGTCCCGAGCCTCGATTTCCAGGCAACGGTATCTCCTAGACAAACAGAGCGATGGAGCCATCCCGTCCATTTGTGGAGAAGGGCTGCTTCAAACCAGCCATTTTCCCCTAGCAAATAAACACAGAGACGTGACGAGCGCTTCCCCCTTGGCACATGGGGCCATGATGCCAGTTAAGACTCGGAAATAAGACCAAGACTCTCATGATTCTCATGACCACCTTGGTGAGCAGCTTCACTGATAAGGTTGCAAGATGCAGGCAAGATTATATTGCTATTGTATATTGTGATTGAAATGCCTAGCAGACTGGTGAATGCTTGACATAGCATGATCAAAAACAGGCCTACAAGGTCCACACGATTAGTTTAATCACATTGTTCATGCTGTGATTTATCAGAACACCCACAGAATATTCACTTTGGGTCATCTGAGCCTGGTCAGGATGCTCATGACACACAATAAAAACATCTCAAAATATGTTAAATGTGTCAGTATCGCAAAAGTGTATATCGTGGTTATGACTGACAAACGATATATTGTTCAGCCTTAATCTTTGAACAGAAAACAAGTTTTATAAAGTTTCAATTGAAGCAAGTTTCAATGTGAGCAAGCATGCCCTTGTCAATGCCATCTTCGAAAGCCTGAAATGGCCTCGTTGAAAACTTTAGTCAACTCACAATCTGCTAATTCCATATGTACGAACATACAGCAAAATAACGGTGATGCCGAAAAGATTCTAACTAAAGCTTTATGTCACACTCAGGGGAGAAATCAAGATTAGTGTGTTAACACTAGGTAGTGTGATAACTGGATGACAGAGAGACCTGCACCCATCCACTCCATTAAAGCAGTGGAGAAGGGAAGCATCTCGCACGCAGGGGCACGGACATGAACCTCTGAGAAATAAAGTCAGATTAGTCCAGATTAGTCAGAGTTCCCTCACCAAGTAACTATCCCTTCTACCTGAATCCTACTTTTAAATACAGTTGGGTCTTTTCGTCTCACAAAATTGCACAGAATCACCTACAACAATAATAAAAAACGCTAAAAAATTATAACGACACTTTGTCCTGTAATCTTATATTAAAATTCGTGTGATTTGAGGTAACAGTTTTTATAATAGATACAACTTACAGTGCTGCGAGAAGCTGTTTTTTAATATAAAGGGCTTTCTAGAAGTCGTTGGAGAGCTCAAGGCAGCAGTGACTTTAGTAGCTACCGTGCGGAGTCATGTCTGGTGCCATCTAGTTAGCGACGAGTCATAACTGCTAAAATCACCGACTAATCAACCACACGAACAACGACGCTTCGATTAGCCGGCCAACGACGCGGAAAAAAACCCCAACGTCCAAATTAGCGAGCGAGCATCGCGCAGCCGACCGCATAACGGCGACGACACTTTCACGGTAATTCTACCGTCGAGAGCGATCGGTAAAACCGGCACCACAGCCGTGTGACCCACGTAACATCTCAACTCACAAATGTCGACACGGTTTAAAAACAGTTTAAGAACGATAAACGAAGGAGGTCGCGGCCACACAGGGTCACTCGTACAGCGGGAAGATGTCGGTAGCCTGGCGCTACTTCTGGGACTCGGAAAGACAAACTTACAAATTTGTTGGCGAACTACGCAACGGTCACTGCAATAATGGAGAAATACAGCCAGCATTCACTATCGGCTTAGTACATTAATGTGATTTAGCGCGTCAGCTAACGCCTACGGGAGCGTATCGCTGGCTGTCAGTAGCAGCTATCAACTGAAAAGATCTGGAATGGATAAAATATATATATATTTATCATTATCCGACAAAACAGACGTTATTTTCAAACCTGTTTTCCTGTCTTCCGCTCTTCTCGCTGACGCGCACTTTTTTTTTTTTTTTTTTTTTTTTTTTTTTTAATAGGGCCGGTCTTTTTCCTTTATCGCCGAGGTGAGTCGTTTTCGTGAAAAGTCTGGATTTTCTGTCACAACTCTCTTTCCTCCATATTTGCAGCTCCTCCACCAACAACAACATTGATGACGTCTCTCCCCTGTCACGTGACCTCGATTGTGGGTTCTAAAAATAGATCGCGAGACTAAAAGTGCAATGCGACGGATTAACCCACACGTAAGGGCTGCAGCGAGGCGCACAGGGACATCAAAGTAGAGACAGATCTACGGTGTGTGTGTGTGTTCACTGTTACGATCTTAAACTTGCCGAAAGTGTTAATAATGGACATTTTAATTGTTTAAAGGTTAGGGATTGGGGCGCCCCCTTTCGGTACGTCGCAGAACGACAAGGTAGTGTGGTAGCCTTGAGAGGGAAGAGTTTTCTGAAGTTCTCGAGGGGTTTGAACGGTGTGAATATGAGAGAAATGTGAGGATCGACGAGCTGTCGACCTCATTCATTCCGAGCTTTTATTTCTTCACTGTTCATTGCTGTCAGTCTCAAAGACAAAGACTAATGTGCTTCTCTTTAGGCCAGTTGTGTATTATTAAATACTTAGCGAGTCCAACAAGGTCCTCTTAAAAGCCCTATTGTCTCTCTCTCCTTCTCTCTCTTTCTTCTCTCTCTCTCTCTCTCTCACCCCCTCTTTGCTTTTTTATGTTTAAGCTCTGTTGGTGATGGCTTTTGTCATGCTGCTCACATTTGACCTTTATTATTTTATATTTTAGTCCAAAATAATCCCAAAAAAAGAATAGCACATAACACACCTCAGTATGCTGGTGTGTTTTACAGTACCATTCTGTATCTGAGTATTTATTTTACAATTCCACTTTTACACTCATGCTCATTGCTCTTCATACGTCGTTATTTGATTGAAATAACTTTGTTGGTATATGGTTTAAATGTATTTACGTGTGCTTTTCCCACATCACACATACACACACACACACACACCTTCATTTCCCGGCTGTCTGTTAGTGTTCCTCAGCCGTGTGCATGTGTAACCGACCTGTGCTGGTCCACTAACACGCACTGTCACAGAGTCACCCATTAAAGCATGCACAGTGTCACACAGCATTATTGTGAGTGCACATGCACTCTCTCTGTCACACACACACACACACACACACACACACACACACACACATGCAAGCACCATGACACAAGCGAGCAGCATACTGTCACATTCACAAATTTTCGCATACACAAAGAAAAACACACACGCAGACATGCACAGAACTTTCCAATACATTCACCTGAGCAGTCTTTTTAAATATTATCATTATTGTTATTATTTTGAAGAATAAACGTTATTTTAACAGCAACTGGTGGGCGGCGAGATGGCTAGGCCAGGGAACGACGTCAGGACCCTGCTATACGGAAGGCCGTTTGCTCTCTTACGTCACCAACTCATTCATACGAACCCAGCGAGGCGCAATCAATGGCCACGCGTCTACAGATAAGACGCGGGGGCTAAAAATAAACGCGTGGCGAACCAAACCCGCTCCCGCGATCTGCGTCAGGCGCGAAACAATCAACTGTTTGTTCTCTTCCGATGATGGAAGATGGAGGGAGGATGTTCGATGAAACATGAGTGGAGAAAACTCTCCCTCTCTCTCCCTCTCTCTCTCTCTCTCCCTCTGTGGCATGAGGAGGTGCGGGTAAGGTATAGAGGCTTCTGGTAAGGTGAAGGTAGGAACCAGCGGTGAGAGGCCACAGATCTGAGCTAGGCGTCCACCCTGGCAAACACCACACCTGTCTGGCTCATGAAAACAGTTCAGCTTCACAGACGCTGACCTGAGAACCAACCAAAGTGTTGGCGGCCTATGTCATTACTGGCTTTGACAATGTTAATATCAATATAAAAATGATATTTAATAATACTATTAATAAAACAACAATTTTCAACATAGGTAGCTAGTAGGTAGATTAGTACGATTCAGTAAGTAAATGTCCGCTCCGGGGTTTTGTTCCAACTGCCTGGATTTGGAAATTAGCTAAACGAGCAGGTGGAATAATTAGGGAAATCATTATCGTGATGGGGAAAGATAGTAGGTCTTTTATTTTTTTTAAACTTATACATCTGTTTATACAGGCTATTCATTTTCCAGCTCTGGAAGCAAATCGCCTCATCACTTTGTGTTAATTAGGCCACTACAGTCGACAGCTCGACGCTTTTCTCCTAAGCTGAATGGCTACTGTTTTGTACAATGTCCTCACTGTAGCTTTTGACAGGGTGAGGGCTGATCTGAAGACAGCTCCACTCTTTCAGATAACTGCATGTAAAGGGCAGAAACTGACCCTGGTTCTCCCTGTCTGTCTGTCTGTCTCTTTGTGTGTGTGTGTGTGTGTGTGTGTGAGAGAGAGAGTGTGTGTCAGAGAATGAGATGGAGCTGTTGGTCTCCATGGAGAGCAGTCTGTAGCCCTAGCAGCTATGAGTCACCAGTAGCACACACAAAAAAAAATGGATGTGTAAAACAGCAGTCTCACACACCACACAAACACACACCATACTTATACTCTCTCCAGCGCATTCATTAAAGCACACACAAAAACACTGACATCAGCATGACATCAGTTCTCCAAAAGCCCATAGTCCTTCGCTCTTATGGGTCTCTCTCAGAGCACTGATGTTCCATCCAGGATTTCAGGTCGTCGCTGGATTCGACAGTTGCTCAGGGCTCCATGACCCCTCCCCGTGATGGCTGACACAGGTTTTACATCTGCTTTACTGTCGTTACACAACAATAAAGTCATTACGTGGCTGAATAGCTACATGGCTGGATAGGTTGCGTAGTGCTTACAGGTGCCAACCGCAAACACGTAATTATTCCCGAGTAGTTTGTTTTGTTCGTTCATCACAGTGACTCATGTTTTGTTTCCTGCTCCAGAGGGCCTGAGAAAAGCTCGTCAAAAGGGCTCAGTTTCATGTCAGAGCGAAGGACAAAAACGCCAACCCAGCCCCCGAGGCTCAGGACGAGCGCTGGTGTTGAAGGTCCGAGCAGGAGGGGTGCCTTCTCCACTGTGAGCTCATGGCGTTGGCATTTTGGAATTATGGGATTATGCAGTTGTACTTTTCTACTCTGTGGCGTTGCACCCAGCCCAGAAACGGGCTGGTGACGGTATCGTTAGACAAGACATGAGTCAGGCTGGTGTGAACGGAGGAACCGACAGAATGAGGGGTGATCTCAGCGACCTGGACAGAGAATAAAAGATCTGTGGCCTCTATAGACGCAACGCTAGTTTCATTTTTTCCTCACAAAGTAAAATGGCAGAGGCGTCTAAACCTGATCCGTAAAACGTAAAAAGAGCTTAAAACGTACTACGGCACTGCAGAGGCAGCGTTCACACACTGCGCTGTGATGTCATTTTTCGATGACATCAGATTACCCAATGCTGTGCTGATGTAACAGGCCCTCACGTGGCACCTGGTGGTACTGAAGCACGTTGTTAGTGTGGGGAAGTGAAGGGAGCAGGCGTGCGGTACACCCCAACGCCCTCCTGACCTCACACACCCCCCCCCCCCACATCGCTTTTGTTCAGCTAGAGGACAGGTTGTTCTCATTCTCTCTTTCTCCCTGTCTGTCTGTCTGGCTGTCTGTCTGGCTGTCTCTCTCCCTGCAGTTGCCTGGCGTTGGAAAACGGCATCACCAGCAGCGCAGGGAGCCTGTCGCCATGGCGACGCAGCACATTGCTGTGCCGCAGGCAGGCTAGCCTTTAGCATGAACAGCGTGATCTGAAAACAGATCAGGCTGTCTCTCACACACACACACACACACACAAAGAAACAGTGACCTTGAGCTGAATGTGTATGTCTCTAAAAAGAGGTAACAAAGTAAAGACAAATGGGCCTGATGTTTATATCGCCCCTGACAACGCCTCCTCTGCACAGGCACAGCGCACGAGAGGAATGCGCAGGGTTGGGATGGTGAGGGGATGGAGACAGCCGACTGACAATAGAATGATACTTCTGAAGTCAAATAGGCTGGAAGGGACTACAGTGCAGAATCCAGAGGAACAGAAAAAAAACATTAGGAGCAAATATACTGTGGATGAGTAGAGATTAATCACTGGATGAGCAGAGACTAATCACTGGATGAGGCGAGATTAATCACTGGATGAGGTGAGATTAATCACTGGATGAGCAGAGATTAATCACTGGATGAGCAGAGATTTTTCACTGGATGAGCAGAGATTTTTCACTGGATGAGCAGAGATTAATCACTGGATGAGCAGAAATGCTCACATGCCCAGTAGGGAGTGACTGTTACAAGTGACACTGTACCCATAATTCTGCAGTGGGAGACAACAGTCACCTGGAGTTACATCAAACAAATTACATAACCTCTCACTCTCTCTCACTCACTCTCTCTCACTCTCTCTCTCTCTCTCTCTCTCTCTCTCACTCTCTCTCTCTCTCTCACTCTCTATCACTCTCTCTTTCTCTGCAATACCAGAAATTGCAGATCTTAGATGTAACCCCTTAGGCAAAGAGGTTGGCAAAGGGGTTTGGATTTTATGAATGAAGTCATGAGAGAGAGAGAGAGAGAGAGAGAGAGAGAGAGCAAGAGAAACAAAGAGACAGGGAGAGTGTATTCCTAAATTAAATATATATGCGGACCAGAGAACAGTGAGTCAGTAGTGAGTCACAGCAATCTGCAGAAGTGCTCAAAATGTCATATTCCCCCACTCACCCTCCCCCAGCCCAGCCACTGGAAATGAAAGGCAGGCGATGGTAAAGGGACTGTTGAAAACAAGAAAGAGAACATTTAAATGTATTATTAATGAGGAGGGGCGCTTCAGAGTCAAAGATAATGCCAAACCACTCCATCCAAGAGATATTTAAAAAGGTGTTTTTGAAGAAGAAATTATTAATATTTATATCTTATATTAAAATTGTTTTTTACTCAGTTGTCTTTTTGCATATTCTATGTGATGCTGTATGGCACCTGCATGTGCACACACACACACACACACACACACACACACACGCACACACACACACACACACACACACACACACACACACACACACACGCACACACACACACACACACACACACACACACACACACACACACACACACACACACACACACACACACAACACACACACGTATAATTTCCATGTATAATGATTGCTAATGCTCTGGTAGCTGTTATATTTTATTAAATAGCTCTGCTAGCAAAATACAAATGAAATGACTCGAACATGCGAAATATGTACTGCACTATATGGAAAACTCTTTGCCCCCCTCTTGTGGTTAACTCTTGTCATTAGATGGAAATACAGTGCAAATTTGGAAAAGCATTGGATCTAGTTCAGTGCCTCTGATACGACAACATTGATGTATCATTGTGAATGGGCTTTTTTCCTGATAGCAAAAAAGATCTGGCGAAATGTATATGCATGTGTGCAGTTACAGATCATTTAGTATTCCAGTATTTAGTATTATATTTATACTGTATCTATACTGTCTTTTTATACAGTAACGAATTCAAAGGAGACGGCAAAGCCGTCAAGGAGCAGAAAATATACGGTTGATGTCATTTCGACGCAAATATTGATAAATGTGATTTATGACACGATATAGCATAAGTACAATTAGCGTCAGGGAACACGACTGTGCACGACTTTAAAAGATGTTTTCTCGAGGATACTTACGCTTTTGGTATACGCGGAACGCTAATTATACGCGCAAATAGCCCATTATGTGGTGTTGTAGCAAGGTATAAGGTATAAGGTATATTAAAAAGCACGTATACAATTCTACATTTACGGATAAAACTACTTAAACTTTTCGGCTGTGCAACTGATTCTGCGCAGATCGACCGCCTTGATCGGAGCTCGTAACATCCATTACGCACACGTCTAGTTGCTACGGTAACCGAGCGACTTTGACTCCGCCTTCTCGTGAGCGCGGTGCGCTGGCTGGAGCGCATGGGCGCGCCTCACATCAGCCCCCTCAACCTGCCGTCGCTTATCTGTCAAGAAAGGTTAATTCGTGACTGCTGTGCGCAAAAACAAAACACGAGACCGAAAATGCAACACGGAAATCAGGCAGATGTTTTTTAATGAGCCACTGAGAAGTGAAATTTGGCTCACTGTTTAAAAATAGTCAGAATCGCGTAACAGTATTTCAGGAACTGGTCGAGAATTTGTTTTTTTTATCAGAACAACGCGCGCTCTGGTTAGGTGGCTGGTGACGTGACCGCGGCATCAGGTAAACCGCGCAGGTAAGTTCGGTTTTTCCTCCAGTTCACTTTTTCAATTGCAGCAAGGCTCCTGTGTGTGTGTATATAAAGGCTACACATTGTTAGGACTGTTCAGTGCTGCTAACGGGTTCTTAAGGTTGAGTTACGAGTAAGCCACCAACCTGTTAGGCCTGAACATTAATCTGACCTAATCGTGTTTGGAAGGATTAAGAAACAGACATGTCTTATTAAACATTAACGAAAGGAAGCAATGTTGTGTGTAATGTGACTTTTGAAAAAAATCGATAAACGACGTCCGTAATGGATAGCCATAATTTTTTTTGACTTATTCAGCTGGGAAACCTTGCTTCAAGCAACTCGCAACTAGATACGGCGAAACTGGTCTGAGTTTGAACGAAGTTGCTGTTGAGGTGGGCCAGTTCTCTACAGCATCACCTGACGACAGACTAAACCTGGCTAACGAGTGTCGCGTGCCTGGCTTGTCGGTATTGGACTTAATGCCAAGCAGTTTGGCAGTCTTTCAAGTCAATTTCGAAACCATTGAACTAATTACTTTTAGTTTATTAGCTGTAGAACCTTTGCAGTTAGTGCTTTGATATCTTTTTCTCTGAGGACCGAAGAGATCTGTATGTGCTGGTCGATGGTGGTCAGAACGCCTTGAACTCTCCTGGTTATAACAGCACTTTCATTTTGTGGTTGGTTTTTCAGTCTGTTGGTTCTTGAGGTTGTCTAACTTTCTCCTCCCTGCACTTAACGTAATGCTAACAGACAGCCTGTGCGCCAGACATGATCACGTGTAGCCTACACCGCGCTCCCCAAGGCGACCATTTCCTGCATCTGACTTCCACAATTGGCGAGGTGTCATTTCAGGTTTACCTGGAAAGTGGAGTCACACTCAAGTTCATTGGTCCCTCTCCACGTTTCAACGGAGCACTGAAGCTTGGCATTAAAAACCGACCACTGTGCATGTGATGCCCTTCTTTTGCCCCCAGTCACCTTCTCCTCTTCTCCCTGCTCTTTATCTCCACCCTAGAGCTGATGGAGAGGATGGCGTGGGGTCAGAGTGGTGTGCAGACCCTGCCGTGGTACGTGGTGGGGTCCCAGGTGCTGGGCGTGGCATGCATCGTGATGATGGGCGTGTGGATGGGCCACTACGGTGGTGGCTATGCCTGGGATGGTTCAGTCCTGCAGTTTAACGTCCACCCGCTCTGCATGGTCATGGGTCTGGTCTTCCTCTACGGAGACGGTGAGACATCTGATTCAAGAGACGTGCCGTTATCGTTATGGTAATGTTGCTAACAGTACATGGCAGCTAATTGGGAGCACTTAGCGTCTTGGCACGATCTCGTATGAATGACGCTAACAAGCCTTTATCTTCATGCTGCGTTTCCCCTTAATTATTTTAGACGTGATTTTGCACTGGATTATTCCTTTAGCCGAAGGAATTAGTGCAAGCGAGATTATTTTGCTTGAGCAGAGAGAGCATGCGAGTGTAGGAGGTGTTTGGACAGGCCCCAAGCACGGATCACGCCACTGAAATCACACGAGCTCAGCCTGGACAAACAGAACAGTTTACATAGACATGGAAGTGACATCGGGTTGTGACCCAGCCGGATCCGTCTCTCTCCCTCATACACGCACTCGCACTACAGTAATCTACACCATCACATACAAGGGGGCATCTCTGAAGACCTAAGGCCATAATCATAGGTGGTGTTTGCGTTTTCACTGGAGTGGACTTGGTGCTCAGACCTGTCCGGAGGGGGCGGAGCTAGGCCCTTCCACACTGTTTAGTACAGTAGAGTAAGATTCCTGACTGCAAGAACACTGGCCTGAAGTCAGGAACAGCGGTGTTTTAGATAGGAGGAGGTCATTGGGTACACACACACAGAAAAGTGAGTTTATATATACTGTATAAGAGCAGCATCCTTACGTCACACTGAATAAACTGAGAGCTCCACTAAAATGGTGAGTGATCCATGTTTCTTCCTGAGCACACAGCACTTTAATGTAAGTAAACATGGAGGATTTAAATGCATTAAGAGGTGAGACTGGAATCCCTACGGTAAACGTTTGGGAGTGGAAATGCACAGTAGCCTGGTGGAGTCACCTCTCCTGTTCGCTTGGCCGAGCAGAGCAGGACACATGGATCTCTTCTTAATTTGAAACAGACTTTGCTGCTTTGTCTTCGGTGGCTGTAATTAGAGGAGATTTGTCGCTTGGCCATGGGGCAGAGCGTCGAACCCCAGGGAGAAACAGGCCAGTTTTGTTCTGCTAATCTCTTCAGCTTTCACTATGGCAATCCAATTAGGACACCAGACCTGAAAGGTCATTGTTTCATTAGGGGTTGAGCTGCTTCCATTGGCTGGGCTAAGTGTGACCTGAGGGGGCACCTCCTCTCATCTGCCTCGTTTCCCATCGTCCGCTCACAGGATTTAAGGGCATCAAATTATTAACAGAACAGTTCAAATTGTTCAAGGATTAGTTCATCTTAGCATTAGATGCTATTGATGTTTATATCTGATGGCTAATTTGAAAAGGCTTGTCAATACCAGATGTTATCTCATTATTTCAATGCTAGAAGGTTTAACTCCATTAGCAACATTGCTCCTGATTGGCTGCTGCCGTCTCCACACTAGGCGTGCTGGTGTACCGTGTGTTCAGGAACGAGAGCAAGCGCTCGGTGAAGATTCTCCACGCTCTCATCCACATGATGGCCCTCATCATCAGCATTGTGGGTAAGTTCTGCGCACACATCCGTGGGCTTGCGAACCTGCGGACTCCCGTCTGTTCGTCAGTCTGTACCGAGGTGCACTGTGCCGTAGTTTTTGCTGTCCGTCTGGGGAGGGACTATGGCCTAAAAGAGGCGTGGGAGATGAGTGGCGAGGCCAGTGGCCAATGACATGACTGCTCTCTCTCTTCAGGGCTGGTGGCAGTGTTTGATTACCACAACACAAACAGCTTCCCCAACATGCAGTCTCTGCACAGCTGGTGCGGTATGCTCACCTTCGTCCTCTTCCTGGTGCAGGTGAGCTGCACCTGCACGTTAGCCCCGCCTACCTTACACCTGCCCCGCCCACACCTGGCCTGTCTATCCCAACTCCACAACTGAACTTGCGCTGTAAAATCTCGCGCTGATCTGGTCGACTAGGAACTACGGGCACCATCAGCATGTGACTGCTGGCTGGTTTCCGCTGATCTTGCCCCTGCCAAGTCATCTGCCCTCTGGGGGTAGATTCCTCCCTGATAACGCTGGGTTGTTTTTTTGGTTTTGTAAAAAGCTTTGGTGCAAAGGGAATAAAAGAGGATCAGTTTTCACTCTCTTCCAGTTCACATTCGTCAATCTTGCAGTGGTTTGGACTGAGACCTGTTCGTCACTGTCACTTCCTGTGCAGTGGCTGCTGGGACTGTCCTTCTTCCTGTTCCCCTGGGCGTCGGCCACGATGCGGAGCTGGTACCTGCCCCTGCATGCCTTCTTTGGCTTGGTGCTGCTCGCCACCAGCGTGGCCACCTCACTCATGGGCATCACGGAGAAGATGATCTTCAGCTCCCGGTGAGTACCGCCCCTTCCTGCCCCACCCACCTCTGCACCTCCCTCCTATGCTATGTAGCCCCACCCCATATGACATTTTATTTGTTTTTCTCCTGTTATTACACACCTGATTCAACTCTCCTTCCTTCCTTCTTGGTCAAACTTCTCCTTTGACGTGTTTGGGTGCCCCTACACTTCCTGTCAGACTCGTACCCCTGGCCAGAAGCCCCGTGCAGGGTCAGATCTGATTGGAGCTCTCCCAATTAAAAATCAGAGTGTTCATTAGCCATGTCTTACGCAAGGGCCGTCATTCATGGTGCTGCTTTGGAGCGGGCTGAAGAGATTTAGCTCCACTTTGCAACCACTACGCCAAAATATGCTTTAGAAGGACACAAAGGGATTTATGAAGAATAAGAAAAGGGCGTTGGTGATTGGCTGAAGCGAGGGCTCGGAGTCATGTGACTGGGGCCTAGAGGGCCGTTTGCTGAGTGAGTCAGCCCGTGCAGTGACTCACAGTGCTTCTCTGGCTCTTGATTGGCTACATCCTGCTGCCTCTCTGCAGCACGTTGAGCACTGCAAACCTTTTCACTTTTTTTATGTGTCCAGTAAAAGCACAGATGATTTGAGCTGATGATTTAGCTTTGATCCTCCGACTAAAACAAAATTAATTGGAATGGAATGAGTTTTTATTTCATGTCAGCCTCTAAAGACAGAGCACAACAAATCTGGCATTTCCGTTTATTGAGGTGTGGACGAATGCCACTTCAATGCCACTGCTTTCATTTTAGAGCATTGTTTTTACTCGTGTTGTTTTGTAAACAGCCATCATGCCATTAACCTCCCTGTTGGCCTCACGGCGATGAGTGTGATGGTGTGTGTGATGTCTGCTTTTGTAGTGGCCCCTCAACTCCGGGGGCTGAAGCCCTGGCCAATATACTGGGCCTCCTACTGGTCTGTTTCGTGGTGCTGGTGGGTTACGTGGCAACCAAAGAGGACTTCCGACGACCCCCAAACCCTGAGGAAGAGGCGCTGTCTGTGCACTTCAACACGCTGAACGAAGACTCCGTCCCCAGCTCACCCTAACCAATCCACAGCAGGCATTGGCTGAATCCTCGATAATGTCTAACCCTCATGTCTCCTCCTCTCCCATCTCCACACACTGACACAGGATAGTGCCAAACAGTCCCACAGTGCCCCCTTGAGTTCAATCCACTGCATTACAGCGGAATCTTTAGGCTAAGGAGATGATAGAACCGGTGTCTGTCACTATAAAAACCAGTTATGCTCGTATCACATCCAAATGTTATCAAATAATCACATTTCAGCTCTCTAAGAGGAACGCTCCACTGTCAGAATACAGCCCCCCTGCACCTTGTCCAACTATAAAGGTTATTACTGTTGTCCAAACGGACCTGGTCCTCAGTTTGAAGTTGTATTTATGTTCCATATGAAGTACATTAAGGTGGTATGTCATACAAGATATCCATAGTGTTACTAAATACCAAAAGCATTTCATATTGTTCCTTTGAATGGCACAGCACAGTCAATGCCAAATAATGATGATGTGCCTTGGTGAATATTTATTAGTGTCGTACTGTGGGCATAAGCGCTTAGAGAAGTGGAACTTGTACCGATGTCCACAGTAGCAGAAGATGAAATAACCCTCGTCATTGTGCCACTCAAAGACTTCATAAAGAGTATTTTGTGTTTTCCATGTCATTTCAGCACAGTCCTATATGCCTAGAGGTCTAGCACATTTATATGTGTGTGTTTTTATGGAAAACGGTCAGTGCTGCTGTTATGAACTAGTTTTACTGCTTGGCTGTACGTACAGTTTGGCAAGTTTGTCTCCTACTGCCCCTTCGTGTGTTGCTGAATTAGTGTGTTACTACTGTCTGGATTTGCACTGCACAGCTGCTGCTGTTTCCTGTGGTCTGCTAACTGGACGGCTATGCTCAGCATGGCCAGCAGGGGGCGAGTGAGAGCATATTCTGCATATTCTGTCCCTTGTGCTGTGGTCATTTCTCTTTGTTTGTACTCTACCCGCATGCTGTAAGGAGGACGCATGGTGGCGTCACGGTCCCGCGCGTCCTGACGGACGCCAGGACGGCGAGGCCACGGGGCAGTGAGCTTCCCGCCATCTGTTCCGTGACGCACACTACGCTTGGAAATCATTAAAAGAATCTGAACCAACTTGAACCTGGTGTATCTGACCCTTCTTTTTTTTTTTTTTTTACCTCCAGGGCTTCCGTACCCTTACTTGATCTTGTTCCATTACAAAAGAACACACTGGGAACACTGGGAACGTGTTGCTTATTAAAATTATTTAAAAAAAACGACTCTTGACAACCACAGATCAGTTCAGCTGGAGTTTCTTTCAACTGGTAATCATTTTTAAATGAGGACATTTTCACCCCTACATACAGTTGATTGTACAGTTTGCAGTTGTTTAACGGGGCTAAAAATGTGAGGTTTCTGGCTTCGCTCTCTGTAAAACTCCTCCCCTCAGACCGTTTGCAGAGATTTTTGCTCGTAACAAGCCTAAATTAAAATAAAAACTAAAAAATAAACATTACAAAATAGGAAATAAAAATGGCTGATGTGTTTTCTGTCCAAAAAGTGGGGAAAAGGTTTGTGCCACATTCCTTTCAGCGGTCGATATATATATCCATAATTCAAACCAGACACGCTTGCGCACACACACACTTCCGTGTGTGTCAGCAGAGAGCATGCACTCTAATGAAGCAGAATATTTACAGTCATTTACAGGTCAACCATATGAAAAACAGGGTTTCAGAAAAAGAGGGAAAAAAAACTGACAAAGCTGAACTTGATGTCCCGCCCTTTCACACAGTCACACAGACCCAAGGTCCAATCAGATGAAAGGGCCTGACCAATGGGTGCCGCCTACTTTGTTTAAAACCATGGGATCCGGCAGGGCTCCTGTACTGGATCTGGACTGGTGATCCACCCCGGGCTGTTCAACAGAAACCCTCCCCCACACAGGCAAAAAGCCCCACAGAACAAGTAGGTGGCAAGAAAAAAAAACCCCAAAGAAATCAATCATTTCAAATGACTGGCGACGTGTTTTTGAAGGCAAAAAGCTCCTGAGAGAAATGAGCCAAGCTGTGAGCCCGTAAGTGGTGTTGACCTGGAGTTAACAAGATGAACGCTGGAGTGTGACTGATTCCCCACAAGCTACATGCCTCAGGGTTCACAAAATGATCCCCATGCCACGAACTCCTGATCTCGTTTACACCAGCACTGATCTGAGACCACTGTAAATTGGAAGCCTGCTCACGATGAACGAGAACTCGGGAGATGAGACTCACTGTAGCCAGCAACCTGGTGTCCAGAAGGCAGAGATGCCACTTAAGGTTGTACTGTTGAGAGTTACAGTACGTCCTCTAAATAATGGAGCAATAAGACACAGCATCTATGTTTTCATATTTAACAAAGCTGGAACTGTTTAAGTGACTTCAAAAACATGTTTTACAAAAAGCAAAAAAATTCACATTACTGACCTTTTGGAATAGCAGACTTATAAATCACAACAGCATAAAGAGCTAAATGAAGTATATAATGTGTGTGTGAATATATATATTTGTACAAACATAACTTAAAATGATAAATATTACTTTTTTTCCCATTTTGTCTTTGCTTCAGCTATGTACACATTTGATAAGGATGCCATTTAACAGCTGTATTTACATATACAGCCACGCGATATTTCTCCAGAGTGGCATCAGGGCAGGGGTAGGGCTGGTCTGGGGTATCAGGGCAGGGTTAGGGCTGGTCTGGGGTATCAGGGCAGGGGTCAAGGCAGGGGTAGGGCTGGTCTGGGGTATCAGGGCAGGGTTAGGGCTGGTCTGGGGTATCAGGGCAGGGGTAGGGCTGGTCTGGGGTATCAGGGCAGGGTTAGGGCTGGTCTGGGGTATCAGGGCAGGGTTAGGGCTGATCTGGGGTGTCAGGGCAGGGGTAGGGCTGGTCTGGGGTATCAGGGCAGGGTTAGGGCTGGTCTGGGGTATCAGGGCAGGGTTAGGGCTGATCTGGGGTATCAGGGCAGGGTTAGGGCTGGTCTGGGGTATCAGGGCTGGTCTGGGGGTATCAGGGCTGGGGTTAGGGCTGATCTGGGGTATCAGGGCAGGGGTAGGGCTGGTCTGGGGTATCAGGGCAGGGTTAGGGCTGATCTGGGGTATCAGGGCAGGGGTAGGGCTGGTCTGGGGTATCAGGGCTGGTCTGGGGTAACAGGGCAGGGTTAGGGCTGATCTGGGGTATCAGGGCTGGTCTGGGGTATCAGGGCAGGGTTAGGGCTGGTCTGGGGTATCAGGGCAGGGTTAGGGCTGGTCTGGGGTATCAGGGCTGGTCTGGGGTATCAGGGCTGGTCTGGGGTATCAGCAGCTGGCCTGAGGCACCGTGGCTGAATCTGAAATGGCTCCCGTGCTCTGTGTGTGTGTGTGTGTGTGGTGGGTGGGAGCACTGGTGCTCTCTGCTCTTTACTGGGAAGTGTGGGAAAGAGTCTGGTGAGCAAAATGAAAGTAACTTCAGTCTACTGGAGGTGGTGGAGGTGATGGAGGTGGTGGTGTATGGCCCCCAGTCTCCAGCACCGACGTGATCACACTGGGACAAACACACCCTGAGGCAGCGTACACCTGCACTTCTGAAGAAGGAGAAAATGGTACACGGTCTGATTTTGATGTGAATCTCTTAATAAGTGAATAAGCGCAGTGCACAGTACAGTGTTAGTAACAGATCACACCCAGATTACACCCAGATTACACCTACAGGTTGTAAAGGGTGTAGCGCATTACTGTGTCCTCCATACGGTGCAACGTGTACGGTGCTACACCCAGATTACACCTACAGGGTGTAAAGGGTGTAGCGCATTACTGTGTCCTCCATACGGTGCAACGTGTACGGTGCCCTGTTGTGCTCTGCGTAGGGTGTAAAGGGTACTGTACACTACTGAGCCCTACACAGGCTCTACAAGGGTGTAGTTACCTAAGCAGGCCGTACTGAGCCATTTCTGGTTTTGCCCGTGGCCCATGTTGGACATAACATGCACTGTATAGGGACTAAAGGGTGTGTGTTCGACGTAAGCCGCAGGGAGCCATTTTGGACTAAGCCTTTGATCGCAAGAGCACTCGGAAGTACGAGTGGGGGCTGGATGTTGAGAACCCGACTAACCCCACAGGGAGGGTCAAAGAGGGCTTGGTGTGGGCTACGAATGCACCATCACTGTTTAAGTACCCCAGTGATCACTCTACCAACACAATGTTCTGTTTTAATCCCCGCGCAGATATACACAAGGCTTGCATTCTTGGCCCCGTAACGCGGACCGCCTACTGATTAAGCTCACATTAGATCAAATGAATACATCACTGTACGTGTTATCGATACTGATGGAATGTTAAGTGCCAGTATCGGTTCGATACTTATACTCTTGATGGTATCGGTGCGTCTCTAGCCAGTGTACAGCAGTAAAGGCAGGTTCCCTCCAGCGAGAGCACCCGAGGTTAACGCCTCTGCAGACGATCACCGCCCTACACGCACACACACGAAGTCCGTATACACAGCGTCACACTACAGTTGCTTTGCGTGTGTGTGCGTCTCCGTGTGTGTGGTGCGTCGTGAGCGGCCTGCGGTCTCACACGTTCGACTCGACAAACGGCCTCTTTGGTTTGAGGGGTGAGGTGGGGCCGTGTCGCTCGGCACGGACCGTCTGCCGGAACTCGCTGTCCTGGTACGCCTGCGCCACGGGGAGCGTACGCGCCAACTTCACGTCCGGGTAGGTGGGGGCCTGGCTCACGCGGCCCGTGTTGTCCGGCCGATCGCGGGCGGCGCCTGGGGGGGCATAGTAGTCGTCTTCCAGCAGGTGCCCGTTGTGGGCGTTGTTGGTGCGGTTGTAGTAGCCGATGTGAGCGCCGCCCTGCTGGCTGTAGCCGGCGTTTGCGGGTGACGTCGCCGGACTGATCACCGTGTCCAGGGAAGACACAGCCCATGCGCGGGAGGAGGGGGAGGAGCAGGAGGAAGAGGAGGAGGCGGCCAGCGAGGGCGGCTGTTGCAGGTACTGCTGAGTCCGAGCCGTCTTGTCGATGACGCCCATGAAGGGCGTGGCCCGCGAGCGCACAGACTCGCCTGGGTAGGTCCCGCCCACCAGCCGCAGGTCGCCGCCCTGCGGGGGGGACACGGGCGACAGGTCGTCGCAGTAGCCTCCCTCGTACGACAGCTTCAGGGGGATCTCCATCTGCTGCGCCGAGGCCGAGGCCCTGAAGCCTGGGCCTAGATTAGCGGCCGAGCCCGCCGTCAGGCTGCTGCTGGAGGGGGAGAAGCGCAGGCCCACGCTCTGGGAGTGGATCAGCGGGCGCGGCGTGGGCAGGTGCGGTTTGGGCTCCGCCCCGGCGGCGCTGACCGGGGGCCTCAGTCCGTGGGCGTTCTCGGGCGAGCCCAGCTGGGCCTGCCGCTCCATCTCGTGGGGCGAGACCGGGTAGTAGGCGGTGGACTGGCTCCGGCTGATCTGGGGCGCCTGGCCATAACGGAGCCCCCCGGGCCGGTACGCAGAACTGGGCCTCTGGGACAGTTCTTCCTCCAGGGCACCGGGGTCCATGCTGACCGCCCGGCTGTACAGCCCTGCCACTGTCAGGCTCCCCTGGGCGGAGTAACCCACCTCCCCAAACTCCTCCACGTCTCCGGGGCAGCGGGCGCTCATGGAGTGGGCCATCTGGCTGTAGGCGGCGCTGCCCAGCAGGGCGGCGGCCTGGGCGGGGGCGCGCCAGCTGGGCCTTGGCCGGCTGCAGCCACGGGTCCTGATGCTGCGGCAGTGGGACCGGCTGTGGGAGCTGGAAGGAGCGCTGGCTGCCCATCTTGGAGAGCGGGGACTTGGGCCGGCCAGACAGCTGCTCGGGCTGGTAGCGGCGGCCGGGGCGGCCGACTGGGGCCGGTAGGGGCCGGCGTGCTCGGACGTGGGGCTGGAGCGATACTGGGGGCCGCGGCGCAGCGGGGACGCCGGCGGGCTGAAGTGGTACGAGGAGGAGGAGGAGACCTGGTGGGCGGGGGAGGTGTGTGGGGGGCTCGGGCGGTAGTGGGAGGTCTGGTGCGTTGGGGAGAGCGACGGCGACGTGGACTGGTAGCTATGGCGGGTCGGCGAGGGCATGGAGGCAGCGCTGGGGCGGAGGTCATGGCCCATGGAGAGGTAGGGCGAGTCCCGGTGACTGGGGGAAGGAGGCATGTTCTGGATGACCGGCAGGCTGGAGGGACTAGAGCGCGGCTCGGCGGTGACACCTAGTGGCAGACCCTCCAAGTCACGCTCCAGGTAATCTTCATCTTCTTCGAACAGGTCCTGCACGGGCTCCATGTCCGAGAGGCGGGGCTCCAGTGCGGGAGGCGGGGCCAGGGGCGGGCCTTGGTCGTGAGGAGGGGAAGGGGTCGGATCCAGCTCCTGCTGCTGAGCGACCTGGCGACACTCCTCCTCCACACGCTGGAGCAGGCGCTGGATCTCACGGTTGTTGGGACACAGTCGCGTGGCTTCATTCAGGTCCTCCAGGGCTGCGTGGAATTGCCTAGAGACAAGAAGAGAGAGACACAGAGACAGAGACAGAAAGACAGACAGGTGTATAAACATGTCGGGGATCAGTAAAGCACACTAACAGACATTTATATGGCTACTAATCTGCACAATTAATGCATTTTCAAGCCCAGGGGCAAAATGCTGAGTCTTGTGAACATGAGATCATCCAAACAGAGCAACGGCCCGGGGGGGGGGGAGGGGCTACGTGAGCGTCGCTGAGAAAGGAAAGGACGTCTGATAAGGGAAAAGTAACGGATGTGGTAGATGAGACGTCTGCAAGGCAAGAACAGAAAAAATAAGCTGATGCATGAATATGAACCTGAGGTTCCTTATCTATACGGGGGTGTGAGGGTCAAACCTCTGAAGGGTGTCACTGTGCCCCCCCCACCATCACCGAGACCAAATAGTCAATATTGAAGTTCTCAAGCCCCGCCTCCCTGCCAGGGGTTGCTATGGTTACCTGCTGCTGCGCTTGGCGCGGGCTCGTGCGTAATAGGCCTCATAGGATTTGGGTTTCAACTCTAGAGCCCTGGAGGCAAACTCCTCCGCCATGCCAATGTCCTGCAAGCACAACAGGCCAACAGTCATACACAGAGCCATACATGGAAGCAGGCACACACACACACACACACACACACACACACACACACACACCATGCACACACCATGCACACACACACACACACTCATACACATACCATGCACACACATGCACACCATGCAACAGTCATACACAGATCCATACATGGAACCAGGTACACACACACACACACACACACACACACAGAAAGAAACATACACAAACACGTACATTCAAAACAAAGACATACACGTGCGCGCACACAATAATAAATGCTACATACATATGCATGTGCTTAAAGAGTGTACACACCAAAGACAAACATGAATAACATGACAACATGCATATGCACACACATGCACACACACACAAAACACACACACACAAAACACACACACACTCATGAACGGACTGTGATCTTTGTGTGATCTTTGATTACAACTATAAAACACATAACATACTTTACACAACAGGTCAACGTGTCACAAATATGCAAAAGTAACCATACACACGGATATAAAACACAGAACACACACACACGCACGCACGCACGCTCTACGGGGACAGCTGAACACCATAAGCACTCGGACACTGCCATCAGATTAGTCTCTGGCCAAGTTCGACCTCAGACGCTTTACTCAGACGCTTTAGTCTGACAGACTCATGAACGGACGAGCGGCGTGTGAGAGGGATGAAGGTGGTGATGTCTGCCACATGTCTAGACGGGATCAGCTGTTTCAAGGGACTCAAAATGCTCACATGAGGGGGAAAAATGACAGTGATGCATTAGCGCCCCAGTCCTGGATCCTGAGCACTACATCCGTTATTAGCTTCAAGCTAACGGTGCATGCGATGGTGACACGGAGCAGGGGCCCCGGGGGTCGGGAGGGGGCGCCGATCACTCACGTTCATTTTCCGGCGGCAGCGGGACAAGTTGAGGAGCAGCGAGACCTTGAGTTCACGGAAGCTCTTCAGGTCGTCGGTGAGGCCCTCGTGCGGGAACTTCTTCAGGGCGCTCTGGTAGCGCTGAGCCGCCTCCTTCACTTTACCCTTCTGCAGGAGTCAAACACACGGTTAGCACCTGTTGGACTGGCCCCTCCCACAAATGATTCAGTAGGAACTAGCCAACTAGCCAATCACAGACAACTTTTAAAACACCTAAAACTTCAACACGTTTAGCCAGGAGTGTTAAAGCTTCCTGTGCGCTGGTGGTGCTGAGGAAACGCGCCCACCTTGTAGAAGCCGTCTCCCTCTTCCATCAGCTTGCTGAGGAGCACAATCATGATGTCGGGTTTGGAGGTGGCCATCGCCCACGTGGCGGGACCTGCGCGGGACAGGAGGAGTGGCGAGTTACCCGAGTGGCCCCGCCCCCCCTGCTCTCCGGCACCACGGAAAATGAGGCGTGGTGGTGAAGACGCGAGAAGGTCCTCTGAGAACACTTTCTAAGCGCGGAGGGGCTTGTGGGTATTTTCCGTATGGGACGTGATGTGGCCGTTGGAGTGTGTGGCTCTCAGTGCCAGTTCTGGGGCCTCGTTTACACAGCTCAGCGTTCTACTGCCACTAACACACCCGACTAACTCGTCATGAAGGGCTGGACAAGCAGGTGTGTGTGATTAGTCAGGTGTTTTAGAGCACAGTAAAAGCAGTGCATTGTGGGAATGACGGCCAGGGTGTGAGGTACGAGCTCCAGGGAATAAAGGGAGAGAACAGCGTAAATGTGGCCTGCAGCTCTCGGGGGGGGGGGGAGGCTCGGGATTTTACGCAGAGCCATCCGAGGCTGTGGATTAGGAGACCAGCGGCTGTATTACCGTCCGGCGGGCGGAGCAGAAAGCGTAGGAGGCCGTGCAGAAAGGGGGCGGGGCCAGGGTGGGGTCGAGGAGAAAAGCGGATCTGACTGACACTTAACCTGTTAGCTGTCCGAGCGGCTCATTGGTCACGTGGAGATGCTGCGGCAGCGCCATGCATACGCAGACATGCACTCATGCGCAGGTGTAGGGGGAGAGGGGGCGGAGCTACAGGCAAGCTCCGCCTTAATCGACTTTGCAGGCAAGGTGATTGCTGTCAGCATGCCCCTGAATAATGATGTGGGTGGTACTTTACACAGTTATGGCATGAAGGGGACAGGGAGGGTACACACTCCATACCACAAAGCACCACAGAGGGACAAAACGCAGGGGTGTGGTGTCAAATAGCGGTTGGAGACACAGAGAGGTGAGGGGTTTTGGGGGTTACCTTTGGCCCTGCTGGGGAGGGTCTGACATCCTGCTTACGGAGACGGGGGAAGGTGAGGGGTGGGGTCACGTGTGTGAGATCGACAAGGGGGCAGGGCGAATGAGTCGCCATGGTCGCCAAACCCAGTGGGACAGGGTAAGAGTGTGTGTGAGAGAGACAGAGAGACAGAGAGAGAGAGCGACAGGTTCAGAGAGGGAGACGGAACCAACCAGAGAAAAACGCAGAACAAGGAGACGCAGAGAGAGAGAGAGAGAGAGAGAGAGAGAGAGAGAGAGATAACAGGACAAACAGATAAAACAAGACAGGGAAAGAGAAAAAAGGGAGAGAGGGTTGAAGTGGGAGGTGAAGAGGAGGGAGATGAGAGAGAAGAGCAGAGGGCAGCAGAGTGCAGCAGAGACAGAACCACGTAGCAAGGTTAGCTTCAGCGTCAGGGTTAGCGCTAGCATTAGCATTAGCAGCAGGCAGCCTCTACCTCTCTCTCACCACAAGGGGGCGCACCACAGATAGACAGGAATACCATTCCACCTGTACGATTAACAATGCTGGGCTCAATATCAGTTCAGTGGAAAAACAGAATTACAGAATTAACCCCAAACTTGTGGTTACTGAGGCGTTAATGGGACCAATAAAACCATTCACACTGACTAGTTTGAGTTCAACCCTGAATGTTAGAGGGGAGTATTTAGAGCAGCTGGTTGTAATGGAGGTGCTTTCTAGTGACAGGTGGCACGCACACACACACACACAGAAAAACTTCACATATCCACAGCTAAGGATAAAGTTGGCATGACTGTACAGTACAGAGGTGCAAACCAGGAAACCAGGAGAGTGAATCTGCAGAAAACCTCCAATACAGAAACTTCACATACTTGGTGCGTAGTGGGAGTGTGAGGGTTACTAAAATGGCACTGAAGAGGTCGAAGGGCTCGTCAACGGTTCGACATAAAGCCCACAGGTCGCTCCACAGAGGCAGTGTGGTCTGGTCTTACTGTAAAATGCCTCATCTGTTCCATCAGACACTGTGACCCGTCTCTCTCCGCACCGTCTGCCTGTCTCACCTATCTTGGCCCCCTTCTTCAGCAGGGCCACCACCACGGACGTGTTCCTGCAGCCGACGGCCCGGTCCAGAGGTCGCATCCCGCTGTAGTCCACATGCTCGATCATGGCACCGTGCTCCACCAGGAACTGCACCTGCGCACAGACAGTCCCCCCCACCACAGCCTGCGTTTGTAATACAGCCTAGGGAGGCAGCCTACGTTTGTAATACAGCCTAGGGAGGCAGCCTACGTTTGTAATACAGCCTAGGGAGGCAGCCTATGTTTGTAATACAGCCTAGGGAGGCAGCCTATGTTTGTAATACAGCCTACGTTTGTAATACAGCCTAGGGAGGCAGCCTATGTTTGTAATACAGCCTACGTTTGTAATACAGCCTAGGGAGGCAGCCTATGTTTGTAATACAGCCTAGGGAGGCAGCCTATGTTTGTAATACAGCCTATGTTTGTAATACAGCCTAGGGAGGCAGCCTATGTTTGTAATACAGCCTACGTTTGTAATACAGCCTAGGGAGGCAGCCTATGTTTGTAATACAGCCTATGTTTGTAATACAGCCTACGTTTGTAATACAGCCTAGGGAGGCATCCTATTTTTGTAATACAGCCTATGTTTGTAATACAGCCTAGGGAGGCAGCCTATGTTTGTAATACAGCCTAGGGAGGCAGCCTATGTTTGTAATACAGCCTACGTTTGTAATACAGCCTAGGGAGGCAGCCTATGTTTGTAATACAGCCTATGTTTGTAATACAGCCTACGTTTGTAATACAGCCTAGGGAGGCAGCCTATGTTTGTAATACAGCCTATGTTTGTAATACAGCCTACGTTTGTAATACAGCCTAGGGAGGCAGCCTATGTTTGTAATACAGCCTACGTTTGTAATACAGCCTAGGGAGGCAGCCTATGTTTGTAATACAGCCTAGGGAGGCAGCCTATGTTTGTAATACAGCCTAGGGAGGCAGCCTATGTTTGTAATACAGCCTACGTTTGTAATACAGCCTAGGGAGGCAGCATTTATTTACTCTTTTGTTCTAAATACTGACTGATGACTCAGTAGTCCAGTACTGATGGCCAGTTCTGAGTTCTGACAGGCCTCAGTCATCCAGTCAGCACTCAGGAGCGAGAAATGTCCTCACCACTTCCGAGTCTCCGTAGAAGGCGGCGAGGTCCAGGGGCGTACGGCCGCTCTTGTCCGCGTGGACAGTAGCCGCGCCCCTCTCCACCAGGGCACGGACCAATGGGAAGTGGCCTTTCAGACACGCCCAGCTGAGAGCAGTGAGCCCCTCTTTGTCTGTGAGAGTCAATGAGGCACCTGTGGGCAGAGGTCAGAGGTCAGAGACTGGTGACCCAATACTTTATCTAGCACTACATGAATGTGGAATACATGGGTTAGAGTATGTGCATGTGTGGGTGCTCTGTGTATATGTGTGTGTGTGTGTGTGTGTGCTAACCCTGTGCTAACAGGAACTCGGCTGTGTTCAGGTGGCCCTCAGAGGCAGCCACCATGAGTGGAGTCCGACCCTGTTTATCCGTCGTGTTCACATCTTCCCCGTGGTTCTGCAGCAGCTCGACAATCTGCACACACACGCCACACACACACACACACACACACACACACACACACACACACACACACACACACACACACACACACACACACACACACACACACACACAGGATTACATTTCAGGTTTGTTTGAGGTTTTGCAGCACCGCAAGAAAAACAACTGTATCAAAACCAGAACACAATACACAATAATCTGAAACGTTTGAGATAACAAGACTGATGTTTTATGATACAAAAATGGAAATGTAGAATGTGTGTGTGCACGTGTGTGTGTGTGTGTGTCCCACCTGGCAGTGGCCCTGGCGGACGGCGCTGAACAGAGGCACGATGCCGCGGCGGTTGGGCTGGGACACAGCAGCACCCTGTTCCAACAACAACCTGCACACCTCCAACATCCCCCTACCAGCAGCAGCAGTGAGGGCTGGGGGGGGGGAGAGGGGGGGAGAGGAGGGGGGGGGGGAGAGGAGAGAGGGGGGGAGAGAGAGAGGAGAGAGAGAGAGAGAGAGAGAGAGAGAGAGGGAGGAGAGAGGGAGAGGAGAGAGGGAGAGAGAGAGAGAGGAGAGGGAGAGGGAGAGGGAGAGGAGAGAGGGAGAGAGAGAGAGAGAGAGAGAGAGGGAGGGAGAGAGAGATGGAGAGAGGGAGAGAGAGAGGGAGAGGGAGAGAGAGAGAGAGAGGGAGAGAGAGGAGAGAGGGGAGAGAGAGAGGAGGGGGAGAGAGAGAGGAGAGAGGGAGAGAGAGAGAGAGAGAGGGAGAAAGTTAGAGGGAGCGTCAGAGAGATGAGGAGAGATACTCACACACTCTCTGACACACACACACACCCACCTGTTTCACCCCACAGTGTGTCAAAGTTGTTTATCTGGGCACGCTCCTCCTCTTCCTCATCTTTCTCTGGCAGGTCCAGCAGGTATGACGCAATCTACATGGAACAGGGGTGTGAGCATAAGATCTGTGTGTGTATATACATGTATGTGTGTGTGTGTGTACCTCAGTGTAACCCATGCTAGCTGCTGCTATGAGGGCCTGCTGTACTGCATGGCTGTTATTTATACGTGTGTGTGTGTGTGTGTGTGTGTGTGTGTGTGTACCTCAGTGTAACCCATGCTAGCTGCTGCTATGAGGGCCTGCTGTACTGCATGGCTGTTATTTATACGTGTGTGTGTGTGTGTGTGTGTGTGTGTGTGTACCTCAGTGTAACCCATGCTAGCTGCTGCTATGAGGGCCTGCTGTACTGCATGGCTCTTGCTGAAGACAGAGGACTGCTGCTCCTCTGAGATCCAGTCACACTGCACCAGGTACTTCACCACCTCTAGGTGGCCCCGCAGAGCAGCGTGCACCACCGCACACTGGCCATTCCTGTCCACGTGATCCACCTGCACACACGAGTCAAAAGAGTCAGGGCGTGTGGACGCTGTCCTCGTCCTGATTGGTTATGAGGCTTCGGCCGGAGGTCTGTGATTGGCTGAGGGGCGGTGCTGACCTTGGCTTTCTTGGCACAGAGGGCGGTGACGATGGGGAGGTGTCCGGCGGCGGCGGCGTAGCCCAGCGGGGCGAGGCCGCTCTCAGACGCCCCATTGACGTCGGCGCCGAACTCCAGCAGCAGGGCGACCATCTCCAGGTAGCCGAGGTGGGCGTGTACACACAGTATGGGGGCGTTGTTCAGCACCTCTGTGCGGTAGTTCACGTTAGCTCCTCCCAGAATGAGCAGACGAGAGACCTGCAGAGCGGGAGAGAGAGAGAGAGAGAGAGAGAGGGAGAGAGAGAATATGAGGTGGGCTATATTAATACTAACACTCTTGCTACATTCTTAGCACTTAATCATAATTGTTTTTTCAGTCCAACCCTTGCAGGACCTACAGCCAGACCGGGTTTCTGTTCTGATCCAACCCACTACATCCCAGTCTGCCCTTGTACTGGCTGGAAGTGACTGAAGAACTGCTTTTCAGACCCTTGCTCTGTAATGTATGTGAAATAATGTCCCTTCTACCTTGATGTTGGGTGTGTAGAGGTTGCGCAGAGATGCCAGCGCGGTAGACAGCCCTTCTGCGCTGTACGACACCCAGAGCCCCTGCAGCACGGACGAGGAAACCCCGACCTTCTTACTCAGGCCCTGTTGGACAACAGCAGTGAGGCACTCAGACCCTGGTAAGCACGTGTGTGTGAACAGACACATGTAGGTCTGTGAGTGTGTGTGTGTGTGTGTGTGTGTGTGTGTGTACCTTGAAGATGTGAGCTTTGAGGATGTGGTGTCCGAGTTCTATGGTCTGCTGTCGATTAAGTTTGCCCTCCTGCCGGGAGAACCAGAATGCCAGCAGTGTGTGTCCATTCCTACAGGATACAGCACAAACACGTCACACACACACACACACACACACTCCCGGTTTCACACCATCGCCCTAGCTTTGCACACACTCCTCACTCTGTGCTTGTCACTTACAGTCAAACAAAGTGTTTCCAACCCTCTTGTCATGCTCACATTTATGTAATTCAAGTCTGTGCCGGACTCGTAAAGGTCTAGTCGGAGCAGCATAAACATGGAGGGCTGAATCTGGTGGGTTAAGGCAGGTGAAACAATGACCGTGTCAGCTCCCCCTAGTGGAGATGAAGCTGCATCCATGACGTGGTCTGCTAAAGACGTGCTGAGCATATAGTCCCCAGGATTGAGGACCCACCCCCTCCACACGTGACCCCGTGACCTCGTGACCCCTCACCCTCTAATGGCCACAACCCCCCCACCCCCTGGCCCCATCCCTTTGCCCTCTGACCTGGGGTCGCAGAGGAACTTGGTCTTCTCGCCGTCCTCTCTCCAGATGAGCCACTCCCTGAAGGAGGGGTGGGCGAACATGCGCGTGCCGTCCCGCCTCCTCACCAGGAAGGGCGCCAGGTGCTCGGCGCGCTGCTGGAAGTCGTCCCAGTCGAGGGCGGGGCCTCGTACGGCGCCGGCGTTCACCGCGGCGAACGCCTGCTCGTCCGTCAGCGGGTGCAGGGACGCCACGGCCACGTTGAGCAGTGGGAGGGCACGCTCGAACGACGACTGGGTGGGGAAGCGCATGTTCAGCTGCAGAAGGTAGACCTCCGCCAGGCTCACCGGCACCACCTGAACACAGCCACGGACTTTAGAACATCTGGTCCTGAA